>JAHRHZ010000046.1:0-98700 GCA_024137785.1 Ginglymostoma cirratum
TAACCCTAACCCTAACCCTAACCCTAACCCTAACCCTAACCCTGACCCTGACCCTAACCCTGACCCTAACCCTAACCCTCACCCTAACCCTAACCCTAACCCTAACCCTAATCCTCACCCTAACCCTAACCCTAACCCTCACCCTAACCCTATCGCAGCTCTAACCCTAACCCTATCACGTTTCTCATGTTCTGTTTCTACCCCTCAGTTTCTGCACCTCTATTTCCCTTCCTATATTTATGCCCCTCTGCTTCTCCACCATAATTACTTCCCCAGTGTTTCTGTCCTTCTGTTTCTGCCCCTCTGTACCTGCCCCTGTGTCTCTCATCCCCTGTTTCTTCCCTTTTGTTTCTGCCCCTTTTTTTGCCCATCTCTTTCTGCTCCCCTCCTTCTCTTTCTCTGTTTCTTGTCCTCCTTTTCTTTTCCTCTGTTTCTCATTCTCTGATTGTCATCCTCTGTTTCTCATTTTTGTTTTTACAGCACTTGTTTTTCCTTCTATGGTTCTGCTACTCTTGTTCTCATCCTCTGTTTGTTTCCGTCAGTTTCTGCTTTTCCCTTTCACCCCTTCTGTTTCTGCCCCTCTCGCACTGCCCCTCTGTTTCTCATCATCTATTTCTGCACAAATGCTTCTACTCCTCTGTTCCTCATTTTCTGTATTTAATCCTCTGATTCATCCATTGTGTTTCTCTTCTTCTTTTTCTCATCGTCTGTTTCTGCCACTTTGTTTCTCATCCTCTATTTTTCAGCAACCGTTTCAGCCGCTTTATTTCTCAATGCCTGTTTCTCATCCTCTATTCCTCATCCTCTACTTTTCAGACCTCGAGCTAGACCCTATGTATACTCCACTGCGAAGGGAAACCGGAAGTGAGGTAACCCAGCTCAACGTACACCAAAGGTTAACTAACAGACAGGAAAACACAATAGCGCTTCATCAGAGGCTGCGCCAAAGATGTTACCCAGCAAGACAATGAAACTTGTACGAAACAAGGAACCAGCTCGTCAAGCCAACCAACCACACCATCCACAACCCGAGCTACAAATCTTCTCAAAAACCTTAGAGACCTAACTCTAACTTGAAACCTAAAAATAATCTTATCCCCAACCCTAACCATCTCCTTCCCCTAACCCTAACACCAAATCCTTTAGCCTTTACATTTATCCTGACCTTAACCTTAACCCTATCCCTAACCCCTAATGTTAACCCTATTCCTAACTCTAACATCAAACCCTAGCCCTGACCCTTGCCCTAACCCTGCCCTTAACCTCAAACTTTTACCCTAATCTTATCCCTAACACTTACCCTAGCCCTAACCCTAACCCTAACCCTTCTTGAAACAATATTTGCAGGGGACTGAACAGTGTAAATATTGAAAGGTTGTTTCTGCTTGTTGGAAAGTCTAGGACCTGAGGCCGTAATCTGAGAATAAGGAGTTGTACAAAATGGAGCTGAGGAACAATTTTTTGTCTGAGGGGATTGTGAATCTGTGGAATTCTTTACCACAGAAGACTTTTGATGTTTCTGTCATTATGTACCTGCATGGCTGAGAGAGTCAGATTTTTAATCTATAAAGGAATCAAGAATCATGGGGGAAGGGCAGGAAAGTGTTGTTGTGGATAATCATATCAACCATGACCTCACTGAATGGTGCAGCAGACTTGATGGGCTGAATAGCCAACTCCTGTTCCTACTTGTGGTTTATGCGCTTAGGTCTGGGTTATTTATGGGACTTGTTAAAGGTAAGTAATTAATGTCCATGGTCCTTTTGGGTGGTGTAGTGATGAGCTGGACATTATTGTAGATTGATTAACTTCCCATCATTCTGACATTACAGGTTTCTATTTGACTGTGGTTGGTGTGATTGCACCTTCAAATGAGGATGGTCATACTACAACTTGGAATTTGCAAAGCCTTTACTTAGAGCTACTAGGTCATTAGTTCAAATGCAGATTAAAACCTGGGAAGTGTGCTTGGGAGCCCTATAAAAATGGCAAGTCCTTGTGAAAGGATTCCCACTTGTGCACTTTCTGATCTTACCCAGTGCAGTTTCAGTGTGTGCAATAGTTTGGGGTGTGAGTATCCACCTGGCACTCCCCATCAAAGCAGCTCCATTGTGGAGATAAACATATCTGGTGGTTCTGGTCCCTGATCATAGTGATACCTGACAAGTCAGATTCCACCATGACGCTCGGTTTGATGGATCATAAGTTTTATCTTTTTCATTCAGGTTACCATGGTTATCAGTTACTGAATAAGAATAAGGGGGAACAGATTTAAAGTGACTTGCAAAAGAAGCAAATGCACAGTGAGAATAGAATCTTTCTCACACAATGAGGAGTGAGGGTCTGGAATGCACTGCCTGGAAATGTGGTGAAAGCAAGTTCAATTAAGACATTCAAGAGGGGATTAGATGATTGTTTAGATAGAAATAATATGCAATGGTATAGTGATAAAGCCAGCGATTGGCACTTGGTATTGACACTCATTTGCACAGCTTGTGCAGACAAGACAGGCTGAATGGCCTCCTGCTTTTCCATTAATTCACAGGGTGTGGATGTCATTGAATTTATTATCCATCCCTGATTGCCCAGAGGGCAGTTAAGAGTCATCCTCATTGCTGTGCATTGAGAATCACATGTGGACCAGAAGATGTAAAGATGGTAGATTTCCTTTCCTAAAGGGCATTTGTGAACCACATCAGCTTTACCTGACAATCAGCAATGGTTTCACAGTTGTCATTAGATTCTTAATTCCAGATTTTTATTTGATTTAATTTCTACTATCTGCTATGGTGGGATTTGAACCCAGGTCCCCAGGATATTACTAGGATCCTTGGGTCAATAGGCTAGTGACAATATCATCAAGCCATTGTTTCCCCCTATCATGCTGCTGTGATTCTGAGAACATAAACACACAAAGCTGCTAATGTTCTCATAACAAAAGTACACAAGCTATCATATAAAGGAGAAAGAAAACCAAAGCAATGTAAATATATATGCCAATTTTTGAAAGATTTGGACATAAACAGCAAACAGAAATTTGAACCAATTTTCATGACAGTCACTTAATCCCAGTAAAATATCCCTGCTAACTTCATTTTAATCTTTTTACTCAATTAACTCTTCCAAGCTCTTTGCTTTGGACTGTTGAAGTAATTTAAAACTTCTTTTCAGCTACGATGGGCCAGAAGATTTATTTCCAGCTCTGTTGATCTGAATTTCTCTTTCAAATTCTGACAATCTGGAGATTGCTACCAACGTCCGCAGCCTCATGACCTCTGCAAGCTACAAAACTGTCTTTCTGCTAAAATGATCTCTCATATTAACTCAACCTACACCATTTTGAAAAGCAATCAACAATTATTGTTCTGGGAAGCTGAAAATGTCATTTAACTTTGGTCACAAGATTGTTGAAAAATGTATCCCGAAGTCAACTATTCGAAATCATTCTTTGACAGCAGTTTTAAAAATTAAAAGCCATCTTCACAGAACTCGAAAACAATTTTTTATTTTTCTCCCATTTTTATCTGTTTCCAGATTATAAGATACTACAAACCTCTATCATAGTATTCCTCCACAATTCACATGGAGTTGAACCAGCTTCATAAAGACTTGTTGTTCAAACACTTCAGAGGTGCCATGAACCAAAGTATGCCTGAAGGGGTTGTTTCAGTTTTAAGTTCATAAGGTTCTCCTAATATCAACACTCCACATGCCAGGCTATGCCACTTAACACAGTCCCATGGGGTCTCATGCCTCAATGTCAAACTATGATATTTACATGCCTCCAGCATGCTACACTATGCAGCAAGACAATGAACCCCATAGTCAAGAATAAAACATGAAGAAAAAGCTTGAAAAATGTTCATAATTTGTTGTTATGCTTTAAAAAGTCATTTTCCTTCAGTGAAATTAAATTGGTAATCATCTGGACCCTTTGAAGTATCAATGGCAGAAATTATAAACATATGACACATTTCCATGATTAAACATTGAATTGCAGAATTGGCAGCAGCATTCATAAATCCAAACCCAATCCTAACCTTCACGCTAACCTTAACCTCTAACCCTAACCCTTACCCCTAAATCTAACTCTAACCCTAACCCAAATCCTTAGCCTCCTGGGTACAAAAGTCCTGCAGGTTACTAAGTGGCTGAAGGGCATTTTGGGGGGGCGGTGGAAAGGAACCCGACAGTGGCCGTGGGACACGTTGGTACCAATGACATAGATAAGAAGTGGAATGAAACCCTGAAGGATAAATTTAAAGATTTGGGAGGCAGATTGAAAGCCAGGATATCAAAGGTAGCAGTCTTTGGATTACTACCTGCACCTCAAGCTTGTGAAACTTGGAATTGGCAGATTAGGCAATTTAATACATGGCTATGGAGGTGGTGTTGGGGAAAGGCTTTAGATTTCTGAATAACTGAGACCATTTCTGGGGAAGGTGGGATATGTTCAAGAGGGACAGTCTTCACCCAAATGGTGATGGGACCAATATTTTTGAGGGTAGTTTAACTAGCGCTGTTGAGTGAACTTTAAACTAGTTTGGCAAGGATTGGAAAGCTAAGTGGTAGAGTGGGTAAGGGTTTAGGGAAAAAGAGAATCACGATAGTAAATAAAAAGCAAGAAGCTCTGAGCAGTGTAGCACTAAGATGAGTGGAATCAGGTAGTGACAGAAAAAGTGAGAATGTTTAAAAACAAACGTTGTGTTAGGATTCGAAAAGAAGGTATAAAAACTAGCATTAGGGCACTTTACCTGAATGCTTATAGCATTCAAACCAAGATAAATGAGTTAATAGCACAAATCGTCATGCATAGGTATAATTTAGTGGCCATTACAGAGGCATGGTTGCAGGGTAGTCATGACTGGGAGTTAAATGTGTAGGGGGATCAGACTATTCGGAAGGAGTGACAGAAAGGGAAGGGGGTTGATATAGCTCTGGTAGTTAAGGATGGCATCACAGTGGTAGTGAGAAATGGTATAGGTTCTATGGAGAAAAAGGTTGAATCAATATGTGTGGAAGTTAGAAATTGTAAGGGGGAAATGCCACTGATAGGCATAGTCTACAGAACACCAAATAATAACATTATGTTGGGGCGGGCAATAAACAAAAAAGTAGCTGATTCATGTAAAAATGGTACAGCAATTATCATAAGGGACTTTAATCTACATATTGATGAGGCAAACCAAGTTAGTCAGGCCAGCCTTGTGGAGGAGGTCATAGAATGTATCCATGAAAGTTTCCTCGAACAGTTTGTAATGGAACCCATGAGCGAGCAAGACATAAATAATTAATGTTCTCATGGTTAGGGATCCTCTCGGAAGCAGTGATCACAGCACGGTTGAATTTAAAATACAGATGGAGAGTGAGAAGGCAAAGTCCAATTCCAGTGTCTTGTGTTTAAACAAAGGATACTGCAATGGGATGAAGGAGAATCTGGCTAAAATGGACTGGGAGTAAAAATAAAATTGTGGGATAATTGAGAAACAGTGGAGGACTTCCAAACTGATTTTTCGCAGTGCTGAGCAAAAGTATATACCAGTGAAATGGAAGGACTGAAGGAAAATGGATAATCAGCCATGGATAACTAAAGAAATAAATGAAGGTATCAAACTGAAAGCAAATGTATGCAAGGTGATAAAGATTAGTGGGAAACCAACGGATTGAGAAATCTTTAAAGATCAAAAGAAATCTAAGAAAAATGCTATAAAAATGGTAAGATGGATTATGAGAGTAAACTAGTTCAGAATTTAAAAGCAGATAGCAAAAGTTTCTACAAATATATAAAATGAAAAAGAGTGGCTCAGGTGAACATTGGTCCTTTGGTGGATGAGAGGGGAATTTAATAATGAAAAATGAGAAAATTGTCGAGGCATTGAGCAAGTATTTTGTGTGGGTCTTCACAATGGAATATTTGATGAATAGGAGCCTATTGCAGGTGCGGAGCTAGAAACAATCATAGTCACTAAAAAGGTAGAGTTGGATAATCTAATGGGGCTAAAAGTAAACAAGTCTCCTGGCCCTGATGGAATGCATCCCAGGATACTAAAATAGATGTTAGGGAAAATAGCAAATGTGCTTGTGATAATTTATCAAAATTTGCTGCATTCTGGGTTGGTTCTGGCAGATTGACAAACAGCAAATGTGATGACACTGTTTGAAAAAGGAGGTAGACAACAGACGGGTACCTATAGGCCCATTAGCTTAACTTCTGTAGTGGGGAACATGCTTGAATCTATGATCAAGGAAGAAATTGTCCCATCGGGCGGACACAGCATGGGTTCATGAAAGGCAGGTCATGTTTAACTAATTTACTGGAATTCTTTAAGGACATTATGCGTATGGATAGATGTGGTGTATCTGGATTTCCTGAAAGCATTCGACACGGTGCAGCACAAAAGACTGCTGCATAAGGTAAAGATGCAGAGCGTTATGGGTAATGTATTATCATAGATTGAATATTGCTTAACTAATAGAAAGTAAAGAGTGGGGATAAATGGGTGTTTTTCTGGTTGGTGATCAGTGGCTAGTGGTGTGCCTTAAGGGTCAGCGTTGAGACCGCAATTGTTGGCAACTTAAATAGAGTTGGGGACCAAGTGTAGTGTGTCAAAGTTTGCAGGTGACATTAAGATGATTTGTAGAGCACAGTGTGCAGAGGATACTGAAAGTCTGCCAAGGGACATAGATAGATTAAGTGACTGGGCAAGGGTCTGGCTCCTGGGTTCAATGTTGGTAAATGTGAGGTCATCCATTTTGGTAGGAATAACAGCAAAATGGACTATTGTATAAATGGTGAAAAATTGCAGCAAGTTGCTGTGCAGAGGGACCTGGGTGTCTTTGTGTGTGAATCACAAAAAGTTGGTTTGCAGATGCAGCAGGTAAGTAAGGCAGCAAATGGATTATTGTTCTTCATTGCTGGAGGGATGGTAGGTTCATGCAGAAAGTAAGGAGGCATGGGATAGGGGGAAACGTGGCAAATTAGATTCAGAATTGGCTGATCCTTAAAAGACAAAAGGTGGTAGTGGATGGAAAATATTCAATATGGTGCTCAATTATGAGTGGTATACCACAAGGATCTGTTCTGGGTCCTCTTCTAGTTGTGATTTTTGTAAATAATTGGATGTAGGAATGGAAGGGTGGATTGGTAAGTTCACGGATGATATGAAGGTGGGTTGAGTTGTGGATAGTGCAAATGGCTGTTCTAGGTTACAAAGGGACATTGATAGAATGCAGAGCTGGGTTGAGAAGTGGCAGATGGAGTTTAACCCTGAAAAGTGTGAGGCAATTCATTTTGGAAGGACAAACTTGAAAGCAGAATACAGGGTTAAAGGAAAGATTCTTGGCAGTGTGGAGGAGCAGAGGGATCTTGGGGTTCATGGTCACAGTTCCCTGAAAGCTGCCACCCAGGTGAATAGAGTTGTTAAGAAGGCATATGGTGTGTTAGCTTTCAGTAATAGATGGATTGAGTTCAAGAGCCATGAAGTTACCCTCAAGCTGTACAAAAGCCTGGTTTGGCCACATCTGGAGTATTGTGCTAGTTCCGGTCGCTTCATTACAGGAAAGATGTGGAAGCATTGGAAAAAGTGCAGAGGAGAGTTACCAGGATGTTGCCTGGAATAGAGGGAAGGTCTTACGGGGAAAGGTTGAGAGAGCTAGGGCTTTTCTCTTTAGAACAACGAAGGATGAGAGGTGACTTGACAAAGGTGTAGAAAATGATCAGAGGTGTGGATAGCGCGGACAGCCAGAGACTTTTTCCTAGGGTGGAGGTAGCTATTATGAGGAGGCATAGTTTTAAAGTGAGTGGAGGTAGATATAGGGAAAACATCAGAGGTAGGTTCTTTACTCAGAGAGTGGTTGGGGCGTGGAATGCATTGCCAGAGAGGGTAGTGGAGTCGGCCTCATTAGGGGCATTTAAGCGGCTATTAGATAGGCATATGGATGATAGTATAAGGTAGCGGTGGAGGTGAGATAGATCTTAGGTTTAGGGTAAAAGTTCAGCACAACATTGTGGGCCGAAGGGCCTGTACAGTGCTGTACTGTTCTATGTTCAATGTCCTTAACAAATCCCGAACATCAGGTAGCTGGCTTATATTAAATGGGCTATTGCTCCTTATTTAAGCACTTCAATGAATGCATATGAACATTCAGAGGCCCCACACTTTGTTAGGAGATGTAGATACATTGGAGGAGGCCACGCCACCAACACAGATTTATTGTTTTCATTTAAAGTTACTATACAGGACATTTAAAGTCAAGTATTTTTATTGGGAGTGAATCCTGCAGGTTAATAAGCTGTCAGCTCTCACCCTGATTTTTTGCACTCTGCCTCAATTTCTTCCACCGTCTTGCTTTCTAGGTGAGGTTCTCTGAAGTCCTTCTGCAGGCTCATCGATAAGTCAATGTGGACGTGCCTCCCATAATTAGACCATATGACCATGAGGTATAGAAGCAGAATTAGGTCATTTGGCCCATTGAGTCTGCGCCACCATTCGATCATGGCTGGTATGTTTCTCAACTTCATTCTCTTGCCTTCTCCCTGTAACCCTTGACCCCCTGAAAAATCAAAAACTTATCTATCTCTGTCTGAAATACACTCAGTGATTTGGCTTCCTCAGCCCTCTGCAGCAATGAGTTCCATAGCTTTATGACCCTCTACACAAAGACCTCCTCATTTCAGATCTAACGGATCATCCCTTTATCCTGAGGCTGTGCCCTCGAATGCTAGTCTCTCCTATTATTGGAAACATCTTCTCCACACCTAGTCTATCCAGGCCTCTCAGTATCAATGAGATCCCCTCACCCTTTTGAACTCCATCAAGTACAGACCCAGATTCCTCAACTACTCTTCATATGACAAGCTTTTCATCCTGGGATCATCCTTGTGAGTCTTCTCTGGGCACCTTCAAACACCAGCATATCCTTCCTTAGATATGGGACTCAAAACAGCTCACAATATTCCAACAATCTGAGCCTTATACAGCCTCAGATGTACATCCCTGTTTTTGTATTCTAGCCCTCTTGAAATTAATGCTAACATTGCATTCACCATCATAACTGCTAACTGAACCTGAATGTTAACTTCAGGAGAAAAATGAACTAGGATCCCTAAGTCTTTTCATGCTTCAGGTGTCCAAAGGCTTTCCCCATTCATGCGATTGTTTATCCCCCTATTCTTCCTACCAAAATGCATAATCTCACACTTCCCCACATTCCATCTATCTATTCCATCTATTCCATCTATCACTTCTTGGCTCATTCTCCTAACCTGTTCAAGTTCTTGAGGAAGCCTCCCTGCTTCCTCAGTACTACCTGTCTGATCATCAACCTTAGTGTTATCTGCAAATTCAGCAACAATGTCTTTGGTTTCTTCATCCAGATTGTTAATGTATAACATGAAATGTTGTGGTCCCAACACTGACCCTTGTGGAATTCCACTCATTACTTGCTGCCATCCTGAAAAAGACCTCTTTATCTCCACTCCCTACCTTCTGCCAGTCAGCCAATCCTTTATCCATGCAAGTGCCTTGCTCCAAACACTATTGGCTTTTATCTCATTTAACAGCCTCCTGAGCAGTGCTTTGTCAAAGTCCTTCTGGAAATCCAAATAGATTTTGTCCAGTGACTCTTCTTTGTCTAACTTGCTCATTACATCCTCAAAGAATTCTAATCAATTTGGCAAACATGTCCTCCCCTTGACAAAGCTGTGCTTACTCAGCCCTGTTTTATCATTACTTCCTAGTACCAGGTAACTCTTCCCCTCCCTGACGTGTCGCAGTGTTTGAAGTTCAGCCTTCTGGTCAAGAACTCTGAGCCAGAGTTCCTCAAGCAACCAACACTTGCTAAAGATGTAGTCACTCCGAACCACAAGCAGATCCATCAGTTCCCACATCATGCCGTTAAAACTCATGACCTGGTTATACAGCTCTATTTTATTTACTTGGTCCTTAATTTGATTTTTAAAAGTTCCCTACTGGTCTTTTATCTTGTAACTTGTAAATGTTTTCCTTATTTGCCTTCAATCTGAGAGTAACCTATAATAGATAGTCAAGTTAGTAGCTATTACCAAACAATGAATTTATGGGTTTCCTGTGATATCACTCTTTCTTTCATGCTGGGGCCTCGATCCTGGGCTTCAATTTATCCTGTAAAAACACCTTACAAACTATGAACCAATAAAGTAAGGAAAAGGTATCACCTCCCACACTGCCTCTAAATTCCCCAAACTCCAATATTCACTCGGGCTGCGTCTCTCTCTAGGTGTGATCGTTCCTTCCTGGCCATGCACAGTTTACTACAGTTAATTAGCAACATTTTGTAAAATTAAACCCAGCTGTGCCTGGACTTTCGACTTGGAATCAGCGCTGACCTTAAATTCGCAGTTTCCACAGGAAAATTCAGTCCATCTCACATTCTCTGTCTACACCTGCTGCCAGAGCAACTGGGTATTCTCAGGATCTTCTGTTTATACAAAACTATCCGTGATAAGTAAGTTCTTGTGTAACCAAATGAAGAAAAGAATACTTTTTTTCAATATTTAATCGTGAGGGTAATGTAACAACCTTTATACAGCACAGTTTGCATCTAATGTCGTTAGAAACTTCCTGTGTGCAATCACAAAACAATGATTATGATCTTTACATAGAATGCATTCTGGACAGATTTACAGGCTTTTTTTTTACAGGAATCATGTGTAACAGTTCTTTTTATTTATACAACCTTCATATTGTTACTCCTTGTAGAGAATCTGGAAGCAGTGAAAAATAATCAACTTGATTTAAAAATAAAGTTAACATGTCACACACAAAACATGCAACATCTACAAATGGATTCAATGCATGGTAAATACGTAATACGTTTCCAAAATCAGGGACAACTGCAATTTATTTTCATAAGGAACAAGTTTGCTGTACAGGTACCAAAAGGTTGACAGCACACAAGCAATTCTGCCATCATTGAACACCTGGAACAGTTTAATACGCTGCAACTTTTAGTGGATTTTTAAATGTTGAATGTCATCATTTTTAATGTTTTTTTCAAACAACCAGTACATTTTATTTTATGTTTGCATGCTGAATGTCACATCAAAAAAAAGTTCAAAATCTGCTGTAGAAAAAAAGTTATATTTACATGGTACAAAGGAACCACTTTATTCACATCAGACAAATGTTTTATTCATATTTAAGACACAAGGACACTCATCCATCAGGTAGGTTTTAATGGGCATCGAATTCACTAAAACAGACAGCAAACAGCATTGGTACAACAATATGGCATTAAAAACAGTGCCCATTCTGCAGGTCAACTTAGGCTGCATTTCAAGGTATTTAAATACAGTTCCCACAGTTTTTTTTTAACCAACGCCGCTAACAATTATTTCAAGATAGAGATTTGTCAAGAGTCCAAATAATTGAAGTTTATTTTCAAGAACCAAAGCTAGGGGCAATAAAAATACAGATTCTAGATTTTTAAATCAGACTGATTTCTTTAAGTAAAGGCAAGCCAAAGTTAGATTTCTATTTTAAATCAATCCCCACTATAATCCAACTTTCACGTTCACCAGAATGTATTTGTACTGTTAAATGTAGTTGCTTAACTTCTTGTTCCCACAGTGGAAAAAAAATTTGTTTACAGATACTTTAGGAAATATAATCTCAGAGTACACATGAATTTGGTGCTTGTCTCATACACCTAGAAATAAAGACAGTGCCTGCCATTCGTTTTATAATATATAAATTATATACATATATATGTATTATAACAAAAACCCAAATCAAGGATAGTGAAAGGGATCACGTACTGTGAAATTCCAATCATTGTTCATGCTTTAACTGTTTTCTCAGTCAACAGTTTCTACAAATTATATTTTTTATGTAAATTAGAATGGATTGTAAATTACTACCAAGCAACATAAATTGTAAAAAAACAGGTTATTGTATCAGATCTAGAATGTTCCATTAATAAAATTTATGAAATCCAGGGCACATTTCCATCCTCTCTTACACACATAACACAGGTATGCAAGAAAGTGTTAAAACCACGCAATCAGTGACATATTAGACAAAAACCTATGAAGTTTTTATTGTAGAAATTTGCTTTTTTACCTTGACATAAAGCCTGCGTAGGCAAGCAAATGGAATACCGTCTCCAGAATGATGAATTATGATGGAAATGTGCAGCTGTACAGTGTCCTCCGGTAACTGGTTAATCTATTTTTCAGCCACTTTTTTTTTTACACTGAATAAATTTAATATAGCATCAGCACAGTCGTCCTGCTGTCACACTGTACACATCACTGCATTAGAATGCGACATGATAAGAAAACATATACACAATGTGCTTTTACTCACAGCTTAGTCTTAACCCCATGTCACTCTTTGTCTAACAAGTTCATACAAAATTTGTAGAGTCTGTTTTGCATAGAGAACCCACTGTCAAACTAAGCAAGTCTTATTTTAGGTATATGTATGTATATAACAGACCATACACACTTTGGAAGTATATTCCAAACTCTTTACTGCATAAGTTATCTTTAGAATTAATTCTTTGCTCCTCCCTCTTCCCTCAAACCCAAATCTATACACGCACACATATGTACAGTTTTGAACTTATGCATACTGAGTAAAATGAAGTAACAATGGAATTCAATTAAACATTCAGGGCTACACTAATAAGAAAATAACTGAACATGCGCACATCCTCAGCAATACCTCTAGAACTATTAACAAGTCATGGCTGGAAAAGAAAGTTGGTCATTTTAGCAGAGTAAAGGTAGATGTGAAAATTCTGCTGCTAACTAATGATGATTAGAGAACTTTCAGTTTTCCATTGCCACTTCTGTTATATACACAAACAAACAATGTGGACCTTCACACTATATGAATGCCTCTGGAATATACTGCCAGCTACTTAATCACTCTACGAAACCCCACACATCTGCAGATTAGCAAATCTTCACCTCTACCAAATAGATTGTTTAAATGAAGACAGCAGTTCTGGAAAGCAAGCAAGAAACCTGTGCAGGATTTAATAAATGGCTTAGAAAATACCAAATTTAAGAATGATTTGTAAGTACCTTCAAGCTTCCTGCCAGACATTTACATCATAGTATACTTTAGAGTCTCTCTGCAAATTAATACAAAAACATTCTGCCTTCTTCCTATTGATAAACCAGTACCTTTTTTTTGCATAAGGTTCATACATAAATTCCTTCACCTGAGTATTTCACAGAATTACAGTAATCCACAAAAATCTTTCAAGAGAATATAAGTCCAGCACTCAATGTCACAAGTCTACATTCAGCCCCAATAGAAAAAGGGTTTAAAATGAATGTACCATTTTTCTCTGACTCAAAAATTTCCTGCCTTGCTCCTTCAACAACTAGTTTTGTTGTAAATCATGAAAGCCTAAATACTTATATTTCAGAGATTTTTTTTAACAATGCAACTCATAATAATCATTTCATGCCATCAATAACACTGCAAGTTTGTGCATATGACTGAATATCAGAACAATATACTGTTATGTTCACCTGTAATCAGTGACTGTTACACTGTGTGTGGCATAGCTACATTAACTTTCTCTACATATCAGGCCTGATCATCACATTACACCACACAAAGGATCTAATTCCATGAGAACTTTGTCTTAGCTGAACTCCATAATCAGCATCATCCTATCTTTGTCAGCACTTTCTGATTTGTATATTTATACACATTGAGCACAATAAATATATTACAGCCTGGTGCCTTTCTTTTACCTGTCACCTGAGCCATGTAAGATCGAAATATACGAGACCATAGTCAGGCACAATAGCTACAATCCAAACAGATTAAGAATGTAGCTGTACAAGAGGACAATCAAAAATTTAGATTTCTGCTCTCTACATGATAACAACGTCAATTTTGCAGGTTAAAACCAGGAGCAGCTCCTCGCTGGCTTTCCGTTGAGCTGACAAACAGCTTGTGCCAGTTAACCATTCTCTTCCTTAGATCAACTTTGTCGAGGCAGATGTATGCTTCACCAATCAATGTCTTTCTCATGAACTTCCCACCATTTGAGACTAACAAAATCTAAAGGAAAAAAAAAGGTTAATTCTACCTTACTGGAGTATCCAAGGTACAGATGATGATTTGCTGAATGGATGCAGAAGGTATACACATGTTCTATGTTCGTAGATTTTGCTGTGTCCAATTTAATTGGGACTTATCAGGTTTGATCTTTCAAGGGATTACTTACAGAAACTGTATTTTGATGAAAATAGTGGAACCACTATCTATTCGGTCACCAGTCTATTGCTATATCAAATTTACTCTGGACCATACTTGTTCAACATTGAAATGCGTCATTTCAACTTGCTGCGTCATTTCAACTTGCATCATTCTCAAGCATTTTAGAACTCCAGGAAGTATTCATGTATCGGATAATTGTTCATAAAAGAGAATATAGAATAACAGAGGTAGGGTTTATCATTATTGGCTCAAATGAATGAGCTTCTTGATGAGAGTTTTCTGGAGAACTGTGATGTCAAGGATGTTCTCTCAGTAATTTGATGATAAGACAGTGTCATCCTTTGAATGACTGGCAGCTTCCAGCCCATTGTGTGTTGGGGGGAGGTTAGATGTGGCAATCTTTTGCCACCAGGATGCTGAATCCTAGGAAAGGCTCTGCAGTGGCTAATCAGCATCTGAAGGGAAGTTAATATTCTCAGGTTTAACCTCTGGTGATGAAGGGATTTCCCGTTGTTTCTATGACTGGTTGGTGAGATCCCTGTCAGGCCAAGTCACTCCCACAAAGGTTTCAGGATAACACCCTTTTATCACTACTATCAAATATTAGAGATGTAACAGGTTTTAAGCCAGAAGAGAGGCAGGGTAAAATCGGTGGTGTGTACAAGTGCAGGGGAAGGAAATTGAAGGTCTTTAATTGTGTAGAGATAGCAAGAACTGCAAATGCTGCAGTCAGAGATAACACAGTGTGGATTTGGAGGAACACAGCACACCAAGCAGCATCAGAGGAGCAGGAAAGTTTATGTTTCAGATCAGGACCCTTCTTCACAATTGGGGAGGGGAAGGGAGCTGGGCAATAAATAGAGAGAGGAGGGATGGGGCTGGAGAAGGCAAGTGAGTACAGGTAGGGAGTTGTGTAGGTAGAGCTTGTTGTGGTTAGAGCCAAATTGGGATGGCCTGAAAGAGATAAAAGGTACTGCAGATGCTGGAGAATCCGAGATAACAAGGTGTGGGGCTGGATGAACACAGCAGGCCAAGCAGCATTATAGGAGCAGGAAAGCTTGACATTTCGGGCCTAGACCCTTCATCAGAAATGGTTTATGATTTCTGATGAAGGGTCTAGGCCCGAAACGTCAAGCTTTCCTGCTCCTATGATGCTGCTTGGCCTGCTGTGTTCATCCAGCCCCATACCTTGTTATCTGGGATGGCCTGAATGTTGTTTGCAGTCCACTGGAGATGATCCGGTTTCATAGGCAGATACTGAGAAAGGAGATGTGGCTGTAGCATCGGGTTTGCCTAAGTATGTGTTTGAAGAGTTTCAGAGCAGAGATTACCAGAGAATTGCATTGGGAGAGAGATCCACTGAGGTCTTTCCAGAGGAAGGAGGACAACTTCTTCAAGGTGGGCATCCTTGTAAGAGACTTCGCAGTGGGGTTATAACTCACTCCAAGGTTGCCCACCTCCAGCTGTTTCCTAACCAATGCTCTGTATAACTCCAACATTACCTCCTTCTTTTATACTCTATGCCATGACTGATGAAAGCAAGTACCCCATATGCCTTCTTAACTACCCCATTCACATGCTCTGCCAGTTTCAGGGATCTATGAATAATTAACCCAAGATCCTCTGTTCCTAGTAGCTGCCCAGTGTCCTGCCATTTATTAAATACTTTATCATCTTGTTGTTTCTTCCAAAGTGCATCACCTTGCAATTATCAGGGTTAAATACCATCTGCCACTGCTGTGCCCATCTGACCAACCTTTTTATGACTTTCTGAAACCTATAACCATCTTCTTTATTATTAACCACCCTACTAATCTTGGTGAGAGATAGTAGGAACTGCCAATGCTGGAGTCTGAAATAACAAGGTGTAGAGCTGGATGAACACAGCAGGCCAGGCAGCATCAGAGGAGCAGGAAAGCTGATGTTTCGGGTGCATCCAGACCTGAAACGTCAGCTTTCCTGCTCCTCTGATGCTGCCTGGCCCTACACTCTACACTCTACTCATCTTGGTATTGTCTGCAAACTTGCTTAATATTCTTCCTACGTTTTCATGTATATCATTTAGGTATATAACAAACAATGGGGTCCCGGTACAGATCTTTGTGGTACACTACTGGACATCCACCTCCTGACACTCAGACAGCCTTCTACCAGTACTCTTTGTGTCCTATGACTAAGGCAGTTTCTGATCCATCATGCCACATTTCCCTGAATTCCACGTGTTTCAATCTTCTCAACCAATCTCCCACATGGTACCTTGTCGAAAGCTTTACATCAACTGAATTTCCTCCATCCACACACTCGATCACATTTTTGAAAAATTCTAACAAATTTATTAGGTTTGACCTCTCTCTGACGAAGCCATGCTGACTGTCCTTAATTAACTCATGCTTCTCCATGTGGGTATTAATTCACTTCTTCAGAATTTTTTTCCAAGAGTTTTCTAACCACTGATGTGAGACTCACTTGTCTATAATTTGCTGGTTCATTTCTACCACCCTCCTTGAAAAGTGGAGCCACATTAGCCATCCTCCAGTCATATGGCACATCCCACGTGGTCAGAGAGGAATTATAAATTTGTGGCAGACGCCGAAATTTCCTGCATCACCTCCCACAACAGCCAGGGATGTAATTCATCTGGGCTGGAGAATTTTCCATATTTAACCCTGTCACAGCCTCGAATACCTCCCTATTTCTTATGCCAAATTGTTCAAGTTCCTCAGTCCTTTTTCCTGTATTCTATACCTATCTTCAAGAGTGAAGACCAAAGAGAAATATTCACTTAACACCCTTCCAATATCCTGTGGCTTTGCACACAGATTGCCCCCTCATTCCCTAATGGGCCTGACTCTTTCCTTGGCTAACCTCTTCCTTTTAATGTATTTATAAAATATTTTAGGATTCTTCATAATCTTGTTCGCTAGTCCTTTTGGTTCATGAGTGTCCATCAGGCAGAGGAAAGCAATTGCAAATAAATTATAGGAGTACAATTACGTTCAGCATACTGCCTTCTACTTATTGTTTCCAGAGCATTGGCACTGCAGTATTCATTCAATTTTCTTGGTCGTCTCTCATCCAACCCTCAGAAATTAGGTTTGCTGACACCTAAACACTAAATCCTAACTTACTTTGTCTGTCTTTCTGTCCCATTCATTTTGAACTCATCAAACAACAAAGGTGAAGTTACAAAGGAGAAATAGGGAAATTAAGAACCAATGGTGAGCGGCAAAAGTTGAAGCCAGCATTAGACAAATGAAGAATGGAAAAGCCAGAGGGTTAGTTAGGATTCCAATAGAGATTTTCAAACTTGTCAGAGTTGAGCTCCTCTGTTATCTCCATCAATTATTCCTGAAAATCTGGGACAAAAATGAAATCACCGATGATCTCAGTGATGCTGCCATCACCACCAATTTCAAAAAAGGAGACAAAGTGGACTGTGGAATTACCAATGAATCTCCCTACTTTCTATCACTGGGAAGGTCATTGCTGAATCCTCGCCAAGCACCTTCACCCAAACTCTGAGGAAATCCTTCCTGAAAGTCAATGTGGGTTCTGACCAAGCAATGGAACAATGGACATGATTTTCACTACTTGACAACTGCAAGAGGAATGTCAGGAACAGCACCAAACACTCTACATGACCTTCATTGGTCTGACCGAAGACTTTAACTCATTCAATCAGAATTGAAAAATTAATCTTGGTTTCAATGTCAAAAACTTAAATCCTTTACCAACACATTCCATATCAAGTTCTGGCCCATTACTCCATTAAGGTCAATGGAGAATCCTCCCAAATGTGGAACATTTCCCCTACCTGGGAAGCTACCTGGCATTTAAGTCTGAAACTGATTCAGACATTCAAAATCACATCCAATCCATGGGCATCACCTTTGGATGCCGAAGGATGACAATCTTCTATGACGTGATATCCATGCTGATACCAGGACCCCTGTAAATAAGGCAGCCATCCTTCCGCCTCTTCTATATGGCTCTGAAACTTGGACTATATATAAACTCCACCTCAAGAACCTTGGGAATTATTATCCATGCTGTTGGAGACAGATTCTCTGCATCAGTTGGGAGGACAGGTGCACGAAGATCAGTGTCCTTGAAGCAGACATTAGCATCAGCATCAAGGCCATGATCATCCGAAACCAACTTCGTTGGCCTGGTCAAATACTTAGGATGAATACTAAAGCAAATCATCTTTGCCAAGCTTAAGGAAGGCACTTGAATAAGGGGAAGATACAGGGAAGCATTTTAAAGACTCCCTGAATACTTCCCTCAAGAAATGCAACATAGACGTCAATGGATGGGAGACGCTTATTCAGAACCCAGGACCAGAGAGACAGAATTTCCTAAGTGGACAATCATACTTATTAGCAAGTGATTCCCATGGCGACAATTCAATTTTCTTGGTCCTTCTTCATCTAACCTTCAGGAGTTCGGTTTGGTGTCACCTAAACACTAGATCCTAATTCACTTCTTCTTTCTTCCTATCCAATTCAATTTTGGTCATATTGCACATTGATGTTTCATGGTAGGTTTTTATTTTAATAATCAAGCACCATGAAGCAGGAAGAACTTAGAGGATTAAAAATGCACCGTTCCTGTGAAAATTGTGGGGAATATTAACAGAGATGAGAACAATGATTGAACAGTAGAAAGTAAACTGAGTGATCTCAGCTATATAACAGTACCTGAAGGGAGTGTCCAGCTGGGTTAAGGCTAAAGCGAAACGTCTCATTAAATGATGGCTCCCGGTCATGTCTGCAAACCCGAGTTTTTTTCTTAAATGTTCGCTTTTGTGTTGAAATATTTATGACATATAATTTCACATACAGGTCTGTGAACAAAGAAAGAAAATAGCTTGTATCTTTATAGCACTTTTTGTGAAAACTGGATTTCTCAAAGCAATTCACAGAAAATCAGCAATTTTGGAATAATTTTCACAGATTATCTGATCAATAGTACATTGCTCAAACTTGTGCAAACTTGCGATGTACAAAACTCAACATTCAGGCAAACTCGAACAGTTCATCCACTTCACTAACACCTCCACCCCAACCTTAAGTTCACCTGGACCATCTCCGATACCTCTCCCTCCTTCCTGGACCTCTCTGTTTCCATCTCTGGCAACCATCTGGAAACCGATATCCATTTCAAGCCTACCAACTCCCACAGTTACCTAGAATACACCTCCTCCCACCCACCTTCCTGAAAAAGTGCCATCCCCTGTTCCCAATTCCTTCATCGCCGCCACATCTGCTCCTGGGATGAGGCATTCCACTCCCAAACATACCAGATGTCCTCGTTTTTCAAGGACCTCAATTTCCCCCCCACCGTGGTCAAAAACCCCTTCGACCACATCGTCCACGTTTCCTGCAACTCATCCCTCAAACCCCCTCCCCGCAATAACAATCAAAACAGGATCCCCCTCGTCCTCACGTACCACCCCACCAACCTCCGGATCCAACACATCATCCTCCGGCACTTCCGCCATCTGCAATCTGACCCCATTACCAAAGACATTTTTCCCTCCCCACCCTTATCTGCTTTCCGGAGGGACCACTCTGTCCGTAACTCCCCTGTCCGCTCCACACTCCCCACTAGCCCCACCACCCCCGGCAATTTTCCCTGCAACCGCAGTAAGTGCTATACCTACCCCTACGCCTCCTCCCTCACCTCCATCCCAGGCCCCAAGAAGACCTTCCACATCAAGCAGATGTTCACCTGCACATCTTCTAATGTGGTATATTGTATCTGCTGTTCCCAATGTGGCCTCCTCTACACTGGGGAAACCAAGAGGAGGCTTGGGGACCACTTTGTGGAACACTTATGCTCGGTTAGCAACAAACAACTGCACCTCCCAGTTGCGAGCCATTTCAACTCCCTCTCCCACTCCTCAGACGACATGTCCATCCTGGGCCTCCTGCAGTGCCACAATGATACCACCCGAAGGTTGCAGGAACAGCACCTCATACTTCGCTTGGGAACCCTGCAGCCCAATGGTATCAATGAGAACTTCACAAGCTTCAAAATCTCCCCTCCCCCGACCACATCCCAAAACCAGCCCAGCCTGTCCCTGCCTCCCTAACCTGTCCTTCCTCCCACCTATCCACTCCTCCCACCTCAAGCCCCACCCCCATCTCTTACTTACTAGCCTCATCCCACCCCCTTGACCTGTCCGTCTTCCCTGGACTGGCCTATCCCCCACTAACTCCCCACCTACACTCACCTTTACTGGCTCCACCCCCACCTCTTTGACATGTCTGCCTCCTCTCCACCTATCTTCTCCTTTATCCATCTTCTATCCGCCTACCCCTCTCTTCCTATTTACTTCAGAATCCCCTTCCCCTCCCCCATTTCTGAAGAAGGGTCTAGACCTGATCTGTCAGCTTTCCTGCTCCACTGATGCTGCTTGGCCTGCTGTGTTCCTCCAACTCTACACCTTGTTATCTCTTTATTCAGGAAAACTTCTGCCTTTCTGTGTGACAACTATAGTTGAGTCATGATAGTCATGCATTTGGCCCTCAAAATGCATATGCCTGAGCACTTAGCCTGTCTAACTCTCCTTGAAGCATGATTGCTTCCACACATTTCAAAGCCTAGCAGCAGCAGCAGGAGAGGCACTGACTTGAGGATTGCCTGTAAATAGTGAATTAACAACATTCTCTAATGGGGCAGATGGTAGTGAGCATGAACATTTGAGTTGCCAACTATATGTTGTACCCACACTTGCAACAAAAGTTGAACCATATTACCACAAAATATAGGAGCAGAACTAGGCCATTTGCCCATTGAGTTTGCTCGACATTTGATCGTGGCTGATATGTTTCTCAAGCCAATACTCTTGCCTGTTCCATCTAACCTTTGATCCCTTAATAATCAAGTACTTATCTGTGTCTTTTCGAAATACATTCAATGACTTGACCCCTACAGCCTTTGGTAACAATGAGTTCCACACAGTCACTAACCGCAACCCCCACCATGGCTGAAGAAAATTATCCGTATTTCAGTTGTAAAGGGTTGTCCCTTCTGTTACAAAGTTGGGTAGAGTATTCGTAAATTGAAAGGCAGGAAGTTAGAATTTGTTTGTAAAAATGACTATGGGGCAAAGAGTGCCATGGTCCCTTTAAGAGCTTGTGCTTTGTCTGCGCTTTAAAGTTTTTTTTTTAAATGCAAGTGCACAAAGAATGTCCAAATGGGAACATTTTGTATCAAGCAGCGAGGCAGCAATTTTCCAAGACAATAAGTTTGAATTTGGCCAATTAATTTAAACCAAGCACCTCGATACAGAAAGCCAATTGAATTTAAATCTGATAGAGCTGACAACCTGGAACCAATCATATTATACAAATTTGATTATGTCATTATGATTATATAAGACAAAGACATTTAGAAAATTGGGGAGAGTCATTCTTCACTTTTCAGAGTTAGCACCATTCAGCCCTCAGAGAAAGCCCATCTAATCAATCAAAGGTACCATGGTATTTTAGCTCAAAGTCCTCACAGGAGAAGTTGCAGACATAAAACATCCCTGACAGCAGAATTAATGGAAGAAAGGCATTTGTGAAGAGCCTGGATAAGACAGAAGGTTCCAGAAGACAGTCTTTGTGGACTTGGGAGAAAGTTATAGTTCATTTTTCTCTTATTAATTGGGTTTATTAAGTGTGACCTGTGCTTATTGGAACAGTATTCCAGTAGAATTTAGTTTAGTAGCGGAGTAGTTAGTATAAAGGGGGAAATTGTTTGGTTTGTTAGTATATCTTCTAAATTGTTCATTGTTAAGGTTGAATAAATAAATTGTTATTTGTTATTTGCAAAATGGATTGGGCATTTCCTTCCCTTTTTAACCATTAATTTAACAGATTGAGGGGAAAGGTGAGCTTCTCTGGGTGTTTTAGGGGTAACTATTAGAAGGGAAACTCCACTCCCATAACAGCAGAGTGGGGCTTATGTCAGATTAAATGTAAGAGGGGTTTGACCATTCCCCCTCTGTAACAGATTTTGGGGGTTCAAGTCTGGGATTTGGCTGGTCAAGTTCAGGATCTGAATGGTTTTGGACAGATTTAAACAGTTGGGGATTAAGGTACTAGACCTTTAATTAAAACTTGGGTGAGAAAAATCTGTTTTAATTTCAGTTACTGGTCACTGGTTAAATTTAAAAATGAGGGAAATAGCTCTTCACATTGTTCAAGAGTTTCTGGGGTTTGAAGATGCTTCCCAAATTTGTCAAGAAAGTTTAGAAAGACAAAGGAAGAATCTGCATTATAATTAGCATGAAGATTAGAATCCCTTAACATGGGATAAAGGAAAGCTGAAACTTTAATGGAGTTAAGTCAATAATTAGTTGTATCAAAGAAGCTGGCAAGTACAGTGGAGTTAGAAAAACAGATTGTGAATGAGACAACTGATGTTAGAGAATGAAAGGAAGGTAAGAGAGTTTGAATTACAGTTGCAAGCACAGGAAAGAGAAACAGAGGAGAAGAGAGAAACTGAGAAAGAACAAGAGAGAGAAGAATGGGAAAGAATGTTCAATTTGGAAAAGATGAAGTTGGAACTTGAAGCAAAAAGACTTCAAATGGCAGCAGGAAAAGTACAAGATAGAAGTGAGGCTTGAGCAAGCTCATAGTAGCCATCAGCCTAGTCGGGATATATAAATGTCAAAACATCACCAAAATTGGACGAAAAAGATGTAGGAGCCTTTTTCATTTCCTTCAAGAAACTGGCTACGTAGATGAATTGGCCAGAGACTGTGTGGGTAATGTTACTTCAGACCAAGTTGATAGGCAGGGCCAGTGAGGTGTTTGTAGCACTGTCAGATTAGGTGTCAAGAGATTATGAAGAGGTTAAACAGGCTATGTTGAGTGCCTACAAATTGGTACCAGAAGCAAACAGACAACCGTTCAGAAACATAAAGAAGGAACCAGGTCAGAGTCATCAGTGTGGAACTGGAGGAGCACAGAAGGCCAGGCAGCATCGGAGGAGCAAGAAAGTTGATGTTTCACGTTGGGGCCCTTCTTCTTACCCCTTTTTCTGTGGACAAGGTTTAGTCAGCAAGAATAGTGGGAGAAGATAAAGAAGTTACAATATTCAAACATATAGGAGATGGTCAGTCTCTAATAGTAAGAGATAAAAGTATTTCTGGTCCTTCTGAAATGTTAACCGAGACAGTAGTAAGCTGTGGAATAGTTGGACAGAGAATTAGCGTTCCCCTGTGTAAGATCAGGTTGGAAAGCCCAATCAAGACTGGGGAAGTGAAAGTGAGAGTGATTGAAAGAGTGTCAATTTCAGGAATACAGTTTGTTCTTGGAAACAATCTAGCAGGAACAAAAGTGGAGTGACACCCCTTGTAGTGGAGAAGCTGAAAGAAAACCAGGGAACAGAGGAGTTAAAAGAAAATACCCTGGAATTTTTCCAGACTCTGTGGTGACAAGATCCCACAGTCAAAGGTTTAATTGAGCGGGAAAGCCAAAGAGAAAGATGAAGGAGTTGAGGTCCAGTTAGCTGACACCCTGTTTGATGAAATTGTAAAAGGAAAAAGCTGAACAAGTAGAGGATCATGCAGAGGTGTTTAGTTCTGAAAGATTACTGGAGCTGCAAGAAAAAGATGAGATAATAAAAGATCTATAATCATAAAGCTTATTTGGAAAATGAATTACAATGTATTCCTGAGTGTTATTACCTTAAGGATAGAATCCTAAAGTGAAAATGGAGACCTAGACAGGTTAGTGCACAGGAGACAATGAGCTGAAGTTCACCAGGTTGTGCTGCTTTTAGTAGACAGACAGGAAGTATTATGGGTAGCACCCAAATTACAGTAGGAGGTCATTTAGGAGTGAGGAACACTCAGGCTAAAATTCAAAAGCACTTCTATTGGCCTGGATTGCACAAGGATGTGATTGAATTTTGCCATACCTGTCATATGTTTCAGATGGTGGAAAACCTCAAGCAGTAATAAAACCAGAGCCTTTGATACCAGTTCCTGCATTTGAAAAACCTTTCACGTGGGTTATGGTTGATTGTGTAGGTCCCCTCCCTCACCCAAAAGGGGGACCAGTATTTGCTAACCCTATTGAATATGTCTATGGAATGTCAAGGCAAGAAGGGCTGTGGAAGAGTTGCTTGCTTTCTTTATGTGGTTAGGCCTATACAGAGAGATTCAATTAGACCAAGGGTCCAATTTTACTGCCAAACTATTTAAGAGGGTCAAGGATAGCATAGGCACCAAACACTTTAAATCGAGTGCATACCATCCTGAATCTCAGGGAACATTGGAAACGTATCATCAGACCCTAAAAACCATGCTGAGGGCTTATTGCCAGGATTGCGCAAACAATTCGGATAAAGATATCCCATTTATATTGTTTGCCATTAGAAATACCCCAAATGAATCGATTCAGTTTACTCCATTTGAGTTGATATTCAGACAAAGAGTAAGAGGGTTATTAAAATTAATTAAGGAGAAGTTGATAGGTCCAAAGTTGGAGATCTCAAAGTTAGATTATGTATCAGAGGTGACAGCAAGATTAAATAGAGTCAGCGAATTAGCTAGACAACATCTGAAGGTAGCACAGCACTTGATGAAGCAAGAAGCAGTTAAGAAATCTAAGATTTGAATGTTGGCCCATGAGTATAAAGTATTAGTGCTGTTAATAGTGGAAGAAGATCCCTTCAAGACAACGTTTAGTGGTCCCTATTAAATTGAGAAGGAGTTGAGTCAGGTGAATTATCCGGTAAAGTTGCTAGATAGGAAAAACCTTTATCAGATATGTCACGTTAATTGGTTGAAACCCGACTATGACAGGAATAGGGAACCAGAGAAACAGGTGTAAGTTACTGCTCCTCAGAATGAGGAATCAGAATCCAAACCTATGGATCTTGATGTGCCTAAAAGTAAATTAAAGAATAAGGAAATCTTTAGACAATTGGATAGGTTAGTGAACTTTCTGTCTCAGGAAGGGAGAATTGAATTGAAAGGCTGAATTGAAAGAATTGAAGTTGTGGAGGCAATGGCCTAGCGGTATTATTGCTGGACTGTTAATCCAGAGACCCGGATACCATTCTGGGGACCTGGGTTTAAATCCCACCACAGCAGATGGTGGAATTTGAATTCAATAAAATATCTGGAATTAAGAATCTAATGATGACCATGAATCCATTGTCAATTGTCAGAAAAACCCACCTGGTTCACTAATGTCCTTTAGGGGAAGAAAACTGTCAGCCTTGCCTGTCGTAACTCCAGACCCACAGCAGTGTGGGTGACTCTGAACTGCCCTCTAGGCAATTAGGGATGAACAATAAATGCTGCTCAGCCAGCAATGTCCTCATCTCATTAATGAATAAAAGCTTTTTGCAGCAATATGAAGACATATGTGGGAATAGACTGGAGAGAACTAACACTTTAGTGCATGAGGTTGAAGTAGGGTACACTGTTCCAATAAAACAACACCCCTACAGGCTTAATCGTCTTAAAGCCGCACAGCTACAGAAGGAAGTGGAAGCAATGCTCGAAGAAGACATCATCAAGCCAAGTCAAAGTGAGTGGAGTTCACCGATCGTGTTGTTCCCAAACCTGATGGTATTCAATGATTCTGCATGGATTATCGGAAGGTTAACGCTGTAAATAAATCAGACTCATACCCAATTCCAAGGCTGGAGGATTGTATGGAAAAAGTTGGACAAGCCACTTATATCACCAAGTTGGATGTACTCCATGGTTACTGAAAGTACCTTTGTCAGTGAGAGTGAAAGAAATTTGTAATACCAAATGGGCTGTATCAATTTAAAGTAATGCCCTTTGGTATAAAGAACACACCAGACACATTTCAAAGACTAATGAACAGAGTTGTGACAGGATTGACTAATTGTGCTGCCTATATAGATGACTTAGTGATCTTTAGCCATTCATGGAAAGAGCACAAAAGCATTTGGCAGAGCTCTTTGAAAGAGGCAAATGTGAGGCAAAACTGGTTACAAACTTAGCAAAAACTGAATTTGCGAAGGCAGGAGTGACGTTCTTGGGACATAACATCGTACATGGAAGGATAACCCCAAGGAACATGAAGTCA
The DNA here is from genome assembly GCA_024137785.1 of Ginglymostoma cirratum. Classification (NCBI taxonomy): domain Eukaryota; kingdom Metazoa; phylum Chordata; class Chondrichthyes; order Orectolobiformes; family Ginglymostomatidae; genus Ginglymostoma; species Ginglymostoma cirratum. Next base: position 26,303 of record JAHRHZ010000046.1, read on the forward strand.
AAGGCCATCGAAGAATTTCAAAGACCAGTCTTGAGGAAAGAGGTGCTTTGCTTGTTGGAACTGAGCAGACTCTACTGGAAGTTTGTGCCAAACTTTAGCATTATGGTGGCACTGCTGACAGATTTGCTAAAGAACACAAAATTTGGGTGGACAAAACAATACCAGGAGGCATTTGAGAATTTAAAAGCCGTACTAACCACTGCAGCAGTTTTAGCGGCACCAAGTTTCTCAAGTCTTTAAAATCACTATCGACGCCAGTGGTATAGGGGTTGGAGCCGCGTTAATGCAGGAGGATGATGGCAGAATTGAAAGGCCAATTGGATATTTTTCAAAGAAACTCAATATTCATCAGGGAAAATACTCTACCATTGAAAAAGAGTTATTGAAGTTGACACCGGCCTTTCTACATTTTAAGTGTATATTATCAACAATATTTTGGAGACAGTTGTGTATTACAGTCTACAACACACGCAATTTTTGGAAAGATTTATGACAAAAATATTGAAGTGTCATGTTGCAGGCTTATAATTTACAAACTTTATAGGTCATAAAAATGTTGTTGCAGATACGTTATTGTGGGTTTAAAAGAAAATTTGTAGACAACATAGAACCGGTATAGTCCAAAGTTTTATATACATATATGTATTTAGAATTAGCAGGAAAGGTATAACTTTAGAGTACTGAACTATGAATTTCATGGTAATAGTGTTAAGATTAAAAAAAATGAAACCATCTTTTCATAATTATGGCTCACGTTTTTCTTAAGTGAGGAAGTGTTACAAAATTGGGTTTGTATTCAAGAATTGGAAAACAGGAAGTTAAAATTTGTTGGTAAAAATGATTATGGGGACAAGACTGCTATGGTCCCTTCAAGAGTGTGTGCTTTGTCTATGTTTAAAAGTTGATAAATGCTGATGCACAGCGAGTGTCCAAATGGAATCTTTTTGTGTAGAACAGCCAAGTAGCACTTTTTCCAAAACAACAAGTTTGAATTTGGCTAACCAATTTAAACCAAGCACCTCAAACTGAATTTAAATCTGACGGAGCTGACAACCTGAAACCATTCATATTATAAGAATTTGATTATGTCACTATGGGTATATAAGAGGAGGATGTTTGGAAAATTGGGGAGAGCCTCCACTTACCAGAGTTAGCACCATTCAGCCCTCAGAGAAAGCCCATCTAATTAATCAAAGGTACCATGGTATTTTAGGTTAAAGTCTTCATTGAAGAAATTATAGAGATAAAACATCTCTGACAGCAGAATTAATAGAAGAAAGGCATTTGTGAAGAGACCAGAGAAGACAAGATATTACAGAAGACAGTCTGTCGAACTTGGAGAGATTAAGTTATGATTCATTGTCCTCTTATTAATTGGGGTTATTAAGTGGGACTTATGGTTATTTGAACAGCATTCCAGATGAATTTAGTTTAGGTTAGGGAGTAGTTAGTATAAAGGGGGGGACATTGTTCGTTTTGTTAGTATATCTTCTAAATTGTTCTTTGTTAAGGTTAAATAAATAAATTGTTATTTGTTATTTATAAAGTGGATCAGGGATTTCCTTCACATTAACCATTAATTTAACAGATTATGAGGGGAAAGGCAAGCTTCTCTGGGTGTTTTGGGGGTAGCTATTAGAAGGGAATTTCCACTCCTGTAATAGCAGATTGGGGCTTGTTATGGTTTAAGTGTCAGAGGGGTTCGGCCATTCCTCCTCTGTAACACTTCACCATGAGATTGTGCTCTTGGCTCCTAGTCTCTCCTACTAGCGGAAACATCTTCTGTACGTCCACTCTCTCTAAGCCTGTCAGTATATGTAAATTTGAATCATATCCTTCTAAACTCCATTGAGTACAGGCCCAAAGTCCACAAATATTACTCATATGGAAAGCTCTTCATCCCTGAGATCTTCTTGTAAACCTCCAGCACATCATTCCTTAGATATGGAGCCTAAAACTTCTCATTATTTTCCAAATGAAGTCTGACTGGAGCCTTATACAATGTCAGCAGTATATCATGCCTTCTGGATTTGCCCTCTCAAAATGAATGCTAACATTATATTTGGCTTCAGAACTGCCAACTGAACCTTAATAGAATCCTGAACAAGGACTCCTATTTCCCTTTGCACTTCAGATTTCTGAGCCCTTCCACAATTAGAGAAAAGTCTATGCCCCTATTCTTCCTATCAAAATGCATAGCCTCACATTTTCCCACATTGTATTCCATCTGCCTCTTCTTTGCCCATTCTCTTAGCCTATCCAAGCCCTGCTGCAGCCCCCCCCCACCTCCTCACTACCTGCCCTTCACCTATCTTTGCGTTATCTACAAACTTAGCAAAAATACCTTCAGTTTCTTCATCCAGATCATTAATATATAAGGTGAATAGTTGTGGTCCCAACATTGACCCTTGCAGAACTCCACGAGTCACGTCTGCAATCCTGAAAAGATCCCTTTATCCATACTCTGTGAATTCTCCCAGATAGCCAATCCTCCACCCATGCCAGTACCTTGTCCTGAACACCATGGGTTCTTATCTTATTTAGAGGCTTCCTGTGCAGCACCATGTCAAAGGCCTTTTGGAAATCTAAATAGATTATGTTCACTGGCTCTCCTTTGCCTAATTTGCTTGTGTGTCAGGCATGACCACCAGTTGATGAAGCCACGTTGACTCAGTCCTATTTTGCCATGCACTTTCACAAGTGAAAGGTGATGGTCTAGTGGTATTATCACCAAACAATTAATCTAGACACCCAGTTAGTGTTTTGGGGACCTGGGCTCAAATCCCACCAGTGCAGATGGTGAAATTTGAATTCAATAAAAATCTGCCAGTGGAAGAAACCATCTGGTTCACTGATGTTGTTTAGGGAAGGAAATCTACCTGGTCTGGCCTCCACAACAGTATGGTTGACTCGTAACTGGCCTCTGGTCAATGAATGCTAGCCTAGCCAGCAAATTGCTCATCCTGCGATTGAATTTTTAAAAAAAATACTCTTGCAAGTATGCTGCAATCTCATCCTTAATAATGGACTGTAAAATCTTACTAAAGTCTGAGGTCAGGTTAAATTACTGATAATTTCCTGTCTTCTGCCATCCCCACTTTTTATCAGGAGTGTTACATTAGTTGTTTTCCAGTCCTCTAGGATCCTCTCTGATTTTAGTGATTCCTGAAAAATCACCGCCAATGCCTCCACAATCTCTTCAGCTACCTCCTTCAGTGTCCTGGGGTGTAGTCCATCTGGTTAAGATTAATTTATCCAACTTCAGACCTATTAGCTTCCATAGCACCTTCTCCTTAGTGATGTCACTGCATTCATCTTTGCTATTTTATGGTATGCTACTGGTGTCTTCCACCGTGAAGACTGAAACAAAGTACCCCTTCAATTCCTCTGCCATTTTTCTTTTCCCCATTACTACTTCTCCAGCCTCATTTTCTAACCATCCAATATCCACTCTCGCTTCTCTCTTGCCTTTTGTATATCCAAAGAAACCTCACACAATCTTCCTTTATATTACAAGCTAGCTTTCTATCATATTTCATCTTCTCCCCCTTTATTGCCTTTTTAGTTATCCTCTGCTGGTTTTAAAGGCTTCACAATTTTCTGTCTTCCCACTAATCTTCACCATATTGTAAGCTTTTCCCTTTGCTTTTATGTTGTCTTTGACTACCCTTGTCAGCCACAGTGCTTTGTCCTCCCCTTAGTATGTTTCTTCTTCCTTGTGATGAATTTCTGCGGTGACTCCCAAATTACCCCCAACAAACTCCTGCTGTTATAACAAGGTGTGGAGCTGGATGAACACAGCAGGCCGAGCAGGAAAGCTGACGTTTCGGGTCAGGACCCTTCTTCAGAAATGGGGGAGGGGAAGGGTATTCTGAAATAAATAGGAAGAGAGGGGGAGGTGGATAGAAGATGGATAAAGGACACGATAGGTGGAGAGGAGACAGACAGGTCAAAGAGGCGGGGCTGGAGCCAGTAAAGGTGAGTGTAGGTGGGGAGTTAGAGAGGCGATAGGTCAGTCCAGGGAGGACGGACAGGTCAAGGGGGCAGGATGAGGCTAAGGTTAGTAGGTAGGAGATGGGGTGAGGCTTGAGGTGGGAGGAAGGACACCTATTCACCCCTCCCACCTCAAGCCCCACCCCCATCTCCGACCTACCAAACTCATCCCGCCCCCTTGACCTGTTCATCCTCCCTGGACTGACCTATCCCCCCCGAACTCCCCACCCCCACCCACCGTTCCTGGCTCCAGCCCTGCCTCTTTGACCTGTCTGTCTCCTCTCCACCTATCATGTCCTTTATCCATCTTCTATCTACCTCCCCCTCTCTCCCTATTTATTTCAGAATCCCCTTCCCCTCCCCCATTTCTGAAGAAGGGTCTAGACCTGATATGTCAGCTTTCCTGCTCGTCTGATGCTGTTTGGCCTGCTGTGTTCATCCAGCTCTACACCTTGTTATCTCAGATTCTCCGGCATCTGTAGTTCCTACTATCTCTGAACTCCTGCTGTTGCTGCTTCACCATCTTCTCTGCTAGGCTCCCCTTCCAATCAACTCTGGCCAGCTCCTCCCTTATGTTTTTTTCATTACTTTAACTCAATTGAAATACTGTTACATCTGGTTCAATTTTCTCCTCAAACTGCAGGTAAATTCTATCATATTATGATCACTGCTTCCTAAGGTTTCTTCACCAAGCCTGCCTCATTGCTCTTCAGCAAATCCAGAATTGCCTGTACCTAGGGAGTTGCTAGGGAACCACAAGTTGCTCCAAAAACCACCTTGTATACATCCACAAATCCCTTTTCTTGGGATCTACTATCAACCTAACTTTCCCAGTCCTGCATATTGAATTGCCCCATGACTATTGCATTTGTCCTCTTCTTACATGCCTTTCTACTTCCTGCATGTATTTCCTGCCCCACATCCTGCCTACTGCTAAAGGCATGTACATAACTTCCATCAGGCTATTCTTTCCTTTGTGATTCCTCAATTCTACCATTGACATTCTACACCTTCTGACAATATATCCAAGTCAAGGCTTAAATAAGTCCCTGTTGGAATAATTGATAACTCCTTTGCTGATGATGTGAGACAGTAAATTCTCCGTCAATGGAAACACATCAGAATCTGACAGGAGGAGATGCTACACACCTTCAGATGCACACAACCATTTCAGCAAGAATGTAATGTAACCACAGTAAATTTTTAAATAATGCAACTCAATACATACTGACAGGAAAGAAACATCAAGAAAACAGTGCACAGAAGGATAACTGCAATATTCATTTCTAGTGACTATCCAAAGATAAACTAACCAATTATGTTCTCTGATGCCAAGATGATTCTGAATTATATATCATTATAACTTCTTTTTGCACAGCACACTAGCCCATTTTAATCTTATACTTCTATTTGTTTGTGCATGTGTCTGAGCATCTGTGTGCCTATCAGTGTGCGTATGTATGTGTTTGTGCCTTCGCATGTGCCCCGTGTGTATTTGTGTTTCTGTATGTGTGTATCCATAATTATTATGTCTGTGCATATCTGTGTGCATGTCTTGTATGTACATTTGTGTGCATATCTCTGTTTATCCGTGTCGGTCAGCATGTGTGTCTGTGTTTCTGAAGAAGGGTCTAGGCCCGAAACGTCAGCCTTCCTGCTCCTCTGATGCTGCTTGGCCTGCTGTGTTCATCCAACTCTACATCTTGTCATCTCAGATACTCCAGCATCTGCAGTTCCTACTATCTCTGAAACAATTTTAACCCCACTGCGAAGCCCCTTCTATGGATGCCTACCCTGAAGAAGTTACCGTCCAGAAAAACCTCAATGAATCTCTCTCCCATTGCAACTCTCTTGTAATCTCTTTGGCCTTGAATCTGCTCGACCACGTCCTGAAGCAAACCAGGTACTACAGCCACATCAACTTTCTTAGTACCTGCCTACAGAACCAGATCATCCCCTGTGGACTACAGTCCACATTCAGGCCTTCCCAATTTGGCCCCAACCGTAACAGTGTCTACATTCAGAACACTGAGATCCTTCAGAAGGGTTTCTCCCTGAGACATTTCTGAAGAAGGGCCTAGGTCGGAAATATCAGCCTTCCTGTTCCTCTGATACTGCTTGGCCTGCTGTGTTCATCCAGCTCTACACCTTGTTATCTGTGTGTGTGTGTGTGTTGTATTCCATTGTACCTTTATTCTCAGTCCTGAATGACCTAGTGCCAATTCTGACATTATTTCCCTTGATCTAGACTCACCAGCCTGAAGAAACATCCTATCTACATCAACCTGATAGAATTTTTAAAGTTTCAACAGACACAGTTTCCTCAAACTCTCCTCATTAGACAATCTTGTAAATGGTATAACTGTTCATAAAAAAATACAGACACTTGTTGAGACCAACAGAGTTAAAAGTGGAGAGCTGATTTACCCCTTCTCACTGGTGATACGTAGCATAGTCTACCAAGTCGTATAAAAAGAAGTAGCTTGCTTTAGTACAAAACAAAGATACACGTTAAATTCATCTGTCTTTTGAATTATTGTCTAAATGAAATTCTGTTGAATAGAATTTATTTATTTTCTTAACTTAAAAAAAAAATGTTTCAGTACACCACAGTGAATAAATTGCATAATAATCAAGTTTAAATTCATCTACTTAACTGCAGTGAAAATACCTTTTGCCTTGAGGAGAATTAAAGGCATCAAAAAGTTTGGAATTACATAGAAACAGTAACTCATAGTGCCTTTCAAACAGTAAAATGCATCAAAGTACTTCACCAAGAATGTAAACAAACATAATATACTAACTGTTCAGACAGTAGAAACATCATTATGAGAAAAAAATGTTAATACCACAATTCCTCCCATAATTTTAATAAAAATAATTTTCAGAGGCATCATCCCTCCCCCACCCTCTAACCATCCTCCACCCAACCTGAAATCTCCTTCCTGATTTCCACCAAACTCCAATATACCATCCTCTTCAACTCTTTCATGCAATCTCTCTGCATCTTTGAGTTGACTTTTTTGTTTTAATTGTTTTGCGAGAGCTCTTGACCTTTATTCTCTTCTCCTATATTCTTGAGGTGTTTCAACTTAAAAATTGGCATTTCTCCTTTTTGAGTTCTCCTTTCTTCTGTTTGATTTTTTAAAGTCTTTCACAAAGATACCCTCATTAAAGAAAATGATATTTTCCAGAATACCTATGTATCTTGATAACTAGTTGAAACAAAGTTCATTTGTTATGAAAGCTTCATATTTAATACTTGTCTGAGTACTTGTGTTTTGAAGGAGTGTGCAAAAATTGATTTGTTTTAATTCTAGTGAATACCTGGATTTCTTTTGAAAATGATCACTTTGCACATTGGAACACTTTTAAAATAAAATACTTAATGGAAACTACATTGTTGGATTTGTTTGCTGGAAGTCCAAGTTAGGGCCTGTATTCACTGCTGTTCACTAGAGTTTAGAAGGATGAAAAGTGATCTTATTGAAATATATAAAATTCTAACAGGGCTGGACAGACTAGAGGCAGGAAGATGTTTCCCCCATTTGGGGGAATCCAGAAGCAGAGATCACAGTCTTAGGTTATGGGGTGGACCATTTACGACTGAGGCGAAGAAATATTTCTTCACTCAGAAAGTAGGGAATGTATGGAATTCTCTACAACAGAAGTCTGTAGAGATCAAGTCAGTCAGTATATTCAGGAAAGAGTTGTTGATAACTTTGCAGATTATAACGGCATCAAGGGGAAAATGTGGAACATATAATGGAGATAGAGGATCAACCGTGATCATACTGTATGGTAGAGCAAACTTGAATGGTCTAATCCTGCTCCTAAATTCTATGTTTCTATAAGGTCACCGGCAGGAGTTTTCTGACTGGCAACTACTTTGAACAGTGTTTTGTGAGCAGCAGAAGTTGATATCTAGCCTGATGAAGGAAAGAAGCTTCCAAGATCAACTCCCCTGTTTCTATGTAGTACCTGGAACACTGATCAAAGTTCTCTCATGAGGAGGCTACAGCAAGCTTGTCTCGATGCTTCCTGAATTACTGCAATGAGCCTGACAACAAGGCTATGGACAGCAACTTAGAGGGTTCAAGTGACATGCCCTAATGCGAGATTTGAGAATAGATTCAGACAAGGAGTTCTGTGAGGCCCAACTCAACATAGGGAGCAACCTGCTGCATCTTTGATGTTTCTGCCAAGCAATGTGGCAAGATTTTTACTAGACAATGATCAGTTGCCAACTAAGAGGGGGCATAGCAGGATAAACAACTAATTAACCCTGTGACATGCCTTATTAATATTTGGCTTCCTATCTTACCAAATATACTGAACAAACAAGATGTTGAGAATTCTTGGCATCATAGCCAAATCAGGTGCCTGGCCACCATTTACTGCAAACAACTACCACGTTGGATACTAGGCACTAACATCTCAGAGTACATTCCACTGGCATCGGACACATGTTCCCCATATTCACTGACATTACCATTTGACATGTACCAGCCTCTACAATCTCTCATGGCACATTACAGGATGTTTCTAAACTTAATGCTGCATCTCAGACTGCACTAGTTACTCTCAGTGTCATGCTGTAACAAGGACATTGTGTGCAGGGATACACATCTAGCTCATAGACTGGGTCAAGCTACATCTCCGAGCTCTTCACTCACTGTCATGGCGCTCACTTTGAGCCTAGCTGCATGTTCATGGCATCCCTGCCTTGTCTTGCCTTTTTGTGCTATGCCCCCGCAGCCAGAGATACAAGGTTGATATTACTGCTGTCGTGCCTTGCTGTTTATCACAGATACAATGCTTGTCCCAGTTGTCAGCAAACTTCAGTCACATCAAGGGAGAAAGTCTTTGGTTGAGAATCCCTACACAGTAAGTCAAGGGCAGTCTTCAATCCCAGTCCAGGGGTTTGGTATCAGTCAGACCGGCACATGGAGCAGTCACAGAGAGATTCCTCTCCACATAAGGGGTGAGCAGCAGAATTATGGGCAACCCACCACCCATCTTTACTTTTTCTGTCTTACCGGGGCTGGTTTGTTCCTGCTATGAAACAGAAGCAGGTATCAAGGGAGATTTGACATTAAGGGAGAAATGACATTTCAAGACATAGAATCATAAAATCATAGAGCCATATAGCACAGAAACAGACCTTTCGGTCCAACCCATCCGTGTCAACCAGATATCCTAAACTGATTTAGTCCCAATTGCCAGCATTTGGCCCATATCCCTCTAAACCCTTCTTATTCACATACCCATTCAGATGCCTTTTAAATATTGTAATTGTACCAGCCTCCACCACTTCCTCTGGCACCTCATTCCATACACATACCCCATTTCTGCATGAAAAAGTTGACCCTGAGGTCCCTTTTAAATCCTTCTCTTCTCACATTAAATCTATGCCCTCTAGGTTTGCCCTCCCCTACTCTGGGAAAAAGACCTTGGCTATTCACCCTATCTATCTTCCTCATGATTTTATAAACTTCAAAAGGTCACCCCTCAGCATCCGACACTCCAGGGGAAAAAGCCCCAACCTATTCAGCCCCTCCCTGTAGCTCAAACCCCTCCTCCCCCAATCCTGGAAACATCGTTATAAATCTTTTCTGAACTGTCTCAAGTTTAATAACGTCTTTCCTGTAGCAGGGAGACCAAAATTTAAACACAGTATTCTAAAAGTGGCCTCACCAATGTCCTGTACAGCTGTAACAGAACTGACCAATGAAGGCAAGCATGCCAAACACTTTCTTCACCACCCTGCCTACATATGACTCCACTTTCAAGGAACTATGCATCGGCACCCCTAGGTCACTTTGTTCGGTAAAACTTGTGTGGGCCCTAACATTAACTGTATAAGTCCTGGTTTGCCAGGACTGCTCTGGTTTGCCATACTAAAATGCAACATCTCACATTTATTTAAATTTTAAACTCCATCTGCCACTCCTTGGCTCACTGGCCCATCTGATCAAGGTCTGTTTGTACTCTGAGACAACCTGCTTCATTAGCCACTACACCACCAATTTTGCAAACTTAGTAACCATAACTCCTATATTCACTTCCAAATAAAAGCAGTGGACCCAGCACTAATCCTTGTGGCACACCACTGGTCACAGGCCTCCAGTCTGGAAAACAACCCTCTACCATCACCCTATATCTCCTACTTTCAAGCCAATTTATTTCTAATTGACTAGCTCCCCCTGGATTCCATATGTCTAACTTTGCTGACTAGTTCATCATATAGAACCTTTTGAAAGCCTTGCTGAAGTCCACGTAGACAATGTCTACCAGTCTGCCTTTATCAATCTTCTTTGTCACCACTTCAAAAATCTCAATCAAGTTAGTGAGACACAACTTCCAACACACAAATCTATGTTGACTATCCATAATCATTCTTTGTCTTTCTAAATGCATGTAAATTCTGTCCCTCAGAATCTCCTCCAACAACTTATCCGCCATTGACGACAAGTTCCACTGGTTTATAGTTCTCCGGCTTTAACTTTCCACCTTTCTTAAATGGCACCACATTAGCCATAAGAACTCATCCAAATACTTTTGAAAGGTTGCAAAGTTACCTGCCTCAACTAGCCTTCCAGGCAGTGCATTCCGGATTCCTACCTCATTCTCGGTGAAAATATGTTTCCCCAAATCATCTTTAAACATCCTGCCTTTCATCTTGAAATTATGGTCCCTTGTCATTGAACCTTCTACGAAGGGAATTAATTGCTTTCTATTCATACTGTCCATGCCTTATGATATAAATCTCAATCTTGTATCTTATATCTCATTATCTGATACACCTTAATCAGGCCCCCCTCAACCCTCTCTGCTCTAAAGAGAGCACACTGAGCTTATCCAGCCTCCTTTCATAGCTAAATTGCTCAATCCCAGGCAACATCCTGCTGAAACTCTGCTGCATCCTCTTCAGTGAGATCACATCTGTCCTATGGTATGGTGACCAGAAATGCTTTATTTCTTTATTATTCATTAAGGGGATGAGGGCGTTGCTGACTAGGCCAGAATTTATTGCCCATCCCTAATTGCCCAGAGGGCAGTTAAGAGTCAACCACATTGCTGTGGGTCTGGAGTCACATGTAGGCCAGACCAGGTAAAGATGGCAGTTTCTTTCCCTAAAGGACATTAGTGATCCAGATGGGTTTTTCCTGACACAATTGATTCATGGGCGTCAGCAGATTTGTAATTCCAGGTATTTATTGAATTCAAATCCCACCATCTGCCATGGCAGGGTTTGAACCCTAGTCCACAGAACATTACCTGGGTCTCTGGATTAACAGTCCAGCAATAATACCACTCGGCCATTGCCTCCCCATTACTCACAGTACTCCAGCTGTGACCTCACCAAAGTTCTGTACAGCTCCACTATAACCTCTGTGTTCTTTTCATTAATGCTATGACTGAAAAAGTGATGTGTCCTGTATGCCTTCTTAACTACCCTATTCACCTGTCCTGCTGCTTTCAGGATTCACAATATTCTTGTGTACCTCTGAGCTTCCTAGTGTCCTGCCATTCATTCAGTACTCCCTTGTCTTGTTCCTTCTTCCAAAGTTCCATCACCTCACCCTTATCAGAGTTAAATTCTATCTGCTACTGATCTGCCCGTCTGACCAATCGTTCATATCTTCCTCCAACAAAAATTATCTTCCTCACTATTAACCACCTGGCCAATCTTTGTGTGACTTGTAAACTTACTTATCATCTTCCCCACATTCTCACCTGTGGCATTTATATATACTATAAACAGTAAGGGACCCAGCATTGATCCCTGTGGTATGCCACTGGGCACTGGCCTCCAGTGACACAAACAGCCTTCCACCACCACCCTCTGTCTCCTGTCACTAAATCAATGCTGAATCCAACTTACCAAACTACCCTGAATCCCATGTGCTTTCACTTTCTTTATCACTCTCCCATGTGCGACTTTGTCAAAGGCTTTGCTCAAATCTATATAAACTACGTCAATTGCACTATCCTCACCTACATTCCTGGTCACCTCATCGAAACATTCAGTTGAACTTGTTAGGCATGACCTTCCTCCGACAAAGCTCGGCTGACTATCTCTGATCAAACCTTGCCTCCCCCCAAGTGGAGATATACTCTCTCCTTCAGAATTTTCTACAACAGTTTCTGATATACAATTCACTGGCTTATAATTCCCTGGTCTATCTCTACCATCATTCTTGAAAATGGAACTACATTACCTGTCCTCCAGTGCTCCAGCACCTTCCCTGTAATTTCTTTCCTTATTTCCTATCGCAGCCTGGAATACATCTATTCAGTCCTGGGGATTTTCTCACTTTTAAGTCTACCAAACCTCCAATACCTCCTCACTTCTTCAGTCAAACTGCTCAAGAAGCTCACAGTCCCTCTTCCTGAGTTATATACCTGTACCCTACTTGTCCAAAGTGAAAACTGTTGTGAAGTACTTGTATAATATCTTAAAAATGTCCTCTGGCTTCACACATAGATTAACCCTAATCCTAACCTTAAATGGGCCCAACTCTTTCTCTGATTATCTTCTTCGCCTAGATATGAATCTTGAGATTCATAAGACCATAAGTCATAGGGAGCCGAAATTAGGTCATTCAGCACATTGAGTCTGCTCTGCCATTCAATCATGGCTGACAAGTTTCTCAACTCCATTCTCCCACTTTCTCCCTGTAACCCTTGATTCCCTTGACAATCAAGAACCTGTCTATCTTTGTCTTAATAAACTCAATGGCCTGGCCTCCACAGCCTTCTGTGGCAGTGAATTCCATAGATTCATGACTCTCTGACTGAAGGAGTTTCTCCTTGTCTCCATTCTAAAAGGTCTTCTCTTTACTCTAAGGCTGTGTTCTTGGGTCCTAGCCTATCCTACCAATGGGAACATCTTCCCGACATCCACTCTGTCCAGGCCATTCAGTATTATGTAAGTTAGAATTAGATCCCACCCCCATCCTTCTAAATTCCATCGAGTATAGACCCAGAGTCCTCAAATGTTCCTCGTATGTTAAGTTTTTCAGTCATGTGACCATCCTTGTGAACCTCCTCTGAACCCGCTCCAGGGCCAGTACATCTTTCCTGAGATATGGGGCATAAAACTGTCCACAATACTCCAAATGTGGCCTGGCCAGAGCCACATAGAACCTCAGAAGTACATCCCTGCTTTTATATTCAAGTCCTCTCAAAATAAATATCAAAGTTGCATTTGCCTTCCTAGCTACTGACTCAACCTGCAAGGTTACCTTGAGAAAATCCCGGACTAGAACACCCAGGTCTCTTTGTACTTCAGATTTCTGAATTTTCTCCCCATTTAGAAAATAGTCCATATTTCTTTCCTTCTTACCAAAGTGCATGACCTCACACTTTTCCACGTTGTATTCCATCTGCCACTTCTTTGTCCACTCTCCTAACCTGTCCAAATCTTTCTGCAGCCTCTCCACATCCTCAGTACTACCTGTGCTCTACCTATCTTTGTATCATCTGCAAATTTAGCCAGAATGCCCTTAGTTCCTTCATCTAGATCATTAACGTATAAAGTGAAAAGTTGTGGTCCCAACATTTACCCTTGCGGAACACCACTAGTCACCGACTGCCATCCTGAGAAAGACCCTTTTAACCCCACTTTCTGCTTTTTGCCAGCCAGCCAATCTTCTATCCATGCTACCACCTTGCCTCTAACACCATGGGCTCCTATTTTACTCAGCAGCCTCCTGTGTGGCACCTTGTCAAAGGCCTTCTTGAAGTCCAGGTAGATAACATCCATTGGACCTCCTTGGTCTAACCTTCTCATTGCTTCCTCAAAGAATTCTAACAGATCTATCAGGCATGATCTCCTCTTGATGAAGCCATGCTGACCTTACCCAATTTTACCATGCACATCCAAGTATTCAGAAATCTCATCCTTCACAATTGACTCTAAAATCATACCCGCGACCGAAGTTAGGCTAATTTTCAGTCTTTTGCCTTACTCTCTTTATAAACAGGGGTGTCGCGTTAGCAGTTTTCAAGTCCTCTGGGACCCTCCCTGACTCTAGTGATTCCTGAAAGTTCACCACCAACGCCTCCACTATCTCTTCAGCTATCCCCTTAAGATTCTCACTACTTTTACCCATCAGTATTTTCACATGTCCCCTCTTTGCTCTACTCATTGATTTCTTAAGATCCCCCTACACATACTGTACTCCACCTCCATTATTTTGCTCCTTTTGTACCTGTTATATGTTTCTCTTTTCCTTTTTATCCAGTCCTGACTATTCCCAGACATCCAGGGATCTCTAGATTTGTTGCTTTGACATGTCACCCTCAAGGGAACATGTTTGATCTGTACTCTTGACAAATCCATTTTGATCACTCTGGGCAAATATTTATACTTCTGTATTTCAAACTGTGTATTAACCAACTGAATAATTTGTAGAATAAGTTTTATTTCACGATAAATATTCATTTTTTTAATTTACTCAGAGAGTTGTAGGGGCGTGGAATGCATTGCCGGAGAGGGTAGTGGAGTCGGTCTCATTAGGGGCATTTAAGCAGCTATTAGATAGGTATATAGATAATAGTATAAGGTAGGGGTGGAGGTTAGATAGGCCTTAGGTTTAGGGTAAAAGTTCGGCACAACATCGTGGGCTGAAGGGCCTGTACTGTGCTGTACAGTTCTATGTTCTATGTTCTAAAGAAACCTGCATATTATTGGCCATATTGGTAATGAGGTAAACATGTAAATTTATGTTGCGACCAATGAATAGTGAGACTAAACTTCTACAATCTCACTGTAACACCGCTCATAGTGTGAGTTACATTACAAATAGTATTTTTTTGATCACGTTTTATTTGAATTCAAATCTCCTACATAACTCATAAGTTAAAACATTGTTTCAAAACAGTACCTCAGCTTAGACGCACTCACCTGAGACTATTATTTTTGATTATCTCAGCTCCCTTGTGGGAGGTGATGGTGTAGTTGTAATGTCACTGGATAAGTTATCTAGAACACCAAGCTATTGTTCTAAGGATGTGGGTTCAACTCCTGCCATAGTAAGAGGTGAAATTTGAACTCAATTTAAAACTAAAAAATAATCTAATTGTGTAACGAATTGTTGTGAAAAGCTACTCGGTTTATTAATGTCCTTTAAGGAAGGAAATCTTCCATTCTTTCCTAGTCTTGTCTTCTGTGACTCTAGACTCACAGCAATGTGGCTGACTCTTAAGTAGCCTCTGACAATCAGGGATGGGGAACATGTGATGACCTAGCTGGTACCACCCACATCCAATAAATGAAAAGATAACGTTTGCATCATCACGCTGACTCTCCCAATGGGTGGTGTAATTGCTTTGTATACTAAATGTAACATTACAAACTCATATGTGAATGGTGTTGATAATTTCGCTGCATACTGATGTCTCCATCTGTCATGATGCACATTCACAGCACAGATCAAAACTGACTAAAATGAGAACACTGAATCTGCCCTGCCCCTGACCGACCTGCAGCTGTATTTCCATAAAACAAGCTGATATTGATAACTCATTGAGTCATGCTCTTGCAGTATTTGCTGTTTGTTTTGAAAAGTTACTCCTTTTTAACATATTACTGTATACGTGTGTTCAATGGCATAAAAGGGCTTCATTGTTCTGTCTGATGTTAGTCAATATTGATACCTGGTAAATGATCGGGTGACTTAAATTTGTACGTGATGTTTCTGCATTGAAGAATCTCCACGATTAGCTGCTCTCCATCAGTCTTCATTTCCTTCTTCAGTGCTATCTTAATTTCTCCCATCACTTGAGTTTTACCTAAGAATGTAATAACAAGGAATTATATTTCAATAAAACTGACTTGATTTCCAATTATGTCAATATCTTTTTATTTCCCTTCACAGATCAGGTGGATCACTCCCATGAAAATTTTCTTTTTGTTTTCAATATACTGGAGCTGACATTCACAAATAATCCATCAGCTGAGAAAATTCACTACTGGATGAACAGAAACTTCATTCTTAGATATCATGCGTCATTACTAAAAACAAATGTGCTGATTTGTTCATACGAGTAAAAATGCTCGTGAATAGTACTACACAGAATTATTTCAGCACCATTATTAGTTAAATAAGTTAAGATCATAAAAGATCAATGTTTGCTCTTTTACACATAGTTCTTCTTAGTCTAATTGATTGAGTAGAGGGTGAAGAGAGGAATAAGGAGAAAGTTAAAAACAATTACAATTACTGAAAAGAACAAAAACTGAGGCTGAATTCACTATGGATTAATTTTCTTTTACATGTTTGTTCACAAGAACTGTGTTGTTGAGAAGCTGTGGAAGCATACTCCCTGAACCTTTGTCAGAGTCTGTCCTTCTGGTAAGAGTATGCTCAGTTTCAGCCAGGCAGTACTTTCTCAGAGATAGTAGGAACTGCAGATGCTGGAGAATCTGAGATATACAAGGTATAGAGCTGGCTGAACACAGGAGGACAAGCAGCATCAGAGGAGCAGGAAGGGTGACGTGTTGGGCTTAGACCCTTCTTCTTTCTAAGCCACCTGAGGAAGAAGAGGCATTCTTGGTGGGACTGTCGCATCTATGTGGTGAGTCCAGGACAGTTTGTCTGTTATCATCACTCCTAGGAACTTGACACTCTCCAGCTCAGCTCTGCTGATGTAGATGGGGGCTTGTTCTCCTCCTTTCTTCCTGAAGTCAATCATTTCTGAAGAAGGGTCTAGGCCCAAAATGTCAGCCTTCCTGCTCCTCTGATGCTGTTTGGCCTGCTGTGTTCAGCCAGCTCTATACCTTGTATATCTCAGTACTTTCTCAGATTTGAGTTTACAACATTCCAAGTCAGCAATGCCCACGTTATGTGAAAGAACAAAAGAAACTATAGATAAGAAGTGGTCCAAGAAAGTAGTATTGTTGTTGGAGCATAGACTAGAAAAGTAATGCTTTCTATGCTGTCGACAAACAGAGGACTACTAAGTGTGAGAGACGGTGAGGATGCCCAGTAATGTTCCCTCTAAACTGCATGGCTGCGTGCCACATTGTTCTGTGAACAGTCAACAAAGTCGCTACACCACCCACAGTATTAACTTCAGGGTTTTTTTTCATTCATTCACACGATGTGGGTATCACTGGTCAGGCCAGCACTTATTGCCCAACATTAATTGCCCAGAGAGCAGATTAGAGTCAACCACATTACTGTAGGTCTGATGTCACATATAGGCCAGACTAGGTAAGGATGACAGATTTCCTTCCCTAAAGGACATCAGTGAACCAGATGGGTTTTCCCAGGCAACTGACAATGATTTTGTGGTCATCATTAGATTCCAGATCATTATTGAATTTAAATTCCACCATACGTTGTGTCGGGATTTGAACCCACCCTCCCAGAATATTACCTGGGTGCCTAGATTAATAATATAGTGATAATACCATAAGGCCATCACCTACCCCCTCAAAGATAATAGAAGCTGCTGCCAGGCACAAAATTCAAAAGCCTGCACTGAAGAATAAAAGGGAATACTGGTGCCCTGAGTAAAAGACAAACCAATGCTAAGAAGACAAATAGGGAGGAGATTTTGATATGATTTGATTTGTTGTAGTCACATGTACAGTGAAAAGTTTTGTTTTGCAAGCAGTACAAGCAGACCAAAGCAAGCAAGGGCATACAGATCATAGGGTGCTTAGATAGAACGAGCCATTCAGGTTACACTGCACAAGAGGTGTGTTTAGCAAGATCAGCATTAGCAAGATCAACATTATTTGAAGTTACAAAGTCCATCCATCAGTCTAGTAACAGCAGTAAAGAACCTGTTTTTGAAGCTGTTGGTGCATGTGTTCAAGCTTCTGTATCTTCTGCCTGACAGAAGAGGTTGTAGGAGAGCATTTCCAGGGTGGGAGGGGTCTTTGATGAAGTTGGCAGCCTTTGAGTGGCAACAAGATATGTAAATGGAGTCCATGGATAGGAGGTTGCCTTCTGTGATGGTCTGGGCTATGCACGCATCTTTCTGTAGTTTCTTACGGTCCTAGGCAGAGCAGATACCTTACCAGGCCATTATGCACCCAGACAGCATACTTTCTATGGTGCATCTGTAAAAGTTGGTGAGGGCCCTTATGGACATGCCAAATTTCCTAAGCCACCTGAGGAAGAAGAGGCGAGATTTTGGTGGGACTGTCGCATCTATGTGGTGAGTCCAGGACAGTTTGTCTGTTATCATCACTCCTAGGAACTTGACACTCTCCACCTCAGCTCCGCTGATGTAGATGGGGGCTTGTTCTCCTCCTTTCTTCCTGAAGTCAATGATCAGTTCTTTTGTTTTGCTGACATTGAGAGAGAGGTTGCTGTCATTGAACCATGACACCAAGCCCTGTATCTCCTTTCTGCATTCTGACTTATCATTGTTTGATATCTGCCCTACCACGCTGATGTTGTCAGCAAACTTGTAGATGGCATTCATTCAGAATTTAGTTACATAGCTGTGGGTGTGCAGGGGCACGTGGGGGGCTGAGAATGTATCCTTGGGGGACTCAAATGTTGAAGGTTATCATGAAGGAGTTGTAGTTATCTATCTTCATTGATTGCCGCCTGTGAGTCAGAAAGCTAAGGATCCAGTTGCAGGCAGTGGAGCCCAAACCTAGGTCTCGGAGTTAACAAGGCGTGGGGCTGGATGAACACAGCAGGCCAAGCAGCATCATAGGAGCAGGAAAACTTGATGTTTCGGGCCTAGACCCTTCATCAGAAATGGGGGAGGGGAAGAGGGTTCTGAAATAAATAGGGAGAGAGGGGGAGGCGGATAGAGGATGGATAGAGGAGAGGATAGGTGGAGAGGAGGCAGACAAGTCGGAGAGGCGGGGATGGAGCCAGTAAAGGTGAGTGTAGGTGGGGGGGTAGGGAGGAGATAGGTCAGTCCAGGGAGGACGGACAGGTCAAGGGGGCGGGATGATGTTAGTAGACAGGAGATGGGGGTGTGGCTTGAGGTGGGAGGAGGGGATAGGTGAGAGGAAAAACAGGTTAGGGAGGTGGAGATGAGCTGGGCTGGTTTTGGGATGCGGTTGGGGGAGGGGAGATTTTGAAGCTTGTGAAATCCACATTGATGCCATTGGGCTGCAGGGTTCCCAGGCTGATTATGATTTGCTGTTCCTGCAGCCTTCGGGTGGCATCACTGTGGCATTGCAGGAGGCCCAGGTTGGACATGTCATCTGAGGAATGGGAGGGGGAGTTGAAATGGTTCGCGACTGGGAGGTGCAGTTGTTTGTTGCGAACTGAGCGCAGGTCTTCTGCACTCGGAGTTTTGAGATTAGTCTGGAGGAGATTATGACGTTGAAGGTGGAGCTGTAGTTGATGAGTCTGATTTAGTTGTCCTTGTTATGCAGGTGTTCCAGGGATGAGTATAGGGCAAGGGAAATAGTGTCCCGCTGTGGACCTGTTACATTAGCAGGCAAATTGCAGGGGATTAAAGCAGGCTGGGAGACTAGAGTTGATGTCGTCTATGACCAGCCTCTTGAAGCACTTCATGATGATGCAGGTCACAGCCACTGGGCAGTAGTCATCCAGGCACATTGCAAAGGAAGAGGTACCATCAAAATGGAGAACAATGTTCATGGAATACATAATCTACTGTATTTACTGCCCACAAAACAATCCGCTCTACATAGGTGAACATAGAACATAGAACATAAAACAGTACAGCACAGTACAGGCCCTTCAGCCCACAATGTTGTGCCGGCCTATTATCCTACTAAGATCAATCTACCCTGCATACCCTACATTTTACTATCCTCCATGTGCCTATCCAAGAGTCGCTTAAAAGTCTTTTAAGTATCTGACTCCACTACCACTGCCGGCAGCGCATTCCACACGCCCACCACTCTCTGTGTGAAGAACCTACCTCTAACATCTCCCCTATACCTTCCTCCAATCACCTTAAAATTATGCTCCCTCATAATAGTCATTTCCGCCCTGGGAAAAAGTCTCTGACTGTCCACTCTATCTATGCCTCTCATCATCTTGTAAACCTCTATCAAGTCACCTCTCATCCTTCTTCACTCCAATGAAAAAAGCCCGAGCTGCCTCAACCTTTCCTCATAAGACCTGCCCTCCAGTCCAGGAGCATCCTGGTAAATCTCCTCTGCACCTTCTCTGAAGCTTCCACATCTTTCCTGTAATGAGGTGACCGGAACGGAACACAATATTCCAAGTGTGGTCTAACCAGAGTTTTATAGAACTGCAGCATAACCTCACAGCTCTTAAACTCAACTTCCCTGTCAATGAAAGCTAACACACCAAACGCCTTCTTTACAACACTATCAACTTTGGTTGCAACTTTGAGGGGTCTATGGATGTGGACCCCAAGATCCCTCCGTTCCTCCACACTGCCGAGAATCCTGCCATTAATCCTGTGTTCTGCATTCAAATTCGACCTTCCAAAATGAATCACTTCACACTTTTCTGGGTTGAATTCCATCTGCCACTTCTTTGCCCAGCTCTGCATCCTGTCAACATCCTGTTGCAACCTACAACAGCCCTCCACGCTGTCCACAAACACAGAATGGGTGACCATTTTGCTGAAAACCTTTGATCTGCCTATAAGAATGATCCTGCCCCTGCCATTTCAATAGACCATCTGGCTCTCCTGCTAACATTTTGTGTAAGGTCCACTGTAGTTTTCAAGCAATGTCCAATACAAGCTCAGGAACATTTTCTGCTGACATATTTTATAGCCTTCAGAACTTATCACTGATTTCAACAACTTCAAAGCAGAAACGTTGCCCTCCTTTTTGATTATGTATTTTGATTATGCCTCCCTCTCCCCCCACCACTCCAAGTGTCTTGTTTGCATATGTTTGCTCTCAGCACAGTTGACCCATTTTCTGCTTTTAATACCTATTCTTTATCTATGTTGCTACTCTACTACAATAGGCTCTCCCTTTGACATTAGCTTTCACCATCAGTTCCACTTGATGACTGCAACCAACTAGAATGCTTTCATTACTTTGTCTCTGCTTTTTCTCATACCTAAGTACCCTGCCATTGAAATTTCATGAACCATTCATAAAATTTTATTTTGATACTTAGATGGAGCTATTACCATCTGTAAGTACCACTGCCCATTCCTTATTGACTGGTGTTTGAGGTGGTGTCCATTTATAAATACTTTGTCTTTCAAATAATTGCACTCAGTTATTGATTCTGATTCAATTTCTGAGAAGCCTGATCCTTGAACAAAGACCAAAGAACAGTACAGCACAGGAACAGGCCCTTTAGCCCACAAAGACAGCACCAACAAATAAGGCCTTTCTGAACTAAAAACTTTTTGACTCTATACAGTTCATGTCCCTCTATTGCCTAACTATTTGTGTATCTGTTAAGAAAGCTCTTAAATGTTGCTGTTGTATCCGCGCTACTACCTCCTTTGGCAGCACATTCTTGTCACTTACTACCCTCTGTGTGAAAAAAGGCTTGCCTCTCAAATCACTTTTAAACTTACCCCCATTTTACCTTAAATCTACGTCCTCCAGTTTCTACTCTGGGTTTCAGACTCAAACCATCCATTCTATCCATGCCTCACATAACTTTGTAAACTTCCATCAGTTCTTCCCTTATCCTTTGATGTTCAAGTGAAAAGAAACCAATTTGTCCAATCTCTCCTCACAGCTAATACCCTCCAAACCAGGCAACATCCTCGTAAACATTTCAAACCATCTCCAAAGCCTCCACATCCTGCTGGCAGTGTAGCGACCAGAACTGTGCACAATATTCCAAATGTGGCCTACCTAACCTATATAATTGCAACATGACTTGCCAATTTTTATACTCTACCCGATGGAGGCAAGCATGCCACATGTGTTATTGACCACCTTATCCAATAGTGTTGCCACTTTCAGGGGACTGTGGATCTATATGTATAGATCCCTCTGTATGTTGATGTTACTAAAGGTTTTTCATTTACTGTATAATTCCCTCCTGCAATAGAAATTCTCAAAATGCATTACCTTGCTTTTGTCCAGCTTAAACTCCATCTGCCATTTCTCCATCCAAGGTTCCAGCCTATCAATATCCTGCTGTGTCCATTAGCAATCCCCTCACTATCTGCAAATCTGCCAATCAAATTTACTAATCAGGTCACCTACATTCTCCTCTAAATCATTGATATACATTCAATTGATCTCTGAAGTTGATAAATGCTCTGAAGCATTTATACTAATATTTATATTCCACACACACACACACACACACACACACACACAAGTGACAACACCTCAACATCTCATCTTCACCATGGATGTCCAGTCCCGATATACTTGCATGCCCCATGCAGATGGCCTAAAAGCCCTCCGCCTTGTCCTGCCCTGCAGGCCCGACCAGTCCCCCTCCACCGACATCCTTATCTGCATAGCCGAACTCGTCCTTACCCTTAACAACTTCTCCTTCAACTCCTCCAACTTCCTACAGACAAACGGGGTGGCCATGGGTACACGCATAGAACATAGAACATAGAACATAGAACAGTACAGCACAGTATGGGCCCTTCGGCCCACGATGTTGTGCCGAACTTTTACCCGAAACCTAAGGTCAAGCTAACCTCCACCACTACCTTATACTATCATCTATATGCCTATCTAATAGCCGCTTAAATGCCCCTAATGAGGCCGACTCCGCTACCCTCTCCGGCAATGCATTCCACGCCCCTACCACTCTCTGAGTAAAGAAATTACCTCTGACTTCTCCCCCATATCTATCTCCTCTTACTTTAAAACTATGTCCCCTCATAAAAGCTACCTCCACCCAAGGAAAAAGTCTCTGGCTGTCTACTCTATCTATACCTCTGATCACTTTGTACACCTCTATCAAGTCACCTCTCATCCTTTGTCATTCTAAAGAGAAAAGCCCTAGCTCTCTCAACCTTTCCTCGTAAGACCTTCCCTCCATTCCAGGCAACATCCTGGTAAATCTCCTCTGCACCTTTTCCTACGCTTCCATATCTTTCCTGTAATGAGGTGATCAGAACTGGACACAATACTCCAGATGTGGCCGAACCAGGCTTTTGTATAGCTGGACCATAACTTCACGGCACTTGAACTCGATCCCTCTATTAGTGAAAGCTAACACATCATACACCTTCTTAACAACTCTATCCACCTGGGTGGCAGCTTTCAGGGAACTGTAAACATGAACCCCAAGATCCCTCTGCTCCTCCACACTGCCAAGAATCTTTCCGTTAACCCTGTATTCTGCATGGGCCCAAGCTATGCCTGCCTCTTTGTAGGATATGTGGAACAATCCCTCTTCTGAAGCTACACTGGCCCTAGCACCTACCTCTTCCTCCGTTATATCGATGACAGTATTGGTGCCGCCTTGTGCTCCCACGACGACCTCGAACAGTTCCTCCACTTTACTAACACCTTCCGCCCTGACCTTAAGTTCACCTGGACCATCTCCGATACCTCTCACTTCTTCCTGGCCCTCTCTGTTTCCATCTCTGGCAACCACCTGGAAACTGATATCTATATCAAGCCTACCAACTCCCACAGCTACCTAGACTTGTATAGTCACCCACCTTCTTACAAGATTGCCATCCCCTATCCCCAATTCCTTCGCCTCTGCCGCATCTGCTCCTGAGATGATGCATTCCACTCCCAGACATCCCAGATGTCCTCGTTTTTTAATGACCGCAATTTGCCCTCCATAGTGGTCGAAGATGCCCTCGACTGCATCTCTCGCATTTCCCGCAATTCATCCCTCACACCCTCTCCCTGCAGTAACAACCAAAACAGAATCCCCCTCTTCCTCACGTACGACCCTACCAACCTCCGGATTCAACGCAGCATCCTCCGCCATTTCCGCCACCTGCAATCTGACCCCACTACCAAGGACATTTTTCCCTCCCCACCCTTAGCTGCCTTCCGGAAGGACTGCTCTTTTCGTGACTCCCTCGTCCACTCCACACTCCCCACCAGCCCCACCACCCCCAGCACTTTTCCCTGCAACCGCAGGAAGTGCTACACTAGCCCCTATACCTCCTCCCTCACTACCATCCCGGGCCCCAAGAAAACCCTCCACGCTGAATGGATGTTCACCTGCACATCTACTAGTGTGGTATACTGTATCCGCTGTTCCAGATGTGGCCTCCTCTGCATCAGGGAAACCAAGTGGAGGCTTGGAGACCACTTTGTGGAACGCCTATGCTCAGTTCGTGACAAACGACTGCACCTCCCAGTCGTGAACCACTTCAACTCCCCCTCCCAATCCTTGGACGACATGTCCACCCTGGGCCTCCTCCAGTACCACAATGATGCCACCTGAAGGCTGCAAGAACAACCACCTCATATTTCACTTGGGAGCCCTGCAGCCCAATGTTATCAATGTGGACTTTGCAAGCTTTAAAATGTCCCCACCCCCGACCACATTTTATAGATACTCCATTGGAAACATACTGTCCAGGTGCATAACAGCTTGGTACGGCAACTGCTCTGCCCAGGACCATAAGAAACAACAGAAGGTGGTGTGCACAGCTTAGACCATCATGAAGAGAGACTCCATTTGCATAGCTCGTTGCCGTGAAAGGCTGAAAATATTATCAAAGACCCATTACATTCCAGTAATGATCTTCTGCAACCTCTTCTGTCAGGCAGAAGATACAGAAGCTTGAACACATGCACCAGCAGGTTCAGGAACAGTTTTTCTCAACCATTATTAGACTAATGAATGGTCTCTCTAACTTCAAATAATGCTGATTTTGCTAATAGTGATATCGCCCAGCACATCTCCTGTGCGGTGTAACCTGTATGCCTGGTCCAAGATTTTTTTTTTCACCCTATAATCAGTATGTACTTGCTTACAATGATCTGTCTGTACTGCTCGTAAACAAAGCTTTTCACTGCACTTAGGTACACGTGATGATAAATAAATCAAATCAAATAAAAGTTCTCCACACTAATATCTGGAGCTCATAGGATCCCTACAGTGTGGGAACAGGCCCTTCAGCCCAACAAGCCCACACCAACCCTCAAGAGAATCCCACTCAGACCTATTCCCCTATAAACCCACCTAAGCTACACATTCCTGAACACTGTAGGCAATCCAGCATAGCCAATTCACCTAGCCTGCACATCTTTGGACTGTGGGAAGAAACACACACAAACACAGGGAGAATGTACAAACTCCACATAGATAGTCGCCCGAGGGTGGAATCAAACCTGGGTCCCTGGCGCTATGAGGCAGCAGCGCTAACCACTGAGCCACTGAGCCACCATGCCACCCCTAAATACTTGAGCTGTTTCACAGACTGATTAAACAACAGCTTGACATAGTCATACTCATTGAATCATACCTCACTATCCCTGGATATGTCCTGTCCCGCCAGCACAGGAGTTGCCCTAGAAGTCATCAACATTGCCCTCAGACCCCATGAAGTCTCATGGCTTCACTTTAAACATGGGCAAGGAAACTTCCTGCTGGTTATCACTTACAATCTTCCCTTCACTGATGAATCAATACTCTTCCATGTTGGTAACACTGAGAGTGGCAAGGGTGCAAAATGTACTTTGGGTGGGGGATTTTAATATCCACCACCAAGAGTGGCTCGGCAGCAGTACTACTGATTGAACTGATCGGGTCCTAAAGGATATTGCTGTTAGACTGGGTCTGCAGCAGGTGGTGAGGGAACGAACCTCATCCTTGCCAATCTGCCAGCTGCAGATGCATCTGTCCATCACAGTCAAGAGTGACCACTGCACCAGTCCTTGTGGAGAAGAAGTCTCATGCTCACATTGAAAAGAATCTCCATTATATTGCGTGGCACTGTTGTTATGCTAAATGGGACAGATTTGGAACAGATCGAGCAACTCACGACTAGGCATCCATGAGGTGCTGTGGGCCACCAAAAGCAACAGAGTGGTATTCCAAAACAAACTTCAAACTGATGGCCCAGCATATTCCCCAATCAACCATTACCATCAAGCCATGGGATCAACCCTACTTCAATGGAGAGTGCAGGAGGCCATTCCAGGAGCAGCACCAGGCACACCTAAAAATGAGATGTCAACCTGGTGAGGTTACACCAGGACTACTTGCATGCCAAACAGCATAAGCAGGAAGTGATGGACAGACCTCAGTGAGCCAACAACTAACGGATCAGATCTAAGCTCTGCAGTCCTGCCACATCCAGTCGTGAATCATGGAGGACAATTAAACAACTCACTGGAGAAAGAGGTTCCACAAATATATCCATCCTCAATGATGAAAGAAGCCAGGTCACCTGCACAAAAGATAAGGCTGAAGCATTCGCAGCAATCTTCAGCTAGAAGTGCCGAGTGGATGATCCAGCTCGGCCTCCTCCAGTCATCCCCAGCCTTACAGATACTAGTCTTCAGCTAATTCAATTCACTCCACGTGATATCAAGAAACAGTTGGAAGTAATGGATACTGAAAAGGCCATAGGCCCTGACAAAATTCCGAAAATAGTGTTGAAGACTTGTGTCCCAGAATTTGCCAGGCCTCGAGCTAAGCTCTTCCAATACAGTTACAACGCTGGCATCAATCCAACAATGTGGAAAATTGCCCAAGTATGTTCTGTACATAAAAAGCAGGACAAATCCAACCTGGACAATTACTGCCCCATCAGTCTACTCTTGAGCATCAGTAAAATGATGGAAGGTGCTACCAATAGTACTATCAAGCAGCACTTGCTCAATTTCACCCAGTTTGGGTTTCGCTAAGGCCAATCATTACAGCCTTTGTTCAAACACGGATGAAAGAGCTGAATTCCAGAGGTGAGATGAGAGTCAGAGCTCTTAAATAAGGAGGCAAATTCTCCACTGATTGGAATCATACCTGGTGCATAGGAAAATGGTTGTGGTTGTTGGAGGTCAGCCATCTCAGATCCAGGACATCTCTGTATGAGTTTCTCAGGGTAGTGTCTGAGCCCAACCATCTTCAGCGGCTTCATCAATGACCTTCCCTCCATCATAAAGTCAGAAGTGGGGATGTTTCTGTTGATTGCACAACTTTCAACACCGTTTGCAATTTCTCAGATACTGAAGCAGTCTATTTCCAAATGAAACATGATCTGGACAATCTCCAGACTTGGGCTGTCAAGTGGCAAATAACATTTGTACCACTCAAATTCTAGGCAAGGACCATCTCCAATAAGAGACAGTCTAACCTGCGTGCCTTGATATTCAACGGTGTTACCATCATAGGATCCTCCCCTGCTAACAACCTGAGGGTTATGACTGACCAGAAACTCAAAAGGACTTGCCACATGCACACAATAGCTACAAGAGCAGGTCAGAAACTACGAATACTGTAGTAACTCACCTCCTGACTCCTCAATTTTCTACAAGTTACAAGTCAGAGTGTGGTGGAATACTCTCCACTTGCCTGGATGGGTGTAGCTCCAACAACACCCAAGACACTTGGCATTATCCAGGATCGAGCAGCCCGCTTGATTGGCACCATATCCACAAGCATCTACTCACTCCATCATCAACGCTCAGTAGCATCAGTGTGTACTGAACACAAGATGCACTCCAGAAATTCACCAAACATCTTCAGGCAGCACCTTCCAAATCCACAACTATTTCTATGTCAAAGGATAAGGACAGGGGAACATCAACCCCTGCAAGTTTCCCTCCAAGCCACTCACCATCCTGAGTTGAAAATACATTGCCATTTCTTTACTGTCACTGGGTCAAAACCTAGAATTCCTTCTCTAATGGCTTTGTGGGTCAACCCACAGCAGGTAGACTGCAGCAGTTCAAGAAGACAGCTCACCACCACATTCTCAAGGGCAACTATGGATGGGCAATAAATGCTGGTCAGTCAGCGGTGCCCACATTACATGAATTAATATTTTAACAAATAAACAATAGGGGTCCCATCACTGATCCCTGTGGAACACCACTGATCACAGATCTCCAGTCTGAAAAGCACCCTTCCACTCCTACTGTCTGTTTTCAATGACTACGCTATGAAGAAAGGTTGGATAGACTGGCATCAATGTGGATTTCACAAGCTTCAAAATCTCCCCTCCCCCAACCGCATCCCAAAACCAGCCCAGCTCATCTCCACCTCCCGAACCTGTTTTTCCTCTCACCTCAAGCCACACCCCCATCTCCTAGCTACTGACGTCATCCTGCCCCCTTGACCTGTCCATCTTCCCTGGACTGACCTATCTCCTCCCTACCCCCCTACCTATACTCACCTTTACTGGCTCCATCCCTGCCTCTTCGACTTGTCTGCCTCCTCTCCACCTATCCTCTCCTCTATCCATCCTCTATCCGCCTCCCCCTCTCTCCCTATTTATTTCAGAACCCTCTTCCCCTCCCCCATTTCTGATGAAGGGTTTAGGCCCGAAACGTCAAGTTTTCCTGCTCCTATGATGCTGCTTGACCTGCTGTGTTCATCCAGCCCCATGCTTGTTATCTCGGATTCTCCAGCATCTGCAGTACCTTTTATCTTGGATAGACTGGATTTATTTTCACTGGAACGCAGTAGGTTGAGGAGTTACCTGATTGAAGTTTATAAGATTGTGAATGGCATGAATTTTCCAAAGTATGAGCCCTTTTCCCAGGGTGAAGGGGTCAATTATCAGGGAACACAGTTTCAAGATGCTGGGGGGGGAGGGAGGAGTTTAAAAGAGATGTGTGTGGCACGTTTTTCACACAAAAGGTGGTAAGTGCCTGGAATGTGCTACCAGAGGAGGTGGTGGAAGCAGACACAATAGCAATATTCAAGAACTACCTGGACAAATAGATGAGTAGGAAGGGAATAGTGGAATATAAATCCTGTAAGTGAAGACAGTCTTAGTATGGAAGGAGAAAATGTGCCAGTGCAGGCTTGGAGGGCCTGTTCCTGCACTTTGTTCTTCGTTCTAAGCCAGTTTTGAATCCATCTTACAAATTCACCACGGATCCTACATGACTCCAGCTTTTGTATCAGCCTGCCAAGAGGGAACTTGTGAAAGGCCTTGCTTAAGTCCATATAGATAACATCTACCACCCTGCTCTCATCAATTATCTTTGTCAATTGCTCAAAAAACTCAATCAAGTTTGTGAAATACGACCTTCCCCACACAAAGCAATGCTGCCTATTGCAAATAAATCAGTGTTTCTCCCTATGTGAGTAAATCCTGTCCCTATGAATGTCCTCCGATAATTTCCCTGGCACTTACATAAGTTCTCAACTCATAGCAGAACAGGAGGGAGAGGAGAGGAGCCAGGAAACACACAAATCCAAAACAAGTTCTCATTGGTGATGCGGTAGAAGATACCTGTGTGATATCAATGGCTGATGAAGGCCTGCAGCAATTGGAAAATCCCCAGTTGTTGAGGTTTTCTTCCCACTGGCATTGGGTTTACCTTCTGTCAAGGACTGTGTGCCGCCTGATGTGCAACAGCATTCCTATTTTAAAAGATGCTCTACATAAGGCATCAACATGGAAGAATTCAACTCTCATCCCGCACCTACACACATAACACAAGCCCTGTGGCAATAGTAAGAGCTGATCATAAAATTCCTACAGTGTGGAAGCAGGCCATTTGGCTTAGCGAGTCCACACTGAGCCTTTGTAGAGCATCCTACCCAAACCAATAACACTACCATAGGAGTATTGTTAAATGTGAGGAACACTGGCTGGTCATTGCCAACATACTGTTCCACCAAGACTTCTTGGAAGTATCCAAAAACAAAGCACTAGCATATAATCGAAGAAGGCATCTAAAAAAAACCTGAGACCGAAAGGATATACTGATTACAAAAACAATGACCAATGCAGCTGACTACTGCACAGACCATTAGTTTTCCCACTCCTCAATGTCTATCAAATACCACCAAAGCACGCTGAATATGGAGAAACAATTCAGAAAAAGCTCACCATTGAGTGGTTACAACACCCAAGCAAATAAGTGAACTTCCAAGAATATTTTCACCAAAATCTCCAAAGAGTTCATTTTAATGGAGTGGACAAAATCTGAAAAGAGCTGAAGGCAGCCATCGTCTCAAGCTATGAAGAAATGATCAGCTACAAGACCAGGAAACAGCAAAACTGGTTTGATGAGAATGACCACATAATCCAAGACCTCATCAGCAAGGAAGAAAGCTCTCTATGCCAGACAAAACATCAACAGTGAAGCAAAGAAGAGAACTCATCAAACAGCAAAGACTGAGTTACAAAGAAGACTGAGGTAAATCAAGACCAAGGTGGACTGAGAAAACTAAGGAATTGCAACTCCTTGCTGATAAGGTCGACTCCTGGGGCTTCTTCAATGCCACTAAAACAATATATTGCCTAACAATGTGATCTCAAACTGGTGCAGAGTAAGGATTGAAACATTTTGAGCAATAGAGAAAATATCAGCTTCCAGTGCAGGGAACACTTAAAGGAACTCTTAAACCACAATATAATTGTCAATGAGATGTGCTTGAGGAAATCTCCCAACTCCCTATCAAGGATGATCTTGGACTCCCAGAAGTTGAAGCCTCCATTTGACACATGGAGATGGAAACGCCACAGGAATAGATTCCAGTTGAGATCTTCAAACTTAGAACAACCAAGTTTACCCTTATCTCCATCAACTATTCTTGTAAATTTTGGAGAAAAAAGAAATCCCTGCTGATCTCAGGGAAGGTGCAATTGCCACAGTCTTCAAGAAAAGATACAAAGTGGCCTGAGGAATCTCCCTAATCCTCACTGCCAGGAAGATCATCGCCTTTTTCCTTGCCAGGCACCTTCTCCCGCTCTCTGAGGAAATCCTACCAGAAAGTCAGTTGGGCTTCCAATCAACCTATGGGACTGTAGGCATGATTTTCACTACTCAGCAATTCCAAGACCAACCACGCCACATGGCCTTCATCAATTTGACTGAAGCTTTTGACTCAGTCTGTTGGAAAGTACTATGGAAGACCCTGTCAAAGGCCAGCTGTGATGATGTGTGCCTTTAAGAGGGAGTTGTTCTGTCCTGTTTCTCTTGAAGAGAAGTATTGTAAACCTGGTACCGAGATATCTGCTCCATGGAAAGCAGAGTAAATAGCTTTGGATTTTATTTAATTAAACAAAAGAAGCATAAGTGAGTTGGAGTCAGGCTCACACAGACACAGAGTTTTAATTTTGTTTTCAGTTGTTGAAGCTGGGGTTTTCAGTTGTTGAAGCTGGGGTTTTTAGAGTTGATGTTGCTAAACACAGTTCTCTCTCTGCTGCAAAAAAAAAGGCTTGCATTCTCTTTCTCCACTGCTAGGTTTATCTGATTGATGTTCCTTCTCCTAGACTGGAGAAGATTGCAAGTCTGCAAATCTGTTTTGTTGAATTTGCCTTTGCCAAGTGTGTGTTTATGGGATGTTGCTATATTGGAACAGTAGATGATTAGCAGTTAAATAATATATTATGTTGTTAACTATATTGATGGAGTTAAAGTTATGCCAATTCTTCTTTTGTTGTATGTATTTTAACCGTCGTGTAAGAATATAAGGTCTTTTGCTTAAAGCCCAGCAGTTTGACCAATTGAATCATATCTGGAATGCAACACTTTATACTTGCCTTTAAATAAGAAAACAGTTAGGATCTAAGCTATTTCCTTGATATGTTTTGAGGGGGTTTGGTGTTGTCCATGACATTAGCTGTCCAGTGAAATTTGTTAGCATTGTCCATCTCCTCAACGACAGGATGTCAGGGATGATTCTCAGTGATGTCAATATGACAGAATCCTTTTTGGTCAAGACCGAGGTAAAACAGAGATGAGTCATCACTGCCCCCCACCCCCAAAATTTTTATCCATTTTTATTGTCACCTTTCTTCATCTTGCCAAGAACAGGCTTGCCAGTACTGTGGGCATGTTCTATAGGATGGATGGAAAAACATTTTAATCTCAACTGGTTGAAATCCAAAAGGAAAATGACACTGAACTCGCTTGTGGAACTTCAGTTATGTGGATGACAACATCATCTTCATTCTCTCGAAAGAAAATCTTCAAGCATTGTTGACCATTTTCACAGCATTCTGAAGAAAGTTTCTCAGCCTCAATGTCAAGAAGACTCAAATCCTTTACCAACCTATTCCTGGTCACGTTCTGGTCCATCCCTCCATTAAGATCAATGGAGAAATCCTCTCAAATAGAATATTTCCCCTACCTGGGAAGCTACTTCGCATTTCGGGTTGACATTGATGTGGACATTCAAAATCATGACCAATCTGTGAGCACTGCCTTCAGATGCCTAATGATGATAGTCTTTGATGACTGTGAGATTTGTGCTGATACCTCATATCCTTGTAAATAAGGATAAGAGGTAAGATCCTTGTGGATAAGATAGTCATTCTTCTGACTCTTCCAGATGGCTGTAAAACTTGAACTATATAAAACACCACTTGGGAAAAGGCCCAGTGGTATTATCACTGGACTGTTAATGTAGAAACATAAGTAATGTTCTGGGGACCCAGATTCAAATCCCACCGCGGCAGATGGTGGAATTTGAATTCAATAAAAATCTGGAATTACGACTATAAAGACGATCATGAATTGATTGTCAAGAAGAACCCATCTGGTTCACGAATGCTCTTTAGGGAAGAGAATCACTCTCATGTACTCTGGGGCTTCCTCTATGGCTGGACAGGAATTAAAACTTTGTGTAATTTCCTGCCTCACCTTCCACACAGCATGGGATGCAGTGCATCCAGCCCAGGGGATCTGTCTGACAGAGCTTCTAATTCTTTCCCATTTCCTATGTCAAATATTGCAAGTATTTCACAGTCCCATTTCCTGAATTCTGTACCTATGTTTGTCTTTTCCAGAGTGAAAGCCGAAGAGAAGTATTCATTCAATATTCACCCAACCTCCTCCTCTAATCAAAAAAAAAGACTCTGTGTGGAGGGTCAATTAGCGCAACAATTTCCTCTGAGTTGGGAGACAGCGCGAGGGGATTGCTGGAAAGGTAAGCAGTGAGTATAATAACTTACAGTCAGTGCTTCAGGGCCTTCATTTTTGGTGGCAGAGGAGGAGGAGACCGGGAGCGAGAGCACAATAGAGGTGTCTCCAGCCTTCCACCTCCTCTAACCTAAGAATAAGAGGGTAAGTAAGTTATTCTCTACTTTTTACAAATCTTTCAGGGAAGTTTAAATTTAGAGGGGATGGCAGTCAGGGCTTTCCATGTTCCTCCTGCAGAATGTGGGAGGTAAGAGTCAACAGCAGTGACTCTGCTGGCTTCACCTGTGGGAAGTGCACCCAGCTCCAGCTCCTCAAAGACCGCATTAGGGAACTGGAGCTGGAGCTGGGTGAACACAGGATCATTCAGGAGGCTGAGGGGGTGACAGAAATGAGCTGCAGGAACATAGTTACCCCTAAGAACGAAGGCAGTTGGGTGACAGTAAGGAAAGGGAAGAAAACAGTCAGTGCAGGGATCCCCTGTGGCTGTTCCCCTCAATAATAAGTATACTGTTTTGGATACTGTTGGTGGGGGGATCTACCAGGGGAAGGCCAATAGCAGACAGGTCTCTGGCACTGTGGCCACAGAAGGGAAGTGCGGAGAATAGGAGAGCCATTGTAGTGGGGGATTCAATGTAACAGGCACAGACAGGCGGTTCTGTGGACGCGAATGAGGTGAACGGATGGTATGTTGCCTCCCAGGTGCCAGGGTCCGTGACGTCTCGGATTGCGTCTTCGAGATCCTTAAGGGGGAGGGTGAGCAACCAGCAGTCATGGCACACATCGGTACCAATGGCATAGGCAGAAAAAGGACTGAGAATGTGAAAACCGAGTACAAGGAGTTAGTTGGAAGCTGAAGTCCAGGACAAACAGGGTAGTTATCTCTGGATTACTAGCAGTGCCACGTGATAACGAGGTAAGAAATAGAGAGAGAGTGCAGCTAAACACATGGCTACAGGGATGGTGTAGGGGGGAGGGCTTCCATTATGTGGATAATTGGAGCACATTCTGGGGAAGGTGGAACCTGTTCAGTAAGGATGGGTTGCACCTGAACCGGAAGGGCACAAATATCCTGGGAGGGACGTTTGCTCGAGCTATACGGGATGGTTTAAACTAGATTGGCAGGGAGCGGGGAACTGGATTTTTAATTCAGACACTGAAGTATTCAGTCTTCCAACAGACACAACAGGGAGTGAGGTTGTCAATAAAGAAATGCTCTCGATGGAGCGTAATTGTGGACACAGGGATGGTTTGAAGTGTCTACACTTCAATACTAGAAGTATCAGAAATAAGGCAGATGGACTTAGAGCATGGGACAGTACTTGGAACTATGATATTGTGGCCATTACAGAAACTTGGGTAACTCAGGGACAGGAATGGTTGTTGGAAGTTCCGGGATTTAGATGCTTTAAAAGAAATAGGGAGACTCGTAAAAGAGGCGGGGGAGTGGCATTGCCCGTCAGGGCAATGTACAGCAGCTACTGAAAGGCAGTTTGAGAATGATATGTCTACATAGTCAGTTTAGGTTGGAGTCAAGAACAAGAAAGGGGCAGTCACTTTGTTGGGGGGTTTTTACAGACACCCGAATAGTTGCAGAGAAGTGGAGGAGCGGATTGGGGGGCAGATACTGGAAAGGTGAAGAAGTCACAGGGTTGTAGTCACGGGTGACTTCAACTTTCCAAATATTGATTGGAAACCTTTTAGCTGTAATCATTTAGATAGAGCAGAT
The DNA here is from genome assembly GCA_024137785.1 of Ginglymostoma cirratum. Taxonomy (NCBI): domain Eukaryota; kingdom Metazoa; phylum Chordata; class Chondrichthyes; order Orectolobiformes; family Ginglymostomatidae; genus Ginglymostoma; species Ginglymostoma cirratum. Next base: position 60,931 of record JAHRHZ010000046.1, read on the forward strand.
TTTGTCCAGTGCATTCAGGAAGGATTCCTGACACAATCTGTAGGTAGATCAACATGAGGAGAAACCACTTTGGATTTGGTGCTTGGCAATGAACCGGGCCAAGTGTTAGACCTGTTGGCAGGAGAGCATTTTGGCAGTAGTGATCATAACTCTGTTACTTTTACAATAGTCATGGAAAAGGATAGGTACATACAGCAGGGTAAGGTTTATAATTGGGGGTAACGCTAATTATAATTCTGTTAGGCAAGCACTGGGTAACATAAAATGGGAACTGATGCTGTCAGGGAAGAGCACTATAGAAATGTGGAGATTGTTTGAGGAATGCATATTGTGTGTGCTCGATATGTTGGTCTGTAGCAGGGAGGGAAGATGCGGTCAAGTGAGGGAGCCTTGGTTCTCAAGAGAGGTCAATAGACGAGTTAAGAGGAAGAAGGAAGCTTATATAATGTTTAGGAAACAAGGATTGAAAAGGGCTCTAGAGTGATACAAGTTAGCCACGAAGTAGCTGAAGAAAGGGCTGAGGAGAGCTATAAGGGGGTATGAGAAAACCTTGGCAGATAAGATTAAGGAAAACCCCAAGGCTTTTTACATGCTCACAAGGAATAAGAGAATGACTGGAGAAAGGGTAGAGCCGATCAAGGATTGTGAAGGGAATTTGTCTACGGAGCCTAAAAAGATAGGAGAGGTCCTTAATGAAAACATTTCTTCGGTATTCACAACTGAGAGGCACCTAGTTGCAGGGGTGGACAGTGTGAAACAGGCTGGTAGGCTAGAGGAGGTGGATGCTGGTAAGGAAGATGTACTAGGAATTTTGGGGAACTTGAAGATAGATAAGTGCCCCGGGCCTGATGGGATTTATCCAAGGATTCTATGGGAAGCCAGGGAAGAGATCACAGGACCTTTGGTGATGATTTTTTCATCTCACTGTCTACGGCTATAGTGCCAGAAGATTGGAGAGTGGCAAACGTCATTCCCTTGTTCAAAAAGGGAATAGGGATAACCCCGGAAATTACAGGCCAGTTCGTCTTACTTCAGTGGTGGGAAAATTATTGGAAAGGGCTCTGATAGATAGGAGTTATGATCATTTGGATGGGCACAGTTTGATTTGTGATAGTCAGCACGGATTTGTAAGGGGTAGATCATGCTTTATTTTAATATAATCTGCCTTTGCCCAATCCAAACTCATCTTTTGCAGGCCATCTTTTTCCTTGACAATAACAAATTTGAACCGTACAATGTTGAGGTCGCTATCGCTAAAATGTTCCCCCAGTGTCATGTTAAACACTTGTCCAGCTTCTTTCCCCAGAACCAGATCCAGCATTGCACTGTCCCTTGTTGGGCCTTCTATGCATTGATACAAAAAACTCCCCTGGATGTAGTTCAAGAAATCCACTCCCTCTAAACCCTGCATACTATGACTATCCCAATTTATGTTGGGAAATTTGAAATCCCCCTGTATAAATACCCAATTGTCACTCTTACATACCTCTGTGAACTGTCTACATATTTGCTCCTCTATTTCCCACTGACTCTTTAGGAGCCTATAATACACTCCAGTAAAGTGGCTGCTCCCTTAGCATTCCTAAGTTCTACCCACAAGGTATCGTTTGAGGATCCTTCCACGAGATCATCTCACTTTTTTGCAGTAAATCTCCATAATTCATAGGGCTACACCACCACCGTTTCTATATCCCCTTCTGTCTCACCTGAAGATCCTATTCCCTGGAATGTTAAATTGCCAGTCCAGTCTTTCCCTCAACCATGCTTCTGTGACAGCAACAGTATCATACGCCCATGTGTCAACCCATACCTTTAATTTATCCGTCTTACCTATTACAATCCAAGGATTAAAGTAAAGACCATTCAACCTTACCTTCATCTCTTAACACGCAATGTACCTGAACTCACTGTGGCTTGCTTCCTTTGCTGTAACATGATGTGTCTCTATATCATCAATCGAGGGAAAATATTGACAAGGGATTTGTTGATCTGTCAGCAAACATGTTTCATGCTGACCAATCAGTGTCCTTTTCAGACCGTGGACTCTGGTCTATATTTTTCACAGAACATGTAAGCATTTTCCTAACCATGTTTTTCACACGATAATCCTTTTTTGAAAGTTGTCAGCCCTGAGATACAGTATTTTTGTTAAGGTAAAATGAGCCAGTATTGTGAGACAACGGGCAGATGATAATGTATTAGGTACATTTACTCAAAAGTCATTGTCTAGTCCTAAAGTAAGGAAAGATGCATTATTAATTTATTGTTGCTGAAATACCTTTGGCTGGGAAAACACAAAGGGATGAAGATATCATTTCCTGTATATGTTCAATGTTTATTTGCTCATCACTTCAACTTGGTAGCTATGCCTTCTGCAGTCCTTCTTGAATGCTTAGTACACGCAACTCAGAACACCATTATCTCTGCATTGTCCTTGTATCTTACCTTCAGTGTCTGCCAAGTCAAGTCCCTGCTGCTTCAACTGGTCCGATACTTTGTGCTTTTCACTTTTCAGGGTGAGATCAATGTCCTGGTTCATTTTACCCCTATTGAAAAGCAAGAACAGGAGAAAATTGATCAGTGCATTCGAGAAGGAGGAGATCTTGTTTCAGATGATCAAAATGTCAAATATGTTTAGGTGGAGCAAAGAACCAGCAAGTGGCAGCAAAGATTGGGAGGAGTTGTATATAGGCCACCAAAGAGTAGTGATAATATTTGGCATGGTATAATAAATCAGGAAATTAGAGACTCATGTATCAAGGCTTTTTTCATAATTCATTCATGAGATGTGGTCATCACTGGCTAGGCCAGCATTTATTGCCCATTGCTACTTTCCCTTTAAAAGGTGGTGATTAGCTGCCTTCTTGAACTCCTGCAGTGCTTGGGTACAGGTACACCCATTATGCTGTTAAGAAAAAAAAAACTCCAGGATTTTGACAGTGAACAGAAACAGTGGAGAAAGGCTGAGTTGTGGCTTAGAGGGCTACTTGCAGGTGGTGGTCCTACACATCTTTTGCCCTTCTCCTTCAAGATGATTGAAGTTATTGGTTCAGAAATCGGTGCTGAAGGAGCCTTGGTGAATTATTGCAATACATCTTATCGATAGTACACACTGCTGTCACAGTGCATCGGTATTAGAGGGTGTAAATGATGAAGATGATACATTGGGTAGGAATCAAACAGGCTTTTTTTTCCTGAATGGTGTCGATCATCTTGATGGTTGTTAAGCTGCCCTTATCCAAGCAAGTCGGGAGTATTGCATCACATGTCTGTATTGCAAATTATGGATGGTGGATAGGCTATAGGGAGCTGGCAGGTGAGTTACCAACCTTTGACCTGCTCTTGTTACCGCATATTTGTAGCTGCTGATGTTCATTTTCTGGTCAAAAGGTAACCCCCAAGATATTGCAGTGGGGAATTCAATGATGGTAATGACATTGAATGTCAAGGGGTGATGATTAGATTCGTTCTTGTTAGGGATGGTCAATGCTTGGCACTTGAGCGATGCAAATGTTACCTGTACATATGATGCTGCACACATGGTTATTGTCCAGGTCTTGCTGTATATAGACATAGACTGCTTCAGTATCTGCAGAGTCATAAATGGTGTTTAACATTGTGCAATCATCAGTGAATATTCCCACTTTATAAGAGGATTATAATGTTGCTATAAATGTGGTAAGCCTGAAGTTTCAGAGCATTCCAGAATTCAACAAAGGATGATCAAGAAAGTGATAGAAAGAGAAAATAAAGTATTGAAATTAAATATTGAGTAACATTAAAACATCCTATTTCCAGACCTGCTGAGGTTCTCCAGCAATTTCTGTTCTTATTTCGGATATCCAGAATTTGCAGTGTTTTGATTCTATTTTAGTAGAATTGAAGTGTGATAAATCCCTGTACTTGCATTATGGTTACATCCCAGAGTACTGAAAGAGGTGGATGTGGAGGTAACAGATGAATTAATGACAATCTTTCAAATGTTTGTGGATTCAGAAACAGTTCATGCAGAGCTGAAGGTAGCAAAATCGACACTTCTGTTTAAGAAAGGAAGGAAAAAGTAAATTGGTGTGAAGAATAGCCCTGTAAGCCCTCAGGATCTGACATATTTCAATAACATCACTTCTCATTGTTGTTAACAACAGTGAGCATTGGCCCAGCTGTTCAACCTTTCCTTATAAGATAATATTTGCATTCCAGGAATCAACTCGTGTGTGAAGGCAATGAGGAGGAGTGCGGAAAGAGCATGATTCCAGGGAAAATTCTATGATTTAGGAAAAATTTGGTCTGTTCTTCTCGGAAAAGAGAAGATTGAGAGGAGATTTGATTGAGGTGTTCAAAATCATCAGGGGCTTGGACAGAATGGATAGGGAGCAATTGTTCCCATTGGTGGATAAATTGAACACAGGTTTAAGGCAAGAGGTAAAAGGCTAACAGGAGTGTTAAATTTTTTTTTTTCACAGAGGGCGGTGGGAGTCTGGATTCTCAGAGGATGATTGATTCAGAAACTCTTGTTACACTTAAGTAGTATTTACATGTTCACTTGTATTTCCACAGCCACCAGGGCGATGGGCCAAAAACTAGATAAGGAAATTACTGTAATCAGATCTTTGTTGACCAGTGCATGCACAATAGGCTGAATGGCCTTCTTATATGCTGTAAAAGTCTATGAGAAACAGAGGCGCAGGTTTGAGGTAAGTGCCAAAGGAAACAATAACAATATGAAAAACACACAGTTAATGGTGGAATTTAATTTCCTTCATTCTGTCTCCCTTATTTCTTGAAAAGAAGTGTTACATTTGCGGTTTTCCAACCTGTGAACTTTTCAGTCTCTTGGGAAGATTTCAAACAATGTGAGGTTATCCATTTTAAATTGGAAAAAGGGTACTTTCTAGACAGTATGGAGTAAAATGCAGTGGATCTCAAAGAGACTTGGGGATTCAGGTACGTAGATCTTTACAAAGTCACCAACAGTTGCAGAAAATAATCAAGAAAGCTAATGGAATGCTGGAACAAAAACAGAAATTGCTGGAGAGACTCAGCAGGTCTGGGAAAATCTGTCGGAAGAAAACAGAGTTAAAATTCTGAGACCAGTGTCTCTGGCCTTTATATCTAGTGAAATGGAATAAAAGGATGCAGAAGATATACAAAAATCTCAATTGGGCTACTGAGACCAGATCTGGGCACCACACCTTAGGAAGGATATAATGGCCTTGGAGGGAGTATAACATAGGTTTACAACAATGATACCTGGACTTCAGGGTGACGTTATGATGAAAGATTATACAACTAAGGCCTGTTCCTCTAGAATTTAGAAGATTGAGTGATCAGATCAAAGTCTTTGAGATATTAACGGGAAAAGACAGGGATACCCCTACTGCTTGGGGATTCTAGAACGAGGGGGCATAGTCTAAGAACTAGGGCCAGACTGCACAGGAGAGATGGTACAAAGCCCTTTTACACATAAACGGTGATACAGGTTTGGAACTCCTTTCCACAAATGGCAGTGGATGCTCAATTAATTGTTAATTTCAAATCTGAGATAGCAGATTTGACATGCAGTTCAATATGCAGGTCGTCCTGTGTTGTAGCTTAACAAGGTTAGTACTTTTTTAGTTATGACTGATGCTGCTCTGGCCTGACCGTATGTGCTCTTCACTGAACCAGGGGTTACCATTGACCAAAAGTTGAACTGGACTAGAAAACAGCTGGTCAGGAAACTGGGAATTCTGTGGCAAATAAATCACTTCCTGACTCCTCAAAGCGTGTTCACCATTTACAAGGCAAAAGTCAGGAATGTAGTGGGATAGAACATAGAACAGTACTGCACATGAACAGACCCTTCAGCCCACCGTGTCTGTGTAAAAATTGTCTCACACGTCTCCTTTAAATTTCCCTCCACTCTCACCTTAAACCTATTTGATATTTTCACCTGGGAAAAAAAGACCCTGACATATATCCTATCCATGCCTCTCATAATTTGATGTACTTCTATCAGGTTGTCCCTCAGCCTCCAACGCTCTAGTGAAAACAATCCAAGTTTGTCCAATCAAGCAACATCCTGGTAAGGGGTAGTAGGAACTGCAGATGCTGGAGATTCTGAGATAACAAGGTGTAGAGCTGGATGAACACAGTAGGCCAAGCAGCATCAGAGGAGCAGGAAGACTGACGGCCCGGGCCGTCAGCCTTCCTGCTCCTCTGATGCTGCTTGGCCTGCTGTGTTCATCCAGCTCCACACTTTACTATCTAACATCCTGGTAAACTTCTGTTGCATCATCTCCAAAGCTCCAACATCGTTTCAATGGTTTGGCAACCAGAACTGTACCTAATAGTGCAAATGTGGCCTGATTAAAGTTTTATACAGCTGCAATATGACTTGCCAACTTTTATACTCAATGCCCCAAATAGTGAAGACAAGCGTGCTATATGCCTTCGTTATCCTCATTTCCACTTGTGTTGCCACTTTCATGGAGCCATGGACTTGTACCCCAATATCCCTCTGTACATCAATGCTCCTAAGGGTCCAGCCATTTATAGCATACTTTTCTCTTGCATTTGACTTCCCAAAATGCATCACCTCACATAAGTCCGGATTAAACTCCATCTGCCATTTTTCCATTCAACTTTCCAACAGATTTCTATCCTGCTATACAATTTTACAATCTTCTTGACTATCCACAACTCAACCAATTTTCATGTCATCCACAAATGTACCAATTAGATCACCTACACTTTTACCCAAATCATTTATATTTATATATTACAAATAGCAGAGGTTCCAGCACTGATTCTTGTGGAACACCACTGGTCACAGATGCCCAGTCAGAAAAACACCTCTCCACAACTACCCTCGGTTTTCTATGACTAGGCCAATTTTAGGGTCAACTTGTCAATTCGGCATGGATGCCATGTGATTTAATCTTCTGGACCATTCTACCATGAGGGACCTTGTCAATTGCTTTAGTAAAGTCCATGTAGATAAGATCCACAGCCCTACCCTCATTAATCATCTTTGTTACTTTCTCAAAAAAATTGAATCAAGTTTGTGAGACAAGGCCTCTTTGTACAAAGGCATGCTAACTATCCTTACTAAGTCTATTCTTCTCCAAATATGAGCAAATCCTGTCCTTAAGACTCATCTCTAATAATTTCCCTATGACTGGTGTAAGGTTCACCAGCATATAATTCCCTCGATTGTCCTTGTTGCCCTTCTTAAACAAAGGAACTACTTGGTTATTTTTCAGTCTTCTAGGACCTCACCTGTAGCGATAAATCTCTGTCAAGGGCCCATTAATCTCCTCCCTTGCCTTCTTCAGTATTCTGGGATAGGTCCCATCAGGCCTGGGGACCTACCTACTTTCCTGTTCTTCAAGACACCCAACACATCCTCCAATATCAACATGCCCCAGAATATCAAAATACCCCTCCTTAATCTTACCATTACCCATCTCTTTCTCCTCATTAATGACCTCAACCACTTCTCTCTGGCTCCATGCATAAATTCCCTTCTTGGGCCTTGCATGGATCTATCCTTTCCCTCACTATCCTATTGGTCCTAATGCCTTGGGAATCTCCTTAATTTTATTTGCTGAGGACTTCTCATTGCCCCTTTTAGCCTTCCTAGTTCCCTGTTTAAGATCTTTCCTGCTTCCTTTACATTCCTCAATGGCCTTGTCTGATTTCAATTTCCCAAAACTGATAGATGCTACCTTTTTCATTTAGACTAAACTTTCATTATCTTTTGTTATCCAAGGTCCTGAATCTTGCCATCGTTACCTGTCAGCCTCACAGGAATATGCTGGCCCTGAACTCTGATCAACTCGCCTTTAAAAGACTCTCACGTATCAGATGTGGATTTACACTCAAACAGCTGTCAGCAACCTAGTTTATTCAGTTTCTGTCTAATACTGTTGCAATTAGCCTTATCCTAATTTCACAAGCTTGGAGGGCCAAAGGGCCTGTTCCTGTGCTGTACTGTTCTTTGTTTGCGTTTTCACCTGAAGAGCATCTTAAAACTTATAGTCTCTTGCGCAGGCAAGGAGAAGCGATGGCCTAGTGGTATTATTGCAGCACAGTTAATCCAGAGATGCAAATAACATAGGAACCTGGGTTCAAATGCCCCAGCAGATAGTAGAATCTGAATTCCATAAAAAAAAATTGGAATTGGGAGTCTAATGATGACCATGAATCAATTGTCAGGGGAAAAAATAAGCCCACCTGGTTTACTAAAGTCGTTTAGGGAAAGAAACTTCCATCCTTACCTGGTCTAACCTACATGTGATTCCAGACCCACAGCAATGTAGCTGACTCCTAACTGCCCTCTGGGCAATTAGAGATGGGCAATAAATGCTGCCTTGCCACCAACACCCTCATCCTGTGAATGAATTTTTAAAAAGTACAGCCCCTTCACTCATTGGACTATCTACATACTGTTTCAAGAAAGCATCCTGGATAAATCTAATAAATTCTGCCCTATCTAAGCCCCTGGCAGTCAAGGAATCCCAGTCAATATTGGGGGAAGTTAAAATCACGCACGACAACAACCCTGTTGTTTTTACATCTTTCCATGATCTGCCTTTGCATCTGTTCCTCTATCACCCACTGGCTATTGGGAGGCCTATTGTCTAAACCCATCATTGTGATTACACTTTTCTTATTCCTGAGTTTTAACCATATGGCATCACTGGATGAGCCTCCAAAATGTACTCTCTTAGTACATCTGTGACATTCTCCTTACTCAGTCATGCAACTCCCTCACCAACTTTTATATCCCTCTCTATCATGGCTGAAATACCTAAACTCAGGAATGTTGAGCTGCCAGTCTTGCCCTTCTCTGAATCAAGTTTCTGTAATAGCTAAAACATCATACTCCCAGGCTCTAAGTTCATCTGCCTAACCTGTTACAATCCTTGTATTAAATTAAATCACTTCAGACCACCAATCCTGCCATTTTCATTAACCTGGCCCTGCTTTTCCTTTCTATTAGACTTATTCGACTTAACCTCCACCTTCTCCTCAAACATTCCACATGCTGACCGATTGTTCTGGTTCTCATCCCCCTGTCACACTAATTTAAAGCCTCTTGTGTCGCACCAGCAAACTCTCTGCAAGGATATTGTTGCCCCTCCAGCTTAGGTTCAATCATCCTTCTTGTACAGGCCCTCCTGCCCTGGTAGAGATCCCAATGATCCACATATCGGAAGCCCTCCCTCCGAGCACCATCTCTTTAGCCATACATTCAACTGTATTATCTTCCTGTTTCTGGTCTCATTAGCATGTGGCACAAGGAGTAATCCCAAATTTACAACCCTAGAGTTCCTGCTTTTCAACTTTCTACTTTACTGCCTAAATTCCCTCTGCAGGACCTCATCTCTTTTTCTGCTTATGCCGTTAGTACCAATGTGGATCATGACTTTTAGCTGCTCTACTACCCCCTTCAAAATATCCTGCGCTTGCTCAGAGATACCGTTGACCCTGGCATTAGGGAGGCTTCACACCATCTTGTAATCTTGCTCACAGCCATCAAAATGCCCATCTGTGCCCCTGATCTTAGAGTCCCTCATTGCTATCGGTCCCCTAGAATTTGACAACCCCTGCGTAAAAAAGAGCCAACTGTGGTGCCACTGACTTGGCTGCTGTTGTTGCTTTTCCCTGAGAGGTCATCCCTTCCAACAGTATCTGAAACGGTATACCTGTTTGACAGCAGGCTGGCCATAGGGGACACCTGCAATGCCTAACAGTCTCTCCTGGCAGTCACCCATCTATCTGGTTGAACATTTGGTATGAATACATCCGTGAAATGCATACCTATGAAACTGTCTGCCTCCTGTACGCTTCTCACATCAAAATTATTGGAGCCAGTCTGTGTCAGGCATGTGTGCCTTGACTGCTCATGGAGATTAAGTCACAAAATTGTTGCAGTGTTGAATGAGGCCATTTGGCTCATTGTCCTTACAATTGCTCTCTCTTCCCGGTGAGAACCTCTTTCCAGAAATACCACACAGCCGTATGTCTCACTCTGGCACTTACCAGGCCACCAGTGGGCCTTCACTTGGGGTCAAGGGCTCAAGGGGCAGCTGTATCTTCCCAACATGAGTTGTCAACCAATTGGAGACTGGCTGCAGTTTTGCTCAGATATCCCACTAGGAGGCAATATTTGCACTGGCGTGAGACTCACCAAGGACCCCAGCCAGTGGTGCGTGATAATTGTAAGCTGCAGGAGCAGGTGAGTGGCTCCCAGCAGACACCCACTGTCTCCTCAATGGTGAGTCATTTGTCATGTTCAGTGCATGGCAAGAAGCTGGGTGTTCCTTTTGTAACCATAAAATTTCTCCTTATTGATTTTGATCTCCTTGGCAAGTTTCCTTTCATGATCCCTTTTTGTAGCTCTTATAAGCTGCTTTGTGGCCCTTTGCTGGTCTTTGTATCTTTGCTCTTAGCAGGATCTGTGCTTTTTGTGCATTTTTGAAAGCCCTTTCTTTTAAGTTTTATTCTGTCCCTTGTTTCTTTCGTTATCAATCACATTTTTTCTAAATTGGAGCTTTTCTTTCTCAGAGGTATAAACTGGCTTTGTGTTGTATTAAGTGGTTTTTTTATTTATTGCAAAAATATACTTTATTCATAATAAATATTTATGTACATAGAGTTATGGAAGCATTTCAGTAGAGTCTTTGTAGTATGAACATCAAACAAACATTGGAATTTGCCATTCCCTGCAGTTCCAAGAAACCCAAGGCTTTTCTTACTTATATAGGATGATATTTACATATATTTGAGGCACTGAGTGGGTCTGATAACTTAATGGACCCCATTGGTCTTTAGCAGTAATACCTTAAATGGTGATCTTTTCTCACTGCACCTCGGCAGCAGCTACCCCAAGCTTTGGTGTGTTCCTCAGCACGTCATCCTGGATCTTTGAATATGCCACTCTGCAACACTCAGCCAAGGTTAATTCGTTGCAATGGAGGACCAGTAAGCTTCGGGCAGACCAAACAGTGTCTTTCTCTGAGTTCATGGTCCTCCAGGTGCAGTCAGTGTTTGTCTCGGAATGCATCCCGGGGAACAGACCATGGAGCACAGAGTCCTGTGTCACTGAGCAACAAAAACCATTGCATCTCTCTCCAGACTTTCTTTAAAAAAAACACATTCCAGAACGAGATGAGCACAACAGCTTCTTCACGACTGCAGCCACTTCATGGGCAGCATGCAGTGGCACACAGAGGCAAGGTATGCCTAAAGTATTTGATGGGCAGTGCCTTTCTCACCACAAATCGAGCTACTCTTGGTGCTTGTTGGAAAGCTCTGGTGACAAAGCATTCTACAAATGATTTTAATGAAATCTTTCTTTAGTTATCCTCCACTCTCCTTCAGTTCTTTTATCAATTTGCAGATTTTCACAGGTTACTGTGGACAGTCTCTGTCTTACCTGAAGAAAGTTGGGTTTAGCTAATTCTAAATTCTAGTAGCTGTTTCATGCTTTTTACTCTCAAATGTTACATTGAACTTGATCATGTTATGATCACTATTTGATAAATGCTCACACACAATTAGCTGTGGAATTGTTCTGAGGAAGAATCACTGGACCCTAAAATTTAACTTTAATTTTTCTCCACAGATGCTTACAAGCCTGCTGAGTTTTTGCAGCAATTCCTGTTTTTGTTTCTGATTTGCGGCATGCGCAGTTTTTTGGTTTTTGATGGGCTTGCAAATTATATCTAGCTCATTACTCATTACTAAATCCAATTTTTTAAAATCTATTCATTCCCAGATTGAGGGCATCGCTGGCTAGGCAGTATGTATTGCCCAACCCCAATTGTCCAGAAGGCAGCTAAGAGTCAACAACATTGTTGTGGGTTTGGAGTCACATGTAGGCCAGACCAGGTAAGGTTGGCAGTTTCCTTCCCTAAAGGATGTTAGTGAACCAGATGGGATTTTTCCAACAATCAACAATGGATTTATGGTTATCATTAGACTCTTAATTCCAGATTTTATTTTAATTGAATTCAAACTCGACCATCTATCAATGTTTGTCCCCTTGTTGCATCCAGACATATTGCTGTAAGAAACTACCTCAGACATGCTCCAGAAATTCTCTACCTTTCTGATAGGTGCTTGTTTGGCTTTCCCAATCTACATTAAAGTTAAAATCCCCCATTAATATTATTCTGGCTTTGCTACACACTTGCCTAATTTCTTCATTTATAGAACCTCACAGAGCAAAGCTGCTACCGCGAGGTCTGTACACGAAACCAATTACAATTTTAGATCCTCTACTATTGTTCAGTTCCACCTATATGGTCTCCACTGAATGCTCTCTTTCATTATATCTTTCCTCACCATTGAAGTAATTTTGTTTCTAATCAGTAAGGCAACTCCGCTTTCCCTGCCATTTTCCCTGGCCATTCTGTGAATCTTGCAACATGGTATATTTAGTTTCCAATGCCAATGATCCTGTAGTCATGTCTCAGTCATAGGTTCTATATCATAATCTTCAATTTGAATTTGTGCCTGCAGCTCATTCAACTAATTCTTTAAGGTCTACACATACAATTACCATAGAGAACTCTTACTTTGAACGTCCAATGTAACCTGCCCCTCAGTACTTATGATTTATTCATGTTTATTATTTCTCTTTTCTGGTTTACTACTCCTCATGCCATTATCTGCTGTACCTGAAGTAGGCTTCCTGAATTTTTTTTTATAGTGTCTAACATATGGCATGAATTTGAAACTGTTTTGACTTACCCTGAGCCCTCCCCTGTGCATTTTTTTTATATCTGTTCATGGGATGTGGGTGTCGCTGGCTGTGCCAGCATTTATTGCCCATCTGTAGTTGCCCTTGAGAAGGTGGTAGTCAACTGCCTTCTTGAACTGATGCTGTAGGTTGACCCAAATGCCCTCAGGGAGAGAATTCCAAGATTTTTACCCAGTGGCACTAAAGGAAGAGCAATATATTTCCAAGTCAGGCTGGTGAGTGGCTTGAAGGGGAACTTATAGTTGGCAGTGTTCCCATGTATCTACTGCCCTTGCCCAGTCCTCTAATCTGAGCCTAGGATATGGGTCCACTTTTGTTAATAAATAGGAACAGGTCTTCAATCATCCTCCGTCATTTAAAATGATCATGCCTGATCATCCAGCTCAGTACCCTGTTCCCACATTCGCCCCACACCCTTTGATCTCTTTAACCCTGAGATTTATATCTAATTCTTTCTTGAGAACATTCAATGTTTTGCCTCAAGTGTTTTCTGTGGCAGGAAATTCAACAGGCTCATCACTGCCTGGCTAAAGAAATTTCTCCTTATCTCAGTATGAAATAGCCCACCCCATATCCTGAGACTGTGACTCCCTAGTTCTGGACTCCCTGGTCATCGGGAACATCTTTCCTATGTTTACCTTGTCGAACTTTGTCAGAATTTTATAGGGATCCATGAGATCCCCCCTACTCATTCTTTGAAACTCCAATGAACATAGTCCTGAACAAATTAGTCTGTATTCATATGTATGGGGCTGGATGAACACAGCAGGTCAAGCAGCATCATAGGAGTAGGAAAGTTTTCCTGCTCCTATGATGCTGCTTGACCTGCTGTGTTTATCCAGACCCATGCTTGTTATCTCAGATTCTCCAGCATCTGCAGTACCTTTTATCTCTGTATTCATATGTCATTCCTGACATCCCAGGAATCAGACTCATAAATATTTTTTGCACTCCCTCCATAGTCAGAACATTCTTCCTCACATAATCTATATAACCTCCTTTCCAAAATCCTCCCACTCTATTTCTTAAACACTCTGTACTGCCCTAGTTATTCGACTCAGTAGGACCTGATCCCAGCACAATTCAAGCAAAGCCTGTCTGACTGGAACAGCTCCCTTCATCCTCGGTGCTCGTGCCAGTGCTGAAATCCTTCCTCCCACACCAATCCTTAAACTACACATTTAATTCCTTGAATTACAGATAGTAATCCTTAGATTATCATCGTGGATTTGGCACTTTTTAGTCTAGCTTCCAAGTGCTCAAAATCTTTCAGCAGAACCTCCTTTCCAGTCTTATAATTGTCACTACTCGCAAAGTGGACAATGACAACTATTATGGATTTATATTAAGACATGCTCATAAGCATTTGGCAGTTTTGTACTCCACAGATTGTTCATCTGACACACTGTTGTACATGGTCAAAGCTGTACCTGTCAAAATAATCTGCAACACTAAGGTCCTACTTCTCTTGGTCACTCTATCTGTCCAGCTACTTTCTCAAATGAGGTAAAATAACTTTGACTCTATTGTCATTAAATGTGTACACGCTTAGTTAAATCAATTCCCTCATTGGAATCAGAATTATCATCCAAGTTTTGTCTTCATTTCAAACTGAGTCTGGGAGGAATGGCCTGCAGAGAGCATCGCAGTGAAGTCGGTGGAAAGTGGCCAGCAGTTATACAATCCCTACAGTGCAGAGGCCATTCAGCCCATCAACTGACTCTCTGAACAGAATCCCACCCAATCCCCAAAACTCTACATTTCCCATATCTAATGCACCTAGCCTGCACATCCCTGGACATTATAGACAATTTAATATGACAATCTAACCAACCTGCACATCTCTCGACTGCACGTCTTTATGCAGGAATATAGAGTTGAGGTTAGAAACAGATAAGCCACAATCTTATTGAATGGTAAAACAGACTTGAAGGGCCAAGTGTTCTTTGTTCATGTGTTTGTATGTTCATACTTGTATCGTAGCTAATTTCAGCCACAATTCCCACTTTCAGGTTTCCTTCCTCCCATTTCTAAATGCTGAGATAGAATCATAGAATCCCTACAGTGTGGAAACAGGCCCTTCGGCCCAACAAGTCCACACCAATCCACAGAGCATCCCACCCAGACCCATTTGCCTATAAACCACCTAATCTACACATTCCTCAAAACTACAGGCAATTTAGCGTGGCCAATTCACCAAGCCAGCACATTTTTGGACTGTGGGAGGAAACCCACGCAGACACAGGGAGAATGTGCAAACACCACACAGACAATCGCCCGAGGGTGGAATTGAACCCGGGTCCCTGGTGCTGTGAAGCAGCAGTGCTAACCACTGAGCCACCATGATGTCCTGCTTTTACTTCTACCTTCAATTTATTTCTCATTTAAGTTTAAGTCAAAATTTCAAATAATGAACTGTTATATCTTCCATGACCTGAAAACTCTTAGCAATGTTCAAAACCATATCCAAATTCCATGCAATAAACTTAACCACAAGAGAGCTGCTTTTTGTCTGGAACCACCACATAACCAGGTCCCTCTGAAATCCGAGACAACAAGGTGTAGAGCTGGATGAACACAGCAGGCCAAGTAGCTTCAGAAGAACAGGAAAGCTGACGTTTCGGGTCTAGATCTGAAGAAGGGTCGAGACCCGAAACGTCAGCTTTCCTGCTCCTCTGATGCTGCTTGGCCTGCTGTGTTCATCCAGCTCTACACCTTGGTATCTCAGATTCTCCAGCATCTGCAGTTCCTACTCCCTCTGAAACCCAGCGAGTTCTAAAATCCCAGATCTGTCTTAATTGTTATGACCTCAGCTAATGATGTTACTGGACCAGTCAGATCCCAGACTGGTATCTGGGTTAATAAAATCATATTTTGTTTCTTTCTGGGTTTCAACAAGGTGGTCTCTTACTGAAACATAAGCACACAATGCTGCAGACTGGTTTTAATAAGAAAACAGATAGTTATCATGCAAAATAAGTGACGATAAATTAGAATAAACCAAATTATTTACATAGAACACACATAAAAAGATTTCAAAATACACACCAAAAATATCATCCCATTAATCCCAAAAGCACTTCTTCACTATACTCAGGACAGGTCAGAAATCACTGAACACCAGGTTATAGTCCAACAGGTTTATTTGAAAAGACAAGCTTTCGGAGCTTCGCTCCTTCTTCAGGTGTTAGTGAGAGAGGTGGTATCAGACTCACAATTTACAAGTAAAAGATCAAAGGGTCACACAATGGATGAGGATGTAATAAGTGAACCTAAGATGCTGTTAAATCTTTAATCGGTTAGAAGGTTTTAATTGATTAATATATGTAAATGTATATGTACATCCCCGAACACCACACAACCCTGTCATGGCAACCTCTGCAAGACATGTCAGATCTGCAACATAGACACTACCATCACATGCGGGAACACCACCCATCACATACACGGCAGATACTCATATAACTCAGCCAATGCTAGCTATCTCATACACTGCAGGCAAAGATGACCCAAGGCATGGCATATTGGTTAGACAGTGCAGATGGTACGACAATGGATGAAGGGTCACCACGCAACAATCACTATACAGGGATGATCCCTCCCAGTGGGGAAACACTTCAGAAGTCAAGGACATTCAGCTTCAGATCTTCGGGTAAACGTCCTCCAAGGTGGGCTTCGGAAAACACAACACCGCAGAGTCACCGAGCAGAGGCTGATAGCCAAGTTCGGTATCCATGAGGATGGCGTCAACTGGGATCTTGTGTTCATTATGCATCACAGGTGACCCCACCACACTATACACTCTAATAAACATGCATACATACACACACACTCACTCACACAAACACACTTACTATCTCTCACACGTACATACACACACACTCACTTTCTCTCTCTCCAATACCCACACAAACTCTCACTCTCTCTCCTCTCCCTCCCTCCAACTCTGTCTCTCACACACACACACTCTCACCCTCTCTCTCTCCGCCACTCACACACGCACACACGCACACACTCTCACTCTCTCTCTCTCCTCTCCCTCCCACTCTCACACACAAACACACACACACACGCACACACACACACTCATTCTCTCTCTCCTACACCCACCACACGCACTCTCTCCCCCCCACACATACACATACCCACACACACACTCTGCCTCCAGTACACACACATTCTCTCTCCCTCACTATCCACCCGTCACACATACACTCACTCTCTCTCTCACATACACATACATACACACACACAGACACACACACTCTTTCTCTCTCTCCCACGCACACACAGACTCTCTCTCTCTCTGTCACACACACACACTCATTCTATCTCTCCCACACCCTCCACACATACACACATCAGAGATAATAGGTACCCCTTGACCCACACATACACACATATTCACTCTCTCTCACTCACACATACACACACATACGTGTAAGTCTATTGGGTGAATTTATATTTGCAGATACATTCTAGTCAGTTCAAAAAGCACACAATTTATAGACAGTCAGTCAATGTGGCATTTTATAAACTTCTACTTTAGAAATAAATCCAGTATGATGCCAAACCAAAACACAAACAGATTCTAAACAAGGCCTCTCATCTAGCAATGCATTATCTGACCTAAAACATCACCTCTTCTTTACACTGATAAAACCTTTAGTTCTCTCAGGACAGGGACTTGAAAGAAATTTGGGGATTCACATATACACATTAACCAATTAAAACCTTCTAACCGATCGAAGATTTAACAGCATCTTAGGTTTATTTAATACTTCTTCATCAGTTGTGTGACCCTTTGACCTTTTACCTTAAAGTTCTGTGTCTGATGTCACTTGTCTCACGAACACCTGAAGAAGGAGCAAAGCTTTGAAAGCTTGTGTTTTCAATAAACCTGTTGGAGTATAGCCTGGTGTTGTGTGATTTCTGACCTTGTCTACCCCAGTCCAACACCGGCACCTCCACATCATCCTCAGATCAGAGGGACCTCCCTTCACTATCACTCCTTTGGTCTCAATTTAATTATGGCTTCAACCCCAGAACTGAGAATCTGCTAGCCTCTTCCCTGAACCTTCATACAACTGAGCTTAAATTTTCTCAGATTCATTTTTTTTCAGAGTTTTAACCAAGCACCTGTTGTCTGGAACATTTATTACTTCCTTACATCGAGATAAGCATTTAGTTAACATTTCTCATGACTCCCTTTCTCTAAAGGAATTGCTTTTCATATCCAGTTTCAGTCAAAACCCCTCAAAACTGAAGCAAAGAATATTATTCCTATGCTTTTCCAGGCCATAGGTGATTACCCTAAACATAAGAAATGGTAAATCCCTGATGTTCCAAACTGCAGATTCATACATAATTCTTTACTTTATTCAATCACAAAATTTTCCCAAATTAAACAAAGTCCCATTACTCTCCAGACAGTCTCTTCTCACAATGATTTGTAATATCATTCAGGGTACAGAAATACTTCAAAGTTAATCTTTAAACCCTTACAGGCAGACAGAAAACCCATATGCCACTGGGTCAAATTCAATATTCCAAGGTCAAAGATAAGGTATATTATACATATAGAAATAATTTATGTCGCAAATAAGTAATGTGGTAAATGAAATTCAGCACTATAGCCAACTAACCTACCCTTGAAAAAATGTACAACACTGTGTCCAACATTCAGCAATTGAACAGCATTTGCTACATAACCCTGAGTGTGTGAAAAAAAGAATGCGCTGACAACCAATCCTGTTTCACTGCAAGTCCTTTACCAATAAGAGTCAACCTGTCAGGTTTAAAATTTAAACAAAGCTTGGCACTTAACTGTCAATCATTATTAATTGGTAAATTTTCCATGGAAATATTTCGAACAATGAAAGGTCACTGGCCAACCAATCAGCACTAATCTCTCACACAATATAAATGTTGGTTTATCCCTTAAAGCTGTTATTCTTGTACATTGTCCTGATGAATGTAAGATAAAAAAAATTTGATAAAATGCATCTTCTTCCAGAAATGCACAAGCTTTGTGAAATCAAACAACTGTTAATAATAATGCTTTATAAATCTTCAAAGTACTCATGTTGGTTTCTTGCCACTTCCTGCAAACGTTGCCTAACAATTATGTTCTTAGGACTTGGCCAGCTGAGTCTGTAATGGTGCAACTGAGAACTTAAGACCCTACCTTGACTATATTCTGTGCTCTTTCAACCTTTGATGCATCATCCAGGTGATGCTGAACATGGAGGAGCACTGATTCATCAGCTGAGGACAAATGATAGGTGGTAATCACCTGAAGCCATGTGACTTCCTGGGCTCCAGAGTCAATGTTAGGAACTCTCAGGGCAACTCCTTCTTGACAGTATACCACTGTGTTGCCATCTCAGGAATGTTGCTATTTACATTTGGGACATTGTTGTAAAGTAGGATTCTGGGACATGGACTATATCAGCCTGTTGCATGATATCTCTCCCAATTTTGTTACAAGCTCCCAAATATTACTAAGGAAGACCAATTGCACTGCCAGGACTGTGTGTGCTGTTGTTGTTTCTGGTGTTGGTCAGTGCCAAGTGGCTTATCTAGTTGTAATTCTTTTATCAGACTTTGAAGTGCTTAGATACAAGTGAATGGTTTGCATGGCAATTTCAAAAGGCATTTATAAGCAAATCACATTACTGTAGATCTGCAGTCACAAGTTGGCTAGATCAGGTAATGACTGCAGACTTTCCTTCCCTAAAGGACATTTGTGAAGCAGATGGATTTTAATGACAATGGTTTCATGGTCACTTTTTAATTCCACTCTTTCATTTGAATTAAAATTTAGCCATATGCTGCAATGGGACTCAAATCCATTCAAGAGTATTTACCTGGGTCTCCAGATTATAAGTCCAGTGACATTACTGCTAAACCACTGCCTCCCCTACATGCTATTATATTTGTCATTTGTGATTTACTCAGTAGTTACTGTCATTCTGCATGAAGATACCAAACATCTTATTCTGAAACAGTAATCTCTTTCATAATTTAAAATTTATTGTTTAATTAACTTACATTTGTGGGGCAGTGAACGCACCGTACTCCCCTCCTGGTGTGCTGCCTTCACTGTTAATACTGTAGCCACTTGCAACGCTGCTGATGGATGAGGCAGTGGAAATGGAAGATTCGGTAGTCCTGTGGCTGGTGGACCTTGCTATATAAAGAGCAGAATAATGGATTAGCTCAAATTAGAAGAACTCACCATTCTGGGCCAAACGTCAAAGTTACCCATCTCTATTACAAGCAAGTTTTTTTTTTAAAGAAACTCATTTCTGGGATGTGAATCTTGTCAGGCCAACATTTACTGTCTTCTCCAAATGGGGATATTGAGGTACATCAGAACACAATAACAGGAGACCTGCAGTACTTGGTTTATGGGGACGGGGTCTCTGAGCTCAAGTCGAGTGGGGAATACTGTGTTGGGATGGGGTGAGTGCAGGGCTAGGAGCCTGGTTTTGGGACAGCACCGAGACATGTAATTTCTGTCCTTGACCCCAACTCCAAATTATCCTGGAGTGCAGCTGGTGAACTTTCTTTTTGAATTCTATTGCGTGGCTTACTAGGCCATTCTGAGGCAGTTACAAATCACCACATCAAATGTAAATCAGAGTCACTCAAAAGCCAGGTCAGGCATTGAGAACAGATTTCCTTTCCCAAAGAATATGAGTAAGGCAAATGGATTTTTGCAAAAATCAGCTAGTAATGATGCTGCTTGGCCTGCTGTGTTCATCCAGCTCCACACCTTGTTATCTCAGCTAGTAATTGGATGGTCACTTTTACTGAATTGATATTTTTGCCAGATTTAGTCTATTAATTAATTTTAAATTTCCAGTTCCTGCGGAAGGTTTTGAATTATTCTAAACATTATTCTAGAATACATTATTCTAAACATCTCAATTCCCAATCCTATAACATAACCATTATGTCAACATAAGCCCTTAAAGTGGACAAAATCTGAAAGTTTAATTTTGTCCTTATTCTCAGGCACTCATACAATCGTAGAATTGTAGAATCATACAGTGCAGAAGAGGCATTTTGTCCCACTGCACCGACAGGTTAGAAACATCTGACCTCAATCTGATCCCATTTACTAGCACTTGGTCCATAGGCTTGAATGTTATGATATGCCAAGTGCTCATCCAGGTACTTCTTAAAGGATGTGAGGCAACTCGCCTCAACCAATCTCTCAGGCAGCGCATTCCAAACTGTCAACACCCTCTGGGTAAAAATATTTTTCTTCACATCACCCCTAAATTTCCTGTCCTGCACCTTGAACCTGTGTGCCCTTGTGACTGACTCTTCAACTAAAGGGAACAGCTGCTTTTTATCCACTCTGCCCATGCCCCTCATAATCTTGCACACCTCAATCAGATCAACCCTCAACCTTCTCTACTCCAACAAAAACAATCCAAGCTCATCCAAACTTTACTCATAACTTACATTTTCCTAGATGGCATCCTCGTAAATCTCTCTGCACCTTCTCCTGTACAATCACATCCTTCCCTTAAATGTGACAACCAGAACTGCACACAACAGTCTATCTGTGATCTCACCAAAGTTGTATACAACACCAAGATGACTTCCCTGCTTTTGTAATTTATGCCTCGATTGATAAATGCAAGTAACCCATCTACCTTTTTCACCACCCTACTGACGTTCCCTTCCTCCTTCAGAGCTCTATGGACAAACAAGCCAAAGTTTCTTCGTCCCACAGAACATCCTAGTGTCATACCGTTCATTAACTATTTCCTTGTGAAATTACCCCTTCCAAACAGTAGCACCTCACACTTTTCAGGGTTAAATTCCATCTGCCACTTAGCTGCCCATTTGATTATCCGCTTTATATCTTCTCGTAAACCAAGACACTCAACGTCACTGTCAACCAATGAACAATTTTCATGTCATCCCCAAATTTACTAATCTAAACCCTCACACAGTCATAGACATAATTTATATAAATAATGAATAATAGGCAACACAGCACAACTCCACTGAACACTGGTACGCCACTGAACACTGGTACGCCACTGAACACTGGCTTCCTCTCCCTAAAGCAGCCTTCTGTCATCATCTTCTATCACCTACAACTGAGCCAAATTTGAATCCACTTTATCAAATTATCCTGTATCTCATGTGCATTTGCCTTCTTGAAAAGTCTTCAATGTGGTATCTTGACAAAGTATTTGCTGGAGTCCACGTAAACTACATCAACTGCGCTACCATCATCTACTCAACTGGTCACCTCCTCAAAAACTTCAATCAAAAGTGTTAGGTATGACCTCCCTCTAATGAAGCCATGCTGACTATCCCTGTTCAAGCTTTGCCTCTTCATTTGCAAAGTCAGAAGTCACATGACACCAAATGATGAACTGTGTTTCAGGCTCCCATGTGAGACAAGGGAGATGAAGTGACGAACTTCACCTGACAAAAGAGCAGCTCTCCAAAAACTTACCATTTCATGTAAACCTGTCAGACAATAACCTGGTGTTCATGTGACTTCTGACTCTGTCCACACCAGTCCAAAACCAGCATCTCCACATCTTCAACTGCAGATAGATGTTCTCCTTCGGACTTTTCTCCAATAGTTTCTCTACCACTGGGGTGAGATTCGCTGGTCTGTAGTTCACTGGCTAATCTCTACAACCCTTCTTAAATAGAGGAATCACGTTAGCTGTTCTCCAGTTCTCTGGCATCTCCCCAATGGCCAGAGAGGAATGAAAAATTGGGTCAGTTCCCTACAATCTTCTTCCTTGTCTCCCACAGGAACCTGGACACAATTCATCAAGACCTGGAGATTTGTTCACTTTTAAACCTGCCAACACCTCTAACACCTTATCCTTCCTATGTCAATTTGGTCAAGCACCTCACAGTTTCTGGCCCTGAGTACCATGCATTCATCATTTTGGGTGAAGACTGATATGAAGTATTGGTTCAACCCTCTACAATGTCCTCTGTTCCACTCACAGATCGCCCCCTTGGTCCCTAATGGGCCCTACTCTTCCCTGGTTATCCTCTTCCCGTTGATATACTCACAGAATATCTTGGGATTTTCCCTTATTTACTAGCCAGAGCTTTCTCTTATGCCCTCTTTGCTTTCTTAAATACTTTTTAAGCTCTACCCTGCACTTCTTGTATTTCACTAATGTCTCCATTGATTTGTTCTCCTTGTACTTCCTAAAAGCCTCTCTTTCCCTTCTCATTGTATTCCTGAATATTTCTGGCCATCATGGTTCTCTGGGATTCTTACTCATTCCTATTATCCCAGAGGGTACATGTTGGGCTTGTACCCTCTCCATTTTGGTGGCATGGTGGCTCAGTGGTTAGAACTGCTGCCTCACACCATCAGCGACCTAGTTTCAATTCAGGCCTTGGGTGATTATCTGTGTGCAGTTTGTATATTCTCCCCATGTCTTGTGGGTTTCTTCCAACAGTCTAAACATGTGCAGGTTAGGTGGATTAGCCATTGGAAATGCAAGCTTACAGCAATAGGGTAGAGGGATGTGTCTGGGTGGGATGCTCTTTGATGGGTTGGTGTGGGCTTGACAGGCCAAGTAGCCTGCTTTCCCATTGTAGGGAAAAATGTAGGTGTACAAAATGATCAGAGGTATAGATAGAGTGGACAGCCAGAGACTTTTTCCTAGGGTGGAGGTAGCTATTTTGAGGGGGTATAGTTTTGATGTGAGTGGAGGTAGATACAGGGGAGACATCAGAGGTAAGTTCTTTACTCAGAGAGTGGTAGGGGAGTGGAATGCATTGCCGGAGAGGGTAGTGAAGTCAGCCTCATTAGGGATATTTATACGGCTATTAGATAGGCATATAGATGATAGGATAAGGTAGGGGTGGAGGTTAGATAGACTTTAGGATTAGGGTAAAATTTCAGCACAACACTGTGGGCCGAAGAGCCTGTACTGTGCTGTACTGTTCAATGTTCTATGTTCTATGGTCAACTGGGTGATTCTGTTTGAAGGCAAAGAAATGACTGGCAGATGGGAGGCTTTTAAAAGTGTGATATCAAGAGTCCAGAGACAGTATGTCCCTGTTAGGGTGAAGAGAAAAACTTGCAGGTTTAGGGATCCCTGGCTGACGAGGGATATTGAGCCGCTGGTCAGGAAAAAGAAGAAGGCATACATGGAGTTTAAGCTATCAGGCTTAACTGAATCCATAGCTGACTATAAAAAGTGTAGCAGCACACTCAAAGCAGAAATCTGAAGAGCAAAAAGATGGTATGAGATGGATCTGGCAGATAAGGTTAAAGATAATCCCAAGAGGTTCTGTAGCTATGTTAAGAGTAAAAGGGTGGCTAGGGAGACAATAGGTCCCCTTAAAGGTATGCATGGCCGTCTATGTATGGAGCCACAGGAGATGGGGGAGATTTTTAATGAGGTTTTGGAGTAGATTTGTAGGTCAGGTTATGGATGTTGTGGTTGGTTGGCTCACCGAGTTCGTTTGTTGTTCCGCAGACATTTCATTACCCTGCTGGGTAACATCATCAGTGCAGCCTCCGTTGAAGCACTGTTGTGTTTTCCCACCTGTTAATATGTCCTCTATCTCTATCCACATGGATAAGGAGAACCACCAATTCGATTGGGACAACACCAGGATCCTGGGACAAATAAAGTAGAGACAAGCACGGGAATTCCTACAAGCCTGGTACTCCGTGAAGAGAGCCATCAATAAACACATAGAGCTCGACCCCATATACACTCCACTGTGAAGGAAAACCGGAAGTGAGGTAATCCAGCTCAATGGATACCAGAGTTCAAATAACAGGCGGGAAAACACAACAGCACTTCATCGGAGGCTGCACTGATAATGTTACCCAGCAGGGTAACGAAATGTCTGCGGAACAACAAACCAACTCGGCGAGCCAACCAACCACAAGATTTTCAATGAATATTTCTCCACAGTGTTTACTAAGAAGGTAGTCATGGATGCCAAGAAAATAAGTGAAACAAGTGGGGATGATTTGGACTGCACACACATGACCAGAGAAGAGCTGTTTGCAGCCTTAGATCGCATTAAGGTGGCTAAATCCCCTGAGCCTGATCAAGTCCATCCTCAGATGTTGTGGAAAGCTCAGGAAGAAATTGCAGAGGCCCTTGCAGAAATTTTTGCTTCATTTTTAGCCACTGGTGAATTTCTGGAAGACTGGAGGGTAGCTAATGTTGTTCCATTGTCTAAGAAAGGTAGCAAAGACAAGTCAAGTTATTGGAGAGGATACTGAGGGATAGGATCAACTAACATTTGGATAGTCAGCATGGATTTGTGCATGGGAGGTCATGTCTGATAAATCTTTTAGAGTTTTTTGAAGCGGTAACCAAGAGGATAGATGTGGGTAGGACAGTGGATATTGTCTATATGGACTTTAGGCTAGTCATGAAGGTTAGGTTGCATGGGATCCAGGGAGATCTAGCTAATTGGATTCAATATTGGCTTGATCATGGGAAGCAGAGGAAGATAGTTGAAGGTTGCTTCTTGGACTGGAGGCCTGTGACTAGTGGTATGCCACAGGGGTTTGTGCTGGGACCTATGTCATTTGTTATTACATACTTGATCTGGATGTGAATGTACAAGGCAAGATTAGTAAGTTTATGGATGATTCAAAATTAGAAGATTTAGTTGACAGTAAATAAGTTTGTCAAAAATTACAGAAGGATCAGATGGGGAAGTGTGCTGAGGATTGGGAAATGCAAATCAATACAGATAAGTGTGAGGTATTGCACTTTGGAAAGTCAAACCAAGGTAGCACTTATACAGTAAATTGTAAGGTCCTGAGGAATGTTGTGGAACAGAGGGACCCAGGAGTACAAGTACATAACTTGTTGAAAGCGGTGTCGCAGGTGACCAGGGTGGTGAAGAAGGCATGTAGCATGCTGGCTTACATCAGTCAAGGCATTGAGTATAGGAGTTGGGACCTTATGTTACAGTTGTATAAGTTGTTGGTGAGGCCATAGTTGGAGTATTGTATACAGTTTTGGTCACCATGTTATAGGAAAGGCATAGTTAAACTGGAAAGTGTGCAAAGAAGATTTACGAGGATGTTGCCAGGATGAGTAGGTCTGAATTATAGGGAGAGATTGGCCAGGACAGGACTTTATTTCTTGAAATGTCGGAGAATGAGGGGTGATCTTATTGAGGTGTATAAAATCATGAGGGGAACAGAAAGGATGAATGCTTATAGTCTTTTCCCCATTAATGGGGAGTTGAAAACTAGAGGGCACAGGTTTAAGGTGAGAGGGGAAAGATTTAAGAAGGATCTTAGGGGAAACTTCTTCACGCAGATAGTGGTGTGTATATGGAATTGGCTGCCAGAGAAAGTGGTGGAGGCAGGTACAATAGCAACATTTAAAAAAACATTTGGATAGGTACACGGATGGAAAGGGTTTAGAGGGATATGGAACAAATGTGGACAATTGAAACTAGCTGAGTGGGCGCCATGGTCAGCGTGGACCAGTTTGGGCTGAAGAGCCTGTTTCCATGCTGTATTACTCTATGACTCAATGACTCTATATCCTGGAATGCTGGGCTGTCAATCCTGCCCCTCCCTCAACCACGTCTCTGTGATGGCCGCTATGTCACATGTCAATCTTTGCTCTTAACTCACCTGTGATACTCTTGGCATTAAAGACTATCCAGTCTTGCCTTACTCCCTTGAAAATTAATACAGCTGCACTCCCTCTGACTTGATTGTTTTACTGGGTATGATCGTGTGCCCATATTCTGCTAACAGTGTGTGTCTCTTCCCCTGCTGAATTAATTCGAACTCCTCCAAATAGTCCCTCATGACCAAGGATGATCTTCTTCCAGACTTTCAACATCAATATCTGCCCTTGTCAAAAGGAGTCTTCTAAGATATGGGAATGAATCATAGTATCCCTCCAGTGTGGAAACAGGCTATTCAGCCCAATAAGTCTACACTGCCCCTCTGAAGAGCATCCCACCTAGACCCAGCCCTCTCCCTCTGCATTTCCTTATGTCTAACCCACCTAACCTAAACATCCCTGGATACTACGGGCAATTTAGCATGGCCAATCCACATAACCTGCACATCTTTGGGCTGTGAGAGGAAACTGGAGCATCTGGCAGAAACCCACACAAACACAGGGAGAATGTATAAACTCCACACAGACAGTCACCCAAGGGTAGAACTGAACCCGGGTCCCTGGCACTGTGGGGTAGCAGTGCTGACCACTGAGCCACCATGCCGCCCTAATGGATCCACATCACCCAGTAGCTCATTGTGAGTTTTGATAGACAGGGGGTTGTGTTGCACAATGGCAACAAGTGGGCAGAGGACATTTGTTTTCTGGCTGTGCTTAGTCTGATGCTCATTCTTTCATCCACATCTGTGAATGCATAAACAATGGTTTAGGGCTCTTCCTCAGTGTGCAGACTTGCAAGTGTACTGCATGACTGCATCTGTGTACTGTGGCAAGATGATAGAAGTTGGGTCGTCTTTGCACAGGTTGAATAATTTACTCATCTTGTAGAGAAATTCCACTCAAGTGGGAAGCTCCATGGAGATAGAGTGGAATGTTGTGACAATGAACTGTGTTAGTGCCTTGCTTGATCCCAGTTTGTGTAGAAGCACACCAACGGATCTCCAAAATACCATACTTGTGGCCATCTTCCAGGAAAGAAATAAGATCAATTGTGGTAAGCACAAAGGAATCTCTCTAATGTCCACTACAAGAAAATTCATTGCAAGAAACTTTCTCAATCACCTCATTCTAGTGGTTGAAGAGCTCCTACTATAGTGACAATGCAGATTCTGTCAATTAAGGTGGGATGTACTTTTCACATCCAGATGAGTCCAAGAAAAAAAAGATCTGCACCCTCTCTACATAACCTTCTTGTAACCTTGCAAAGACTTTTGACTCTAGCAACAGGCAGGCGTTATGGGTTATCATCCTCAAATTTGGTTGTCCAGTGAAACGTATCATGACAATATGCAGCCAAAATCCTCATCATTGGATCCACCGCAGACCCAAATACAAGTTCAATCAGGAGAATGTGAGGAAAATAGCTGAACTTCATCAAAACAATCATACTTCATAATAATGGATCCTGTCATTACAAATCTTCTCATCCAATAGTCCTTTACTCATGTTAAATCTATATGACACTCAGTAACAAGCTATAACTTTTGATAAGAAGCCTTGTATTTAGTAATTCTTTATAATTGCTTAATGATGAACTTTGACTACACATAGTACAATACAAACTTCTCCAAATGATGAATTTTCTTATCACAACATTGCTGCACTCTTTCAATCTTAGTTTCAAGAGTGTACATTTCTATAATGGCATATTTTACAAGATTTTTGGAATGAATCTTATCAAATTAATTTACACTTTCTCTTCACTTTGAGATAAATCACATAGCTACAGCATAATTAACAAATATTAGAAATGTTTCGTAAGAATAGATTGCAGGGTTTGTGAGGCTATCACAAGTATTAACCTGAACACTAGCAATTTCTGACAAAAACAATGCTGTGGATTTTGGAAGATGAATATTTGGTGCACTCTGAAAATCATATTTCCTCCTTTCAAAGTATTCTGGTTAGTTTTATTTTGGACCAATGTCTATTTCTTCTTACGTAACTGAACCTCTCAGTCAAACCAAACTCCATGTTCTGCAATCTGACCAATATGTTTGCTACCTGATCACAAGTCTGACAGTTTTCTATTGTCAACAGGTTAAAGTACAAAACCAGGGTTTCAGTCACAATGATGCAGGGGACATTCAAATCGATGATTTCTATTTCAAAATGTGCTTGCTGCAAAGGATTTTTTAGTAGCAGTGTGTGAAAAGATTCTACGGATCTTCCTCTTATAAGCAACAATAGTGTGTGTTACATTTTACAATGGTCATAGGTAGAAATGTAATGTCTTCAATAATTTTCTGTTAAAAAGACAAAGAAAGCATAATTGATTTCCAGATATAATTTTTAAAAAGTTATTAGAGAGAATGAAGTTGAAGGCTACCACACTCTCATATTACCTCCTTCACTCCCCATTCATTCAATCCCATGAAACCACTTCCTTCCACATCTTTGTTCCCACCATTCTCCCTTAAACCTTTCCAGCAGCAATGTTATCTCCTCCTTTCCCCCCTACCCATAGCAGTCCTTCTCCATTCTCCAAAGTCTTTCCCCCACCAACCATAAACTTTATATAGCCATCCTTGCGCCTATTGCCATGAGAATGGCAGAGAATTATGTTAAGAAATGGCAGTTTTTGATGTCTGCATTTAAGGCTTTACATCAGGCTACACCATCCAAATAAAAGAATAGATTATCGAAAATGTGTAAAACTTCAATTGTCTGTTCTTAGAGCAGCTTTGTGAGATTATCATGTCTGATCTATTAGGTATGTTACATACTGAACAGGATTCATATCAGCTTAGGTCCGGACAAATTACTTCATTGTACCAAGTAAAAAAGATTGTAAAATAAATTTGTCAGTTTGTGAAGTACAGATAGTTCAACCCAGCATCAATACACCAGCAACAAACAGTCACATATAAACATATAAACAACTGCGTTGCCAAGGATGGAAGGTTGTTTTGGGGGTGTGGCTTGAGGTGAGAGGAAAAACCATCTCCTATCTACTAACATCATCCCGCCCCCTTGACCTGTCCGTCCTCCCTGAACTGACCTATCTCCTCCCTACCCCCCTACCTACACTCACCTTTACTGGCTCCATCCCCGCCTCTTCGACTTGTCTGCCTCCTCTCCACCTATCCTCTCCTCTATCCGCCTCCCCCTCTCTCCCTATTTATTTCAGAACCCTCTTCCCCTCCCCCATTTCTGATGAAGGGTTTAGGCCCGAAACGTCAAGTTTTCCTGCTCCTATGATGCTGCTTGACCTGCTGGGTTCATCCAGCCCCATGCTTGTTATCTCGGATTCTCCAGCATCTGCAGTACCTTTTATCTCTGTGACATTCCCATATACCTGTTTCTCTTGTCCTTCTAGTTGGTAAAGAAAGATGTCTTAGACACTACTCTAGACAGCCGCATTTAGTAACAGGCATTTTTTTTATTCTTTAACGGGATGAAGGTGTCGCTGGTGAAGCAGGATTATTGCCCATCCCTAATTGCCCAGAGGGCAGTTCAGATTCAACCACAATTCTGTGGGTCTGGAGTCACATGTAGACTAAACCAAGTAAGGATGGCAGTTTCCTTTCCTGAAAGATATTAGTGAACCAGATGCGTTTATCCAACAATCGTCAATGGATTCATGGTCATCATTAGATTCTTAATTCCAGATATTTTCTTGAATTCAAATTCTACCATCTGCCGTGGTGGGATTTGAACCCAGGTCCCCAGAACATTATCTGGTCTCTGGATTAATAGACCAGCAATAATACCACTAGGCCATCGCCTCCCCTGGAGGTATGTACAGGTGTAAATAAAGGAATATTACAGCACATCAAGAATGGAAGAGCTTCACTTGGCGGTAAAGAGTAAACAGCCACAGGGGTAGGTTATGACAGGACACCCACAGCCCAGAGATACTCCAGACAAGTATCGAAATGTGCAGGTAGCAGGTTGGATTAAGGTGTAACATTAAACATGATGACAGCTGCTGGTAAAACCCCAGAGCCAGGATCTGAAAATAAAACAGAATCCAAGGGACACTACTAAAAACAGTGGACCCTGAAGACAGGGCATGTCCTCAGGAGACTTCAAGAAAGGAGTTGGGAAAGAAGGCCCTGGAAACAGGAAAAGAACTTTTGAACAATTTGAATACAGCACAACAGAGTGCAAAGAATCCAAAGGAAGAGAATAAGAACTTTAGAAAATGTCACAACCAAGTCATGAAAGAGCAGTACTCTGGCAAATAAAGATACAGAATATGTGTTATCAGTAAGCAGGAAGGGTCTAGGCCCGAAACGTCAAGTTTTCCTGCTCCTATGATGCTGCTTGACCTCCTGTGTTCATCCAGCCCCACGCTTGTTACCCCAGGTGCTCACCCAGTTCAGTCAGGCATAGTAGTCAGTAGGAATAGCATCCCCCAACCGCATCCCAAAACCAGCCCAGCTCGTCCCCGCCTCCCTAACCTGTTCTTCCTCTCACCTATCCCCTCCTCTCACTTCAAGCCCCAGCCCCATCTCCTATCTACTAACCTCAGCCCGCCCCCTTGACCTGTCCGTCCTCCCTGGACTGACCTATCTTCTCCCTACCTCCCCCCCCATCTACACTCACCTTTACTGGCTCCATCCCCGCCTCTTCGACTTGTCTGCCTCCTCTCCACCTATCCTCTCCTCTATCCATCCTCTATCCACCTCCCCCTCTCTCCCTATTTATTTCAGAACCCTCTTCCCCTTCTCCATTTCTGATGAAGGGTCTAGGCCCGAAACGTCAAGCTTTCCTGCTCCTATGATGCTGCTTGGCCTGCTGTGTTCATCCAGCTCCACACCTTGTTATCTCGGATTCTCCAGCATCTGCAGTACCTATTAGCTCTGGTAAACAAATTGCTTTTCCCTCAGCTATTTAGTAATATGTAAGGCCTACAACAATTCAAAAGTGGGACCCCTGGATGTGGCAGTTTCACCTTTATACAACGGCTTCAGCTTTTTAAAAGGAGCAGCACTCTAAAGGCCATTCTTATTTATTTTTCTGTATTTTTAATTGTGTACTGAAATGAGAAAGTAACTTTTAAAACTAATGATTGCTGTAGGATTATTGCATGTTTTGAAAGCAAGTAACCTGACATTTACTGTTTAAAGTGATGTGCAAATTTTATTACACACTGAGTACTTCAGGTCTGATATGCAATGTGTGGAAATGTAACAGAAGATGGTTTATGAGGTGCTTAAGAGAGATGAGATGGTTATTTGTTTAGAAATAGTGTGTAGGGAAATGGAGAAAAGGTGGGAGATTGCTGCTAGGCGATAGAATAGTTGCAGGCAAAATGGCTGAAATGCCTTCCTTCTGCCTGTAACAATTCTGTGATTCGGCTTACACAACTGTTCGAGTGGTAGAGATAGGAGGAACTGCAGATGCTGGAGAATCTGAGATACCAAGGTGTAGAGCTGGATGAACACAGCAGGCCAAGCAGCATCAGAGGAGCAGGAAGGCTGACGTTTCGGGCCCAGACCCTTCTTCAGAAAATGGTAGTCAAGGTGTAGTTTTGCAGGCAAAATGGAGCTGAGAGATTGTACACAGGTGGAGCATTGGTTGGTACAGTAACTCTTTGGTGATCAGTTACTAACGACAAAGACCTTCGACCTGCCAACAACAATTTGTTTTGATCTCCGATATCAGAATAACTTAGAGCTGTGAACAAGACAGTGGTGAAGCCCTCAGACCTCCACCAGATCAGGAGCTCTCTCCCTTCCCTCCAGCAAAAACTCACTTTAAGCCTGAAGAAAATCAGTTTATCTTTCCTTCTGAAGCTGCTATGCCTTTAACAAACCAGCAAAAGCTCCCTGAGAAGGAAGACTGAGGAACAACCTCCTGGCCAGTACAAGAATCATAAGAGTCACCTTCATAACCCTTGTGAACAGAATCCACTGAACTATTTTCCCAGTCTTTTCCTCCCCCCGTAAAACCCATAACTTTTATTTTTCCTGTCTGTGATTCTATGTATGTATAATGGACGTTTATAGTGGGATTAGAGTTTAAATTTGTACAGTTATGTTTTTGACAGTTCCTAAGCATGATTGCTTGTAATAATTAAATCTTAAGTACAGAAATTTATTCTGTGTCTTTCTGTAAACGTGGGTCTGAAAGTTCCTTTTTAAAATCTTGAACTTTTGTGACAACTCTGGGAATACTGAGATTTGATTTCAAATGTGCTGTCCCAATGAGTCAAGACCCTACCATTAGGTCAGCATATTTTATCTGCTGTAGGTTCAATGGCTAAAGATGCTCTGGCAAGACAAAGCATTGATTGTGAAGTATGAGGCATTGAGTAAAGCATTTAACATATGATTTAGCCACAAATCAAACGTATTGATAGAACAGATGAAATTTAATCAGTGATCTCAATGTTTAGGATACTCAACAAAAGGCTTTTTAACAGGATGTTGTTTTTTTTTCCCCCTTTATTCATTCACAGGATGAGGGCGTCACTGACCAGGCAGCATTTACTGCCCATCTGTAATTGCTCAGAGGGCAGTTAAGAGTCAACCACATTGCTGTGGGTCTGGAGTCACAGGTCGGCCAGACCAGAGAAGGATGGCAGTTTCCTTCCCAAAAGGACATTAGTGAACCAGATGGATTTTTCCTGACAATCGACAATGGACTCATGGTCATCAGTAGATTTGTAACTCTAGGTATTTATTGAATTCAAATTCCACCATCTGCCATGGCGGGATTTGAACTCTGGTCCCCAGAACATTATCTGAGTCTCTGGATTAACAGTCCAGTGATAATACCACCAGGCCATTGCCTCCCCATATGGAATATGGAAGCCTTGGAAGCCTACAACCCAATGGTCTCAATGTGGACTTTTATAAGCTTCAAAATCTCCCCACCCCCGGCCTCAGCCCAAGACCAACCCTCCCTCTCAGCCCCGCCTCCTTGATCTGCCTGTCTTTTCTCCCACCTATCTGCTCCTCGCACCTCACTGACCAATCCCCACCACTACCTACCTGCTATCACCATCCCACCTACCTTTCCCAGCCCAACCCACCCCCATATTTATTTCAGGGCCTCTTTCCCCTCCCCCATTTCTGAAGAAGGGTCCCGACCTGAATCGTCAGCTTTCCTGCTTCTCTGATGCTGCCTGGCCTGCTGTGTTCCTCCAGCTCCACACTGTTATCTCAGACTCCAGCATTGGCAGTTCTTACTATCTCTGAATACCTGTATTTTGTACTCTGCTTGAAATATTCTTGTTGTATCATGATCACCTGCTCATTCCATCATTTTTGCTTGTGAAACTTTTATATGCTTTTGTGATACTTTACATAATCCTGTGAGTCTTTCTAGAAAAAACTATAATCTAACATTGAGGTTTCAGCTTTTTGTCTTATGTATCTTTCCTTCATCAACTTTAATGAACCTCTAATCTGATGACCATAGATCAATTCAAATGGATTAAACCAACTGGAATCATTTGTGGAATCTCTAGTAGCAAATAGAAAATCTAACCCTTTGTCCTAGTCTGGTGGCTATTTGTGATAATTTGGCTAAAGCATGGTTTTGAGAGTCTGATCCTATCTCTACAAAACTTGCTGTGTTTTCTGATGATATGCAGTTGACTTCAATTGGTTTAAATGCAAAATACTGACATTATCCTGAAAAGCTTTAGACATAAAGTTATAACCCTGATCAGATTGATTTTAATTAGTAAGCCAGAACAATTAAAACAAAACTTTTCCAGTACTATCACAGTTTTAATTGTCTTTAAAGGAATAACCTGAAATTGGGTTGACATATACATAACTGTGAGCGTATATTTTGGTAATGGTGACTCAGCTGAAGAGTCCTTCAAAAACACTAATTTAGTTTGAAAAGTCACTGGTTTAATTATATTTTAAGGTTTCCCTTGTACAATGACCTTACGAAGCCTTGAGTGTGTAAAATACCATTTATCGATAATTGGGTTTGTTGTATTCCTACATGTCCTGCCATTGGAATTTTGCATGCCATTTTCAATATCCCCTGTTGCTATCTGGCTAGTATCACAAATTGATGACAACCATCCATATAACGTTATAAGACGCACAGACAGCTGGATAGAAAACAACCATTACCCATAGTCAAAGGATCAATAACAAGGAGACACACTTTCAATATAAAAGGCAAGCCATTCAGAGGGGATTTGAGGCAAACATTTTTCACCAAGAGGGTGGTGGGAATCTGGAATGCACTGCCTAAGAAGGTCATTGAGACTGAAGACCTCACAACCATTAAAAAGTGCTTAGATAAACTCTTGATACGTCATAACATTCAAGGCTAAGGGCCAAGTGCTGGGAAGTGGGACTAATGAAGATTTAGTTTAGCCTTGACAGTACAGACTTCATGGGCTGAAGGGCCTTTTTCTGTACCGTGTAGTTCTATGAATCTTTGATTAATATTCTGACCATAGACTCATAGGGCTGCACCAGATTATGTGCGCAAGGGCAGATTCATCATTCATGATACAGCCAAGCTCATTTCCTTAGAGGAAGACAGTAGGGAAAGTTCAGTGCTGGCCATGTCATTGGATGGCTGAGTAAATGTCAGTGGCTGAATAGTGTGCAAGGCTATCAGGTGTTCTTGCTGATCTTCAGCTCTGAAAGTACCCTATCTCTCTGAAGTGACACTATTTGCATACTTAAGAAGATAGGCAGGGCTCATATGGTGTAGTGATAGTGTTCCTACCTTTAGGCCAGGAGGACTGCATTTATGGCAACTCTGAAGTGGTTGATTGGAAAGTATTTACATAAGATGATAGGAAATAGGAGCAGCAATAAGTTATATAATTCCTCAAGCTTGCTATGTCATTTAATGCAAGCAGGGTGATTTTCAGTCTCATTTTCCCTTTCCCATCAACTCTTGCTTTGACATAACTGTGGGAAAAGTGCACCAATAATCAAGCTCCTTCATTCTACAAGCCAACGCAGATATGTAATAACCAAATTAAACTCCTAAGGTAATCAATTTGCCGATTGACTGCTTCCAGGACAAAAGCAATTCACACCAGGGTTTTGTCATTTATTAGAAAATAACTCTCTATTTATTGCAAACACACTCGTCTTTTAAGAAATACTAGAGAAAAAGAAAACTTCGATAATCTACTGCTATACTGTTTAAATGATAGCTTTTAAAATCTCAAGCGCACACACATTTGATCAGAAATAAAACAGACATTTTGACACAAATATTAAGGGGTCCAAAATACAGGCAGGGAAAACAAAATTACGAAGACCAAATAATTCCAGACCACAAGGCAGGGTTAATTATCTATAACAGTTCTTTAGAAGCTAGCAATAATGACATGCTGAGATAACAAGGTGTAGAGCTGGAAGAACGCAGCAGGCCAAGCAGCATCAGAGGAGCAGGAAAGCTGACGTTTCCGGTCTGAAAGAAGGGTCCAGACCTGAAATGTTAGCTTTCCTGCTCTTCTGATGCTGCTTGGCCTGCTGTGCTCATTCAGTTCTTCACCTTGTTATCTCAGATTCTCCAGCGTCGGCAGTTCCTACTATCTCTGAATCAATGATGGCATGCTGTTGTCTGTACAGTGAAGCTCATTTTTTAATTCATTAGTTGACCAGGTAAAGAACTGCCTTGGGTTACAACACTAAATAAAAAAAAAAAGTACTGTGAATGCTGGAAATCAAAAATGAAATCAGAAATTTCTGGAAAAACTCAGCAGGTCTGGCAGCACCTGTGGAGAGAAAGCAGAATTAATATTTTTGAGTCCAATGAATCTTTTTCAGAAAAAAACAATTGGACAGACAAAGCAATGGGTAAAGGTCAGCCTGGGAGAATGAATAGCTGCTAATGAGGTCTATTAGTGGCTGAAAATGGGTTGTTTGTGGTAGCAGTCTATGTGATGACAGGGCCTGGTGCGTGGGGTTTGCTTAAATAAATGGGAGAAGGTGTTCAGGTCCCAAAATTATTGAACTCAATATTGAGGCCAGAAGGTTGGAGGATTCCCAAGCAGGAAATGAGGTGCTATTGTTCCAGATCCCTAAGAATTTTCTTCAACAATTTCCCTACCACTGGTGTAAGGTTCACTGCCCTATAATTTCCTGGATTATGCCTGTTGCCCTTTTAAAAAAAACGGAACGATTTTGGCTATTCTCCAGTCCTCTGGGAACTCACCTGTACCTAAAGAAAATAACAGATTTCTGACAAGGCCTCAGCAATCTTCTCCCCTGCCTCCTTCAGTATCCTGCATTAGATCCCATTAGGTTCTTGGGACTTGTCTAAATTGCTGTTCTTCAAGACATCCATCTCCTCCTTCTTAATATTGACATACCCAAGAATATCAACATACCTCTCTCTGAACCTTCCATTATCCCTCCTTCTCCTTAGTGAATACTGATGTAAAGTACTCATTAAGGACCTCATCTACTTCCTCTGGCTCCACAAATAAATTTCTTCCTTTGTCCTTGAGAGGATCTATCCTTTCTCCAGCTAAGTTCTGTAGTGATTGTAGAGATGTCAGCTAGGTGTTAACCTGGTCCAATCAGGGAGCTCCAGCTGACAGATATAAACAAGAGTGTTAGAGGTTCACACTGACAGCTGGCTCTGAGGAAGCTGGACCAGTGTCAAGGGCTTCACATGAAAATAAAGAGTGATTTGGTGACGGGATACTGGCCTCTGAGGAGTTATTTCATCTCTTGCTCATAATTATACAAATAAAATGCCTTGAGATTCTCTTTAATCCGACTTGCTAAGAACATTTCATGGGCCCTTTCAACCCTTCTCCTTTCTTGTTTAAGTCTTTACCGCGTCCTTGAAATTCCTCAAGGGCCTATTTTGATCTCAGTTTCCTACTGTGGATTTTGTAGCTGCCCCTGAGTTGTGTGCTTCTTGTTTTTTATAGTTTTACAGATTTCTTACAGTTATTTTATAGCAGAAGCATGAGACCTTTTATTTTGAAACATTTTTCGGAACTTTTATAGAGCAGTGCTTGTGGAGAGACCTACACGTGGATGGTATGGAAAGAGTTTTTTTTTAATCTGAAGATTGAAAGCTAACATTTGGAGGACTTTAGGAGGAGGCATTTTTCAAATGTTTCAGCTAAGTGCTTGTTTTTTTTAAAGATTTATATATTTAATTTTTAAAAATTATTTACATTAAGTTTAAAATCTGTGGATAAGGAGGAGTAGTTAATTTATATATATAAGATGCAGTTGAGATCTTCTTCTCTGGCTTAATGTCATTGAGGACATTCAAGAGTGTTATGACTAGTAGATTTAGAGAGGTGGTTACACAACAATATCAGTTAGATAGCAAGGTGTGGGGCTGGATGAACACAGCAGGCCAAGCAGCATCATAGGAGCAGGAAAGCTTGACGTTTCGGGAAGG
>JAHRHZ010000046.1:99100-225025 GCA_024137785.1 Ginglymostoma cirratum
CCTATGATGCTGCTTGGCCTGCTGTGTTCATCTAGCCCCACACCTTGTTATCTCGGATTCTCCAGCATCTGCAGTACCTTTTATCTCAGTATCAGTTAGATAGATGGGTGACTGTCAGGAAAGGTAAGAAGGTTGTTCAGAAGGCTTCTGTGGCTATTCCTCTCTCAAACAAATAGCCCATTTTGGGTTTTGTTGAAAAGGATAGCGGCTCAGATGAAAATCGAAGTGGCAGTCAGATCTTGGGCACTAAAAATGAATCTTAAGCATGGTTTGTCAAGATTTACAAGAATAATTGTTATAGCGGGCTCTCCTGTCAGGGATATGGACAGGAAATTCTGTGGCAATGAGTGTGAATCTAGGATAGTATGTTGTTTTCCTGGTGCCAGGGTTAAGGGTGTCTCAAAATGTTTGAAGCATATTGTCAAAGGGGAGAGTGAGAAGCTTGAAGCTGTTGTACACATTTGTAGGAATGACATAGTTTGGGAAAGGGTTAAGGCTTTGCAGAGCGAATATGAGAAGTTGGATAGAAGGTTTAAAAAACAGAACCTCAAAAAATAATAATCTCTGGTTTACTCTGAGTGTCAAGTTATTATGAAGGAAGGAGTGAATTGTTAGGGCAAATAAATCAATGGCTGAAGAGGAGATGCAATGTGCAAGGATTCAGATATTTGGGTCATTCGGATCTCTTCTGGAGTAGAAAATACCTGTTCAAAAGGGATTGGTTTCATCTGAACTGAAAAGGGACCTGGTGGGGAGATTTGCTAGTTCTATTTCGAGAGCCGATAAACTATTAGAGATGCAGGGTGAGGGATTCCTAAGCAAAAGTGAGAATAGAAAGAAAGATGAGGATGGTTTGAATTAGAACACAGCAAGTTAATTCGAAAAGACAGACAAGAGAAAATCAGAGAATGAGGTACCTCTGAAAATTTAAACTACAATTATTTCACTGCAAGGGGTCTTACAAGTAAGGTTGATGAACTCAGGACGTGTATCAGAACATGGGACTGGGACATCATAACAATTACAGAAACTTGGCTGAGTGAAGGACAAGACCGGCAGCTCAATGTTCTGGGTTTTAGATGCTATAGAAAGGTTAGAAAGGGAATCTAAAGAGGAGGGGGCATGGTGTTTTTGATTAAGGAAAACATTAATACAGTAATTAGGCAGTATATTTCTGAGGGATTGTTCAGTGAAAATATATGGGTTGAAATTAGAAATAAGAAAGGAATGATCACCTTGATGGGTTTGCACTATAGCACCCCCCCACCCCACCCCCCACAATAGTGAGAGGGAAATTGAGGAGCAAATATGTAAAGCGATCTCAGGTATATGTAAGAATAATAGAGTTGTAATAGTAGTGGATTTTAATTTACCAAACATTGACCAGGATTACGATAGTGTTAAAGGTTTAGATGGTGATGAATTTGTTAAATGTGTTCAAGAAAATTTTCTTTATCAATATGTAGATGTTCCGGCTAGAGATGGAGCAAAACTTGATCTTCTCTTGGAAAATAAGGCAGGGCAAGTGACTGAAGTATTAGTAGGGGAATGATTTAGGACCAGTGATCATAATTTTATTAGTTTTAAAATAGTTATAGAAAAGGATAAGCCTTCCATAAAAGTTAAATTTCTTAATTGGAGTTAGGCATTTTTTAATGGTGCCAGGCAAAAACTTTCAAAAGTTGATTGGAGTAGACTGTTGGCAGGTAAAGGGATGGCTGGCAAGTGGGAGGCTTTCAAAAGTGTGATAATGAGAGTGTTGAGGCATTATGTTCCTGTTAGAGTGAAAAGTTAGGCTAATAAGTTTAGAGAACAATGGATAAATAAAGATATTGAGGTTCTAGTCAAGAATAAAAAAAAGTCATACAATAGATATAGACAACCAGGATCAAATGAATCTCTTGAAGAGTATAAAGAGTGCAGGGGCATTCTTAAGTCAGAAATCAAGAAGGCAAAGACGGGATATGATATAACAAAGCCTTGGCAGAAAGGTGAAGGATAATCCGAGGAGAGTCTGTAAGTACATTAAAAGCAAATGAGCAACTAAAGAGAGAGTAGGGCCCTTTAAAGATTGACAAGGTTGTCTTTGTGTTGAACTTCAGAAGATTGGAGAGATATTAAATCAATATTTTGTATCAGTTTTTACTGTGGAGAAAGAAATGGGGGCTTGAGAACTCAGGGGAATAAATACTGATGTTTCGAAAACAGTTCATATTACAGGAGATGAAGTGCTAGAGGTCTTGGAAAATATAAAGGTGGATAAATCTCCAGGATCTGATCAAATGTATCCCAGGACGTTGTGGAAAGTTAGGGAGGAAAGTGCAGGGCCCCTAGCAGAAATAATTGTACCAACTATATCCACAGGTAAGGTGCTGGATGACTGGAGGGTGGCTAATGTTGTGCCTTTGTTTAATAAGGGCTGTAAGGAGAAGCCTGGGAACAATAGATCTATGAGTCTGACATCGGTAGTGGGTAGGTTGTTGGGTGTGATTCCGAAAGATAGAATTTACATGCACTTGGTGAGGCAAGAAATAATCAGGGATAATCAGCATGGTTTTGTCCAAGGGAAACCATGTGTCACAAACAGCATTGAGTTTATTGAGGAAGTAACTGTAAAGATTGATTATGTCAGAGGGGTAGACTTTAGTAAAGCCTTCGATAAGGTTCCGCATGGTAGACTAATTATTAAAGTTAGATGGCATGGTATTCAGGGTGAGTTTACCATTTGGATATAAAATTGGCATTATGGTAGAAGACAGAGGGTGGTGGTGGAAGGTTGTTTTTCAGACTGGACACCTGTGACCAACGGTGTTCCACAGGCATCAGTACTGGGTCCACTTTTGTTTGCCATTTTTATGAATGATTTGGATGAGAATATGAGAGGTCTGGTTAGTAAGCTGACGGTGGTATAGTGGACAGTGAAGAAGGTTAGAGATAGTAGGAACTGCAGATGCTGGAGAATCTGAGATAACAAGGTGTAGAGCTGGATGAACACAGCAGGCCA
Source organism: Ginglymostoma cirratum (assembly GCA_024137785.1). Taxonomy (NCBI): domain Eukaryota; kingdom Metazoa; phylum Chordata; class Chondrichthyes; order Orectolobiformes; family Ginglymostomatidae; genus Ginglymostoma; species Ginglymostoma cirratum. Next base: position 102,105 of record JAHRHZ010000046.1, read on the forward strand.
AGCAGCATCAGAGGAGCAGGAAAGCTCACTTTTCGGGCCTAGACCCTTCTTCAGAAATGGGGGAGGGGAAGGGAGTTCTGAAATAAATAGGGAGAGAGAGGGAGTCGGATAGAAGATAGATAAAGGAGAAGATAGGTGGAAAGGAGACAGGTCAAAGAGGCAGGGATGGAGCCAGTAAAGGTGAGTGTAGGTGGGGAGTTAGGGAGGGGATAGGTCAGTCCAGGGAGGACGGACAGGTCAAGGGGGCAGGATGAGGTTGGTAGGTAGGAGATGGGGGTGGGGCTTGAGGTGGGAGGAGGGGATAGGTGGAAGGAAGGACAGGTTAGGGAGGCGGGGGCAAGCTGGGCTGGTTTTGGGATGCGTTAAGGGGAGGGGAGATTTTGAGGCTTGTGAAGTCCACATTGATACCATTGGGCTGCAGGGTTCCCAAGCGAAATATGACCTTGCTGTTCCTGCAACTGTCGGGTGGCATTGTTGTGGCACTGCAGGAGGCCCAGGATGGACATGTCGTCTGAGGAATGGGAGGGGGAGTTGAAATGGCTCGCAACTGGGAGGTGCAGTAGTTTAGTGTGAACCAAGCATAGGTGTTCTGCAAAACAATCCCCAAGCCTCCGCATGGTTTCCCCAATATAGGGTGGCCACAACGGGAACAGCAGATACAGCATATCGCATTAGCAGGGGTGCAGGTGAACATCTGCTTGATGTGGAAAGTCTTCTTGGGGCCTGGGATGGGGGTGAGGGTGGGAGGTGTAGGGGCAGGTGTAGCACTTCCTGCGGTTGCAGGGAAAAGTGCCGGGTGTGGTGGGGCTGGAGAGGAGTGTGGAGCGGACAAGGGAGTCACGGAGACAGTGGTCCTTCTGAAAAGCAGATAAGGGTAGGGAGGGAAAAATGTCTTTGGTGGTGGGGTCGGATTGCAGATGGCGGAAGTGTCGGAGAATGATGCGTTGGATCCGGAGGTTGGTGGGGTGGTACGTGAGGATGAGGGGGATTCTGTTTTGGTTATGATTGCGAGGACGGGGTGTGAGGGATGAGTTGCGGGAAATGTGGGAAACACGGTCGAGGGCGTTCTCGACCACTGAGGGGGAGTGGAAGTTGCGGTCCTTGAAAAACCAGGACATCTGAGATGTTCGGGGGTGGAATGCCTCATCCTGGGAGCAGATGCGGCGGAGGTGAAGGAATTGGGAATAGGGGATGGCATTTTTGCAGGAAGGTGGGTGGGAGGAGGTGTATTCCAGGTAGCTGTGGGAGTTGGTGAGCTTGAAATGGATATTGGTTTCCAGGTGGTTGCCAGAGATGGAAACAGAGAGGTCCAGGAAGGAGAGAGAGGTATTAGAGATGGTCCAGGTGAACTTAAGGTTGAGGTGGAAGGTGTTGGTGAAGTGGATGAACTGTTCGAGCTCCTCGTGGGAGCACGAGGCGGCGCCGATACGGTCATCAATGTAACAGAGGAAGAGGTGGGGTTTAGGGCCAGTGTAGGTACGAAAGAGGGATTGTTCCACGTAACCTACAAAGAGGCAGGCATAGCTTGGGCCCATGCGGGTACCCATGGCCACCCCCATTGTCTGTAGGAAGTGGGAGGAATTGAAAGAGAAGTTGTTGAGGGTGAGGACGAGTTCGGCTAAGCGGATGAGGGTGTCAGTGGAGGGGGACTGGTTGGGCCTGCGGGACAGGAAGAAGCGGAGGGCCTTTAGGCCATCTGTATGGGGAATGCAGGTGTATAGGGACTGGACATCCATGGTAAAGATGAGGTGTTGGGGAACAGGGAATTGGAAGTTTTGGTGGAGGTGGAGGGCGTGGGTGGTATCACGGATGTAAGTAGGGAGTTCCTGGACCAAGGGATGAAAATGGAGTCTAGGTAGGTGGAGATGAGTTCGGTGGGGCAGGAGCAGGCAGAGACAATGGGCCGACCAGGGCATTCAGGTTTGTGGATTTTGGGAAGGAGATAGAAGCGGGCGGTGCGGGGTTGGGGAACGATGAGGTTGGAGGCTGTGGGTGGGAGGTCACCTGAGGTGTTGAGGTTGTGGATGGCCTGGGAGATGATGATGGTTTGGTGGTCGGGGGTGGGGTCATGATCAAAGGGGCGGTAGGAGGAGGTGTCGGAGAGTTGGCGCCTGGCCTCGGCGATGTAGAGGTCAGTGTGCCATACTACAACTGCACCTCCCTTGTCCACGGGTTTTATGGTGAGGTTGGGATTGGAGTGGAGGGAGCCGTGGGCTGCACGTTCTGTGGCAGGGGTGGAGAGGTTGAAGAAGGTTATCTAAGATTTCAAAGACATTTTGTTCAGTTGAGCCAATTGACTGAGGAGTGGCAGATGGAGTTTAATTTAGATAAATGTGAGTTATTGCATTTTGGTAAAACAAACAAGGGCTGGACTTATACGAGTAATGGTAGGCCCCTGGGCAGCATTGTAGAACAGAGTGACCTAATGGGTTCAGGCAGATAATTCTTTGAAATTTGTGTCACATGTAGATGGGATGGTTAAGAAAGCATTTAGCTCACTTGCCTTCATTGCTAAGATATTAGAATTAGAATCCCTACAGTGTGGAAACAGGCCCTTTGACCCAACAAGTCCACACCGACCCTTGGATCATCCCACCCAGACCCATCCCCCTATAACCTACATACCCCTGAACACTATGGGCAATTTAGCATGGCCAATCCACCTAGCCTGCACATCTTTGGACTGTGGGAGGAAACCGGAGCAAACCCACACAGACACAAGGAGAATGTGCAAACTCTGCACAGTCACCCCGGGCTGGAATCGAACCCAGGTCCCTGGCGCTGTGAGGCTGCAGTGCTGACCACTGAGCCACCGAGCCACCGTGCCACCCCTTTACTAGTTGAATATAGGAATTGGGACATCATATTGAGGTTGTACAGGATGTTGATAATGCCTCTTTCTGGTCGCCCTATTATCGGAAAGATATTGTTAAACTGGAAACGATTCAGAAAAGATTTACCAGGATGTTGCCAGGAATGGAGGGTTTGAGTTATAAAAATGGACTGAATACGCTTTAGCCTTTTTCACTGGACTGTAGGAGGTTGAGGGGTGACTACATACAGATTTATAAAATCATAAGCAGCATGGATAAGGGGAATAGCAAGGGTCTTTTCCCTCGGGTGGTGGAGTTCAAAACTAGAGGCATATTTTAAAGGTGTGAGGAGGAAGATTTATAAAAGGACATAAGGAACAACTTTTTACACAGAGAGTGGTTTGCCTGTGGAATGAACTACCAGAGGAAGTGGTAGATGTAGGTACAATTAGACCATTTAAAAGACAGTTGGATAAGTAGTTAAGTCGGAAAGATTTGAAGGGATATGGGCCAAATGCAGTCAAGTGAGACTAGTTTGGTTTGTAACACGGTCAGTGACGACAAGTTGGACCGAAAGGTCTGTTTCCATGCTGTATTACTCTATGATTCACACATGTCAGATAGAGATTTACCCTCAAACAGCTGCCCAATCTCTCCTAATACCGTTATAATTAGCTTTCCCCCATTTAGCACTTTCATCTTAGGACCAGTCTTATCCCTTTCCACAACCTGCTTTTAACTTGGTAGAGGCGTACAAAATGATCAGAATTATAGATAGAGTGGACAGTCAGAGACTTTTTCCTAGGGTGGAGGTAGCTATTACGAGGGGCATAGTTTTAAAGTGAGTGGAGGTAGCTATAGGGGAGATGTCAGATATAGGTTCTTTACCCAGAGAGCGGTAGGGGCATGGAACGCATTGCCGGAGAGGGTAGTGGAGTTGGTCTCATTAGGGGCATTTAAGCGGCCATTAGATAGGCAGATGGATGATAGTATAAGGTAGGGGTGGAGGTTAGATAGACCTTAGGTTTAGGGTAAAAGTTCAGCGTAACATCGTGGGCCAAAGGGCCTGTACAGTCCTGTACTGTTCTATGTTCTATGTTCTATCTATCTTAAAACTTACGGAATTGTGTTCACTGTTCCCAAAATGCTCCCCCACTGAAACATTGATTGTTTGGCCAGGCTTATTCCCCAATACAATGTCGAGTACAGCCCCTTCTCTAGTTGTACTATCGACATATTGTTTCAAGTATCCCTACTGAATGCACCAAACAAATTCTGCTCCATCTAAGCCCCTGGCAATAAGGGAATCCTAGTCAGTATTGCAGAAGTTACATCACCTGCTACAACAACTCTTGTTTTTATATCCTCCATGATCTGCTTACATATCTGTTCATGTCTCTCCTGCTGACTCTTGGGAGATCGATAACTTAACGCGATCATAGTGATTTCACTTTTCTTGTTCCTCCGTTCTACCCATATGGCTTCGCTGGATGAGCCCTCCAGGATGTCTTTCTTATTACAGCTGTGATATTCTCCTTAATCAGATAATTGAACCATAGAACTCTGATTATGTTGCAGTCATAAGTTGATAACTAATTTCAAATTTATGTATTCACTCACAGCAGGTGGAACTAAACTATACAAACAGGGGTCAAATGATGCATTTTGGACAGCAGTTGATGACTTTTTCCAGTCTGAGTTCAAGAAAACATCAACTGAAATATAACGGAAAGATTGAACTGGATCTTGGTACAGAGTTAGACATAGATCAAACTTGCAACAGCGGTTAGACGCAGTAGTCCTCATTTAACACTGCAGCTGCATTCTTTAGAATCACTACTTCAAGTGCAACAACTTTAAACGAAACAGATTCTGTGGGACCTTCCTTTTCAGAAAAAAAGACTTTAAAATATTACACCATATGGGTCGAACTATTTAACTTTGTTAAATCTCTACATTTCAAAACACAATAACCTACAAAATAAAATAAATTTTAAGACAGAAAAGGCCCATTAACCTGATTACAGTGAAGCAATATTAAATGAGGTCTGTGTGCACAGGATAAGGTGAGTTTACAGCAGCAGTAAGCATGGCTCTGAGTGGATCAGATTATCTTGATTAATTTTGGGAGTTAGGCTTCCTTGAGTTCTTGCTCAATTATTTGCTGTTTTTAAAATGTCTAGAATTCTGTAAAAATCTGCACCATGGTTTTCTTGACTTCCTAATCTTATCTTGCTACTTAGGGTGCTTATGGACCATAAATCCTAGCTGGCTACCAGATATCTTTCTCTTTCAAATGCTATGCTGCTCATAAACAGCCTGTATGTACCAACAAATCACCTGCTCAACATTAATCAAACTCAATCTTCAACCTTGATTGAACGTGTGCTTCTTTCAATAAGCACTCCATGTTGTTGTATAAAGGTCTGAAAGGATTAATGCTCAGGAGTGCATTAAAAATCACCAAATATGATGGATTATGTTTTCTGGATTCGGGTGGGAAAATAGTTTTGAATCCTGAAGGAGTAAGACTCAACATCAAGGTTTCCCAATAGTCTCTGTAAATCAGAGAAATGTAACCTCTATTTAACTGTTATCTTACTACTTCTTCTTTGCACAGGCTTCCAGCTGCTTTTTTCCTTCACCATGCTGTGCAAACTAGACCCTGTAGGCAGTTACAAGGAAAGCAGACCGTGGCACAACGCCTATGAAAGAGGTCTTAAACCATGATGCACTCTGACAGGTTTCATCTTGCAACATTAACAAAAATAAATATCAAATTATTTTAAAGCAACAAAAATTGTTTCCTTTCAATACGGGCAACATTTTGTGAAAGCTGTTAGGTTCTGTCCGAAACACCTACATCGTACTAATGTACTAAGCTTCACACATGCTTTTTACTCAATGATTTCTTTCAACATGCAAGCCTGACAATCATAGAATCCCTACAGTGTGGAAACAGGCCCTTTGGCCCAACAAGTTCACACCGACCCTCAGAGCATCCCACCCAGTTACATTCCCCTGTAACCCACCTAATCTGCACCTCCCTGAACACTATGGGCAATTTAGCATGGCCAATCCACCTAGCCTGCACATCTTTGGACTGTGGAGCACCTGGAGGAAACCCACGCAGACACAGGGAGAATATGCAGATTCCACACAGACAGACACCCGAGGGTGATAACAAGTTATAATTAGACAGATTCTTTTGGCATAGATTAATAAAAATCACTTGTATTTAGTTGGTGCATTGTGAGTTAAAGTATCTAAATGAATTGGCAGTATGGTGATTTGGTAAGTCTGTTTAGAATGTAAAATAAGGAGTGCAAGAATTCGTAAAACTTTTCGCGTAGTAAGGAGATTGCTTAGGCTGCAGAAGAATCTCTCCCCTATCTGATATTACTGCCAGATAGTGTAGTCTCGACCCCAGTAAGATTATTTGATGTGTAGACAAGGGTAAGAGACACTCAGAAAATGTAAAAGAGAAGATGGCAGGGAAAAAAATTGAAGGCAGGAGGATTTAGAATTTAAATGCGATTGATGAAATAATGTCCAAGGTGATTAAATCATCAGCAGGAAACCACTCCACCTCTGCTAGAATATAGCAGCTTGCATGTTGGGAAGAAGCAACCCACAATATATCACCATGTCATTTGCAAAACAATATCTGCAATCCCATCATTAATTTAGAGCATGATGTGAAGGTGCCGGTGTTGAACTGGGACAAAGTCAGAAGACACCTTTCTTTTCTTTATTCATTAACGGGGTGAGGGTATCATTGGCTTGGCAGCATTTAAAGGGCAGCGCTGATGAAGGGGCAGCGCTGGGAAAGCTTATGATTTCAATTAAACCCGTTGGACTCTAACCTGGTGTTGGGTGACTTTTGACTAAGTTAGAGCAGTCGCTGAGATAAGATGAATATTTTAAATCAATAATTCAATTCACATTTTAAAATAGTGGGAAATCTTGCATACTTGCTGATCTATGTAGAAAATTGCAAACATCTTGAATAATCTTGAATTATATTTCATTATATTGATCTTACCTCCTTCAGACTTGGGTGACCCTTCTGACATCACCTTCCTTATGGCGAGTTGGCTTTGGTCTTTGTTCTCATTGGCTGGTGAAGGCAGATTGTCAGACTGAGTTCTTTGAATAGGGACGCCTGCAATGCTGTGTCTGTGCTTCCTGGCATGACTCTGAGCCTGACCGCTTTTATGTGCTGTGGCAGTGTGGGTGAAATGGAAACCCAGAGTATGTATCCTCAGATGGAACCAGCTTAAGTGTTTTTCATGCAAACAGAAGTGTTCCATTTAAATAAGTTGTGTAAACACCAAAAAGAGACACATCATGCACAGCATTAAGGAGTTAAAACTGGCCAGTTCTTTTGCCAAGACTTGATTACACTTCAGCTTAAAAATTGCTTTGACATGGAAAATGCCCTATATTCAAAATTCAGAGTTATAGAAATAAGTAAAGTCAAATGCATAAAGAAGAACTCTAGTGAATGAGCCCCTACATACATATGAACTCAATCTGTAGGTTCTGTTTGAAGTGTTTTACGGGACATGATTATAATTTGATATTAGGAATCACTGTGGTACTTTATGGAGTTCCTGCTAACAATGATTATCTGTATGTGTAGTGGATTAATTATCCAGTGTTAATCTGCATGTAATACTGATGAAGACAATTATTTTAATACTGCAAAAGTATTATTTGGATCATATTTAAATATAGGGATCTATATTCTTATCACATAAATTTCATACTGCCATTGATCGTAAAGCAGGACACCAGGCTTTTTAGCAAAACTCAGCTATGGATCCTTAGTTTACATACACAAGTGTCCAGGTTTGAAAAGTGAAGCATGATAAACAGGATTTTGGGTGGACAAACAATCACAGAGATATAATGGTAAATTTCAAGCAATGATATTTTAAACTTTGATTTTTGTTGGGCAATATGTTTAACAGTGTGGAGGTCTGTGCAATTGTTAAAACCACTTACTTCTAACTCCCCCACACCCACTTCCTTCCTTTGATTTCATTATGACTGAAGTTGCCATCTATGCCTTTGTTATTTCTGGACCTGATTGTACTATTGTATTTCTCGATGGCCTCACAAACTGTCCTCCATTAACGTGAGGTTAAGTCCTAACTTGCACCAAGTCTGGTTCTCTGACCATCTGGGTGTCCATTGACCTAGACTGACTCCAGAATAAACAACAGCTTGATTTTTTAAAAAAATTGTATTTGCAGATACATTCTATTTTGTTCAAAAAGCACACAAGTTGTAGACAGTCAGTCAATGTGGCGTTTTACAAATTCCTACTTTAGAAATAAAACTAGTCTGACTCTAAACCAAAACACAAACAGATACTAAACAAGGTCTCACACCCAACATGCATTGTCTGACCTAAAATGTCACCTCTTCTTTACACTGGTAAAACATTCAGTTCTTTCAGGGCAATGACTTGAAAGGAATTCAGGGATTTACATATATATCAATTAAAACCTTTTGATTGATTAAAGATTTAACACCATCTTAGGTTTGTTTAATACATCCTCATCAGTTGTGTGACCCTTTGATCTTTTATTTATAAACTCTGTGTTCTATGTGCTTCTTTCTCACTTCACCTGACCAAGGGGCTACACTCTGAAAGCTTATGATTTCTGACATTCTCCACCCCAGTCCAATATTGACACCTCCACATCCTGATTTGTGGAGGCATTGCCATGAAGAATGCACCAGTTAATGATCATTTACAGTTAATGTCAGGCTTTGTTTACATTTTACACCAGGCAGATTGATCAAGGCCCTGTACTGAGAAATCAATGGTGGGAAATATTCAGTATAATCTTTCATGGTCTCCATGGCAATTCCTCTACCAATCAAAAGACCACCCACCAATCAGCACACTCCTGTCATACAGTATAAAAGTTGAGTTTCCCATTTAGTTGGTATTCTTGCGAATTGTTTTGATGAGGGCAAAATGAAAAACTTTGAGGGAATATATTTTTTCAAGTTGTGCATTATGAATGATTATACGAAGGATGATATGTTACATTTTGCAATTTAAGGTTGTTTGTGAAAGGAGAACTGAATCATGCCAATTGTATCAAGCAGATTTGCTTTGCATGATGAATCTAATCGACTGCAGGAATTCACCACTGAAGCTAAAATGCACGGCTGTACTGTAAGGTTAAGGTGGATTATTGTGCTTATTAATATTTACATTGGAGGTGTTGTGAAATGTTCACTTTTCCACCACAGACAAGTTCTCAAAGCTCTGCACATAGCTGGTATTTGCTTGAGTTTGACATATAGAAACAAAATTTGTAAAAATTTTTAAGTGTTTTTAATTGTTATCATGAATCATTGTAATTATTATTTAAATTATTGTTTCTTATTATTACTACTTCCAAGATTGGGGAAGGTTCCATTACGTTGGAATTTAGTGAATGCAACTCTTTTATTGAGAAAAGGGCCGGAGACAGAAAGCAGCGAACTACAGGCCAGCTAGCTTAACATCTGTCATAAGGAAAATATTAGAAGCTAATATTAAAGATGTTATAATATGACACCTAGAAAAGTTCAAGTTAATTAGAGAGTATCAACTTCATTCTGTGAAAAGAAAAATATGTTTAGGCAATTTGTTGGAGTTCTTTAAAGAAGAAATGTGTGTTGTGGATAAAGGGGAACTAGCATTTAATAAGGCGCCACATCACAGATATTGGCTTACGGTGTAGAAGGTAATATATTGACATGGAGTTAAGATTAGCTGGCTAGCAGGAACCAGACACATGGAATAAATTGTTCTTTTTCAGGTTGGTAAGATGTAATGAGGGTGTACCACAGGGATCATTGTTAGGCCCTCAACATTTTACAATTCATTAATGTCATTTAGATGGACAGATGACGGGTATCATTGCTAAATTTCCTGATGACACAAAAGGTAGGTGGAAAAGTAAGCTATGACAAGGACTAAGGTGACGACATACGGATATAAATGGGGTAAGTCAAGGAATAAAGATCTGGCAAATGGTGTCTAATGTGGGAAAATATGAAATTTACCATTTTGGCAGGAAGAACAAAAATGAAATATGTTATTAAAATACTAAGAGGTTGAAAAGCTCTCAGATGTAGGGGGATAGGGTGTCTCTGTGCATGAACTGAATGGTTTACATGAAGGTACAGCAAGTAATTGGGAAAAACAATACAATGTTATTGCTCATTACAAGCAGAGTTGAATACAAAAGTAGTGAGATTGTTCAGTTTTGGAATACTGCTTACAATGTCTGTTTATTTAAGAAGGGACACAGATGATTTAGAAATAGTTCAGAGAAGATTTGTTCAAGTAATACCTGGAATGGATGGATTGTCTTATGAGGAAGAGGTGGACAGTTTAGGCATTCACTGAAGTCTAGAAGAATAAGGGGTGATTTAATTAAAACACAAGAGCATGAGGGATCTTGACAGGGTGGATTTGAAGATGTTTCCCCTGATGGGAACTAGGGTCACTATTTAAATATAAGGGGTTGGTCATTTAAAATAGAGATGAGGCACTTTTTCTCTCAGGAGGTTGAGAGATTTTGAAACTCTCCTCCTGAAAAGGTAGGGAGAACAGAGTCTTTGATTATTTTTAATGCAGAAGTAAATAGATTCTTGCTAAGCAATGGGGTGAAACATTATTAAGGGTAGACTAGAATGTTGATTTGAGGTTAGCTCCATCTCAAACTGATTGAACAGCAGAAAAGCTTTGAAAGCCAAATGGCCTACCTCTGTTTGTTCTTATGTTCGGGGGTTATTGGATGTGAGTCTATGTCTGCACCGACCAGTTTAGGATTTTCTGGATTGTGACAACTGGAAACAAGTGGGAGAGATCAACAGCAGTATCAAAATAATTAACAGTTTCTGGGCACCTCTTTTGTTGTTCAGCACGTCACTTCCAGCAGTTGGGTAGCAGGTGCATGAACTGAAAACACTTGACGATAGGGTGAAAAAAAAAGTTATTAAAATTAAGCTCTCAGTGGATACAATAATCAACAGAATAATTAATAATGTGCGAGTTGTTATTATTAACAAAATGGAAACTGATGTAAAGGTTTATGTTACCCATCAGATATTTTGTTCAAATCCACATCGACATAACTGGTTGTTAAGGGACTAACAATAGACGAACAGCCAGTTTCACTACCTTATCCCAAATGAAAAGTCACAGTTATAGGAAAATGATCAGTGATATATAAATACAATTCACAAAGAGGTACAGCTACACACAGTGAGCAGATAGTGCAAACGGTAGGAGTGAACTGAAAAAAACTGGATTAACAGAGGCTCAGAAAGGTAAGGGAGTTCAGACAAAAGGCAACAGATGAATGTTAAGCTGCCATGCTGAGGAAGTTATTTGCGTCGTTTACTTGGCTGGAGTCGGAGCTGCTGCACAGCTGCTTCTGCTGCAGCAATGGCGGCCCCAGCGTCTTCCAGATGTGTCTGAGTGACACTGGTTTTGCTTTGACTTCGAGATGGTCCATGAGAACGTAAATGTCCTTCTGAAGAAGATTTTGAGCTGGCAGGACTGCTCTGGGATTTCTCAATGGTGGCCACGTGCATTTCTGGGGGAACAAACATCAGTGATGAATGTAGTTTTCAGTAGTAGTTATCATGGCATTTATTTTCAGTGATTTATTTTCTGCTTTCCAATCTTAAAACATTCACAGTTAATGTTACTCTGTCATTGGCTAACAGAAACATTAAAATAATCAGTGAGTTATGTCTGTCTCCATTTCAGCCACTTTCTCTTTGGGGATATGCTTGGTCTACGGTTTCAGACTCCATGGCTGTTTAAATTCAAACATTCACCATAGAGTAAAGGGATATCTTTACTGCAAAGGCATTAATCTGGCAGAGCAGATGCGTATTTTATTGCAGAAACTGTCTGATATTAAGGAAAAAAAAACTATCAATTTAGAAATATTGTAAATTATAAATGGCAATAACTCTTGATGACCCATTCAGCAAAGAAATAACTCAACTTAGGACAGATGTTGCAAACTCAACATCAGAAATTTAACCACATCCGACCTGCATGTGACAAGCATTAAGCACCACTGAGCTAGAGCCAATAGGTTTTATGATCAAATGTTGACAATTACACATATCCATTCATCAAAGATCCACAGCATTATTTTAACAGCAGGCATGTCAGTTTGAATGTCAATTCTGATGGACACAGCTTTATTTTGCACAAGTACAGATCCAGTTCATGAAAAGAAAGAAAAATTTTTTTTATTCCAGAGATAACAAGGTGTAGAGCTGGATGAACACAGCAGGCCAAGCAGCATCAGAAGAGCAGGAAGGCTGACGTTTTGGGTCTAGACCCTTCTTCAGAAAATGAAGTCCCGAAACTTTAGCCTTCCTGCTCCTCTGATGCTGCTTGGCCTGCTGTGTTTATCCAGCTCTACACCTTCTTATCTCAGATTCTCCAGCATCTGCAGTTCCTACTATCTCTGAAATATTTTTTATTCCTGTTAAGTTGTGAAGGCATTGGAACAATTTATCTGGATTGTACCAATTTATCTGGATTGTACCAATGATGAGGGACTTCAATTATGAAAAGTTGTTGAAAATGTTACAAATATTTTCCTTAGAACAGATAAGGATAAAGCAAAGGAGGATTTATAGAGGTATGTAAGTTGATCAGATGTTTTGATGAAGTAGCAAGAAAATAAAACTTGCATGTCACAACCTTATGATGTCCCAAAACACTTTGAAGCCAATGAGCCATAGTTGCTGTTGTAACATAACTATCATGTAGAAAGCTCCCTCAAACAGCAATGTGACAGTAAATAGATAAACAGATTGTTTGATGAAGATGATTGAAGAATGATTTTGAGAGAAATTCCACTGTTTCTCTTAGAAATAGTGCTGTGGATTGTTGAAGAAGGGTTTAGGCCCTGCTCCTCTGATGCTGCTTGGCCTGCTGTGTTCATCCAGCTCTCCACCTTGTTATCATTCCTTCGTATGTCTGGACTGTGAGTTTCCACACAAACTATATGTCTGAGGCTGTGCATTTCTTCTCCCTAAGTAGGGGGTCTTGCACTCCAGATGCATGGTGGCACTCTTTTATTTACATCTATACATTGCAAAGCTCTCTAATGTAGTGTCTATGATTTCCCTTTTTACACACTCATTCTAGTCTGAAGTCTTCTCTCAACCCACTACAGGTGTCAGAGTGCCATCATCAGTTACATTTATCATTTGTACTTCCTTTATATTTGGCAAAAGTGTTTTTTGACAGTCAGTAGCCACAGTAAGGCTTTTCCTTAATCTGTGATTCAACATGCATCAAAATCACAGTGAAAGAGATGTTTGAGTCATTACAAAATCTGGGACATTAATACAGGAAATACTTGCACATTTAACTGGGAGTGGAAGGAAATGTCATACAGTGTCAGGTGCAACTCACGTTGAAAATGAACTCAATAAACTGTCAATTATAATATAAATATTGTTCATGCTGCAGGTGTGAGCGAATTTGAAAGATCCTGAATTGGGTTGCATAAGGCCAGAAGGATATTTTCTTTTTTCTATCACTAAGGTTCTTGTTACAGCAAAGCCAGAAAAAAAAACTTTTTGTGAAAAGTTGACAGAAAATTGAAGTATCAAATTTGATAGCATCAACAATGTGATATGAGCAACAACTGAATTTATGACTCTTTTGCTTTTGCTTTGTCCCTGTTCTTAATGTAATATTATTTATGAAACAATTCAGCCATTGTAACTAGATTCCTGAGCCAGACCAGACCAACTGACTAAACAATGTCTGATACTGTTGCAACCAAACCAAATTCTGCTTCCTCAGCAGCTCAGACTACTTGCTTGACCTTCCGCTCCGAAACCCGAATGTGAATCCCAATATCTTGCTTATTACATTACATTTATATTGCATTTAAGATGGGAAAAGTTTTTAGATGTGATCATCTTTAATTCCCTCCTGAATGCCGGAACCACAACTTATTCTCTGTCTAGTCATAGAAGAGTGACCACCTCATAGTTTAGAATGTATTTTCATCTACAAATCAGTGTTCATCTTGATTACTTTAATTAAGCAGGAAATTAAACAGAAAGACTCCTCCTTCTGTGCAATGGCTGTAGACCCTTGGATGACCAGAGGCATTGACAAAGAAGGGATTACATAAATACATCATAAAAACAAGGAGTGAACATTACGTACCCTTGGATGGATCTGGGAAGATACCATGGCTCCGACTCTTAATGACTGACGGCTTCGGTGACTGCTGGCTATTTTGCCCAGAATGGGACCTTGCATGGTCAATACTTTCTGCCTGTTCCTTCAGGGGATACCACCTCAGTGTGTTATCAAAATGTGAGGTATTAGACAAGTCAATCAGCACCTAAAAACAAGGTGGCAAAGCTTAAAAAAAAACCACTGGCATTCTTGGAAGTTGTTTTGTTATAATCAGAGCTTGTTGTAATTAGTTATATTTATTTAAATGATAATTAAGGATGAAACCAAGAATTAAAACAAGACTTTGTATTAAGAATGTAATTAGATCACTGTTGGCACAGAAGCATAGAAAGATTGAATATGTATGACCCAGAAAAAGGCCAGTCAGCCTCTCATGTCTGTGCTTGTCTAACACAACAGAATCCCAACCACTCCCCTGCCTTTCCCTATTGATCTGAAAATATGTTCTTTTCAGAAAATTATCAATTACTCTCTTTTAAAGGTCTCAGTTGAGGCTACCATCACTACTGTCAGGCACGTACATTCCAGAAATGAGCCAATGCTGCCTGAAATTGCTTTTCTCACGTTGCCATTGTGACTTTTGCCTTAAATATGTCTCCTCTGTTTTTTCTCCCTCCACCAACAAGACCAGTTTCTCCCTATCACCCTGAACTTCACCTTTGGAATTTTCTACCCAGGAGATTGTGGCATTGGATGTATTCAGAACAAAGATCAATAGATGTCGAGATATTAAAGAAAACAAGGGACCCGGGAGCAGTGCAGCAGAATGGCTTTGATGTAGAAGATCAGACATGATCTAGTCAAATGATCTAGCAGGCTTGAATGATCAACTCCTGCTCCTATTTCCTATGTTTTTAAAACTAATCACAAAATGATTGCGAGGAAGCCATTTGGCTCACAATGTCTGTATTAGCTTTCAGACAACTTTAACTTAACGCATACCTCCTGCCTTTTTTCGTAGTCCTGCACATTGTTTCTTTTTTTAAAAAATTCAATTCTCTTGAGGCGTCAATTGAACCTGCCTCTTCCAGGCAGCACAGTCTAAACTCAAACTTCCTAATGAGCGAAAAAGTCTTTTCTCACTTTGCATTTGCTTCATTTGCAAATCACTTTAAATCTGTGAATCTGGTTCTCTATCTAGTTAAGAATGGGAACAGTTTCTCCTATTAACTCTGCTCAGACCTCTTGTAACTTTGGAAACTTCACCTGACAAAGGAGCAGCGCTCTGAACACTTGTAATTTTAAATAAACCTGTTGGACAATAACTTGGTGTCATGTGACTTCTGTCTTTGATAACTTCAACCAATATCCTGCTAGCATTTTCCTTTCCAAGGAAAACAGTCCCAATTTCACCAATCTTTCCCCATAACTGAAGTGTCTCGTCCCTGGATCAATTTTCACAAACCTCTTCTGCACTCTCACTAATGAGTTCATGTCTTTCCTATAATGTGAGGCCCAGGTTTAACCCCTACGTGCTCCAGAGATGTGCTATAACATCTCCGAATAAGTTGATCAGAACACCTCTATAATGTGGTGCCCAGAACAGTACACAGTGCTCCAGCTGAGGTTAAACCAGTGTCTTATGTAAGCTCAAGATAACCTCACTGCTGTTGTACTCTATTTTTCTAGTTATGCAAGCTTTATTAACAGCCATGTCTGACTATTCTGCTATCTTTATTCATGTACATGCACTCGCATCTTTCAGCTCCTGCACACCCTTTAGAATAATGCTCTTCATTTAGTACTGCCTTTCCATATTCTTTGAATTATGTCACACTCTGCACTGAACTTCATCTGTCCCCTATCCACCTACTACACCAACTTGTCAATGATCTTTTGAAGTTCTGCACTGTCCTACTCAGTTTACAATTTGTTCAAGTTTGCATCATCCACAAACTTTGAAATTGTCCCCCATGCACCAAGGTCTACATCATGTATATATGTCAGGAAAAGAGTACCAATTCCAACAGCTAGGGAACTTCAATTGTCTATCACAAAAAATACTCATTTACCATTACTCTTGGTTTCCTGTTACTCAGCCTATATTGCACCTATGTTGCTACTGTCCTTTTATACCATGACTTATAATTTTTCTCACAAGTCTGCTGCGTGATACTGACATACATCACAGCATTAGATTTTGTCTGCCATTTGTCCACCTGTTTCACCAACCGATTTACATCTTTTCAACTTCTTTCTGTTTGTTGTCACCCAGCCAACTTCATATCAATTTTGTTACTGTCATCTTTAATTGCACAAGTAGTAACTTTATTCAAAATTCTGTGATGTGGTATTTGATCAAATCCTTTTGGAAATTCATGTCCATTGCATCTACAACATTATTTTCATCCACCCTGTTATCTCATTTAACAATTCAAGCAAGCAAATTAAGCATCAGAGATAAAAAGGTGTGGAGCTGGATGAACACAGCAGGCCAAGCAGCATCATAAGAGCAGGAAAGCTTGACGTTTCGGGCCTAGACCCTTCATCAGAAATGGGGGAGGGGAAGAGGGTTCTGAAATAAATAGGGAGCGAGGGGGAGTCGGATAGAAGATGGATAGAGGAGAGGATAGGTGGAGAGGAGACAGACAAGTCAAAGAGGCGGGGATGGATCCGGTAAAGGTGAGTGTAGGTGGGGAGGTAGGGAGGAGATAGGTCAGTCCAGGGAGGATGGACAGGTCAAGGGGGCGGGATGAGGTTAGTAGATAGGAGATGGGGGTGGGGCTTGAGGTGGGAGGAGGGGATAGGTGAGAGGAAGAACAGGTTAGGGAGGCGAGGACGAGCTAGGCTGGTTCTGGGATGCGGTTGGGGGAGGGGAGATTTTGAAGCTTGTGAGATCCACATTGATACCATTGGGCTGCAGGGTTCCCAGGCCAAATATGATTTGCTGTTTCTGCAGCCTTCGGGTGGCATCATTGTGGCACTGCAGGAGGCCCAGGATGGACATGTTGTCTGAGGAATGGGAGGGGGAGTTGAAATGGTTCGCGACTGGGAGGTGCAATTGTTTGTTGCGAACTGAGCGTAGGTGTTCTGCAAAGTGGTCCCCAAGCCTCCGCTTGGTTTCCCCGATGTAGAGGAGGCCACAACCGGTACAGCGGATGCAGTATACCACATTGGCAGATGTGCAGGTGAACATCTGCTTGATGTGGAAAGTCTTCTTGGGGCCTGGAGGTGTGAGGGAAAGTGTAGCACTTCCTGTGGTTGCAGGGAAAAGTGCCGGTTGTGGTGGGGCTGGAGGGGAGTGTGGAGCGGACAAGGGATTCACGGAGAGAGTGGTCCCTCTGGAAAGCAGACAAGGGTGGGGAGGGGAAAATGTCTTTGGTGGTGGGGTCGGATTGCAGATGGCGGAAGTGTCGGAGGATGATGCGTTGGATGCGGAGGTTGATGAGGTGGTATGTGAGGACGAGGGAGATTCTTTTTTGATTGTTATTGCGGGGACAGGGTGTGAGGGATGAGTTGCGGGAAATGCAGGAGACACGGTCGAGGGCGTTCTCGACCACTGCGGGGGGCGGGGGGAGGTTGCGGTCCTTGAAGAATGAGGACATCTGAGATGTACGGGAGTGGAATGCCTCATCCTGGGAGCAGATGTGGCGGAGGCGAAGGAATTGGGAATAGGGGATGGCATTTTTGCAGGAAGGTGGGTGCGAGGAGGTGTATTCTAGGTAGCTGTGGAGTTGGTGGGCTTGAAATGGATATCGGTTTCTAGGTGGTTGCCCGAGATGGAGACAGAGAGGTCCAGGAAGGAGAGAGAGGTGTTAGAGATGGTCCAGGTGAACTTAAGGTTGAGGTGGAAGGTGTTGGTGAAGTGGATGAACTGTTCGAGCTCCTCGTGGGAGCGCGAGGCGGCGCTGATACAGTCATCAATGTAACGGAGGAAGAGGTGGGGTTTAGGGCCAGTGTAGGTACGGAAGAGGGATTGTTCCACGTAACCTACAGAGAGGCAGGCATAGCTTGGGCCCCTGCGGGTACCCATGGCCACCCCCTTTGTCTGTAGGAAGTGGGAGGAATTGAAAGAGAAGTTGTTGAGTCTGAGGACGAGTTTGGCTAAGCGGATGAGGGTGTCAGTGGAGGGGGATTGGTCAGGTCTGCGGGACACGCAGAAGCGGAGGGTCTTTAGGCCATCTGCAAGGGGAATACAGGTATATCGGGGCTGGACGTCCATAGTAAAAATGAGTTGTTGGGGACCGGGGAATTGGAAGTTCTGGAGGAGGTGGAGGGCGTGGGTGGTGTTCTATTACCCTGCTGTGCTTGTGTAGGGTATGATTTGTCTGATTAGCATGTGATGCAATACTTTTCACTGTATGTCAGTCCATGTGACAATAACAAATCAATCCAATTCAAAACCTCTTTATTCCTTTAACGATTAAAAATCTATTATAGGTTTGAATTTACTCAACGACCAAGCCTATTCAGTCCTCTGCATTAAAAATTCCACAGATTCACAACCCTCTGAGAGAAAAAATTCCTCTTCATCACTGTCATAAATAAGCAATCCCTTACTACCATCCAATACCCCTCATAGTTCCCATGCCTCTGTGCATTCTTTATGCATCATTGTATTATCTTGCCAATCAACTGACACTCTGTTCTCATACAATATAAAAATTAGTTTCCCTTTACTTTGGTATTTCTTGCAAATTCTCCTGATGTGTCCAAAGTAAAAAGCTTTAACAAGGCAACAATACTCGGGTCTGCACAACCAAATGACTAAATGTATCTACCATGTGCTGTCCGCTCCTAAATTATTCCCTCATCTATAATTTCTTGGAATTTTTTTTTTGAAAAGGAGCTTACAATTTGCAGCCATTTCTTTATTTCATTTTGATGTTCATTTTATAATTTCAGGATCTACCTTAAAAGCATGCATAATTTCCCAAAACAAGATTCATGGCAATGCTGTATTTGGTTTTAATAAATCCAGAGGACATTCTTCAACTAATCCACATCTGGCCTGTTAATTTTAACTAATTATTGTTTCTACAGGGTTCTCTATCAGCAAGGTTAAACTAACTGATTACTGGCGGTGTATAGGGATGCGGTGTGTAGAAGGGATTGACGTTTTGGATAGCTGTAATAGAATAGAATCAGGCAACCTCAATGGCCTATCCCCATTCCTATGACACTCCCATCTCAATTTAAGCCTCTTCTGGGCCAATAAATTGCTTCCTGTTAACTTTTTATTCTCTATAAATGAATGCTGAGCATTTCCAACATTTTCTAGCTTTATTTCAGATTCCCAGCATTGCCATGAATCTTGTTTTGGGAAATTATGCATGCTTTTAAGGTTGATCCTGAAATTATAAAATGAACATCAAAATGAAATAAAGAAATGGCTGCAAATTTTAAGCTCCTTTTCAAAAAAAAAAAAATTCCAAGAAATTATAGATGAGGGAATAATTTAGGAGCAGACAGCACATGGTAGATACATTTAGTCATTTGGTTGTGCAGACCCGAGTATTGTTGCCTTGTTAAAGCTTTTTACTTTGGACACATCAGGAGAATTTGCAAGAAATACCAAAGTAAAGGGAAACTAATTTTTATATTGTATGAGAACAGAGTGTCAGTTGATTGGCAAGATAATACAATGATGCATAAAGAATGCACAGAGGCATGGGAACTATGAGGGGTATTGGATGGTAGTAAGGGATTGCTTATTTATGACAGTGATGAAGAGGAATTTTTTCTCTCAGAGGGTTGTGAATCTGTGGAATTTTTAATGCAGAGGACTGAATAGGCTTGGTCGTTGAGTAAATTCAAACCTATAGTAGATTTTTAATCGTTAAAGGAATAAAGAGGTTTTGAATTGGATTGATTTGTTATTGTCACATGTACTGACATACAGTGAAAAGTATTGCATCATATGCTAATCAGACAAATCATACCCTACACAAGCACAGCAGGGTAATAGAACAGAATGCAAAATATAGGTGTTACAGCTACAGAGAATGTGCAGAGAAAGATCACTCTAATATATGAAAGGTCCGTTCGTAAGTCTGATAACAGCGGGGGAAAAGCTGTTCTTGAATCTGTTGTTATGTGTTTTCAAACTTTCGTATCTTCTGCCTAAAGGAAGAGGGTGAAAAACAGTGTGACCGGGTTGGGAAGGCTTTATGATTATGTTGGCTTTTTTCCCAAAGCAACAGGGAGTGTAGACTGAGTCAATGGAAGGAAGGCTGGTTTTCGTGATGGACTGAGCTTTGTTCACAACTCTCTGTAATTTCTTGCGTCCTTGGGAAGACCAGTTGCCATACCAAGTTGTGATGCATCCGGATAAGGTGCTTTCTATGGTGCATCAATAAAAACTGGTAAGAATTATTGTGGGCATTTCAAATTTCCTTAGCCTCCCAAGGAAGTAGAGACGTTGGTGTTCTTTCTTGACTGTAGTGTTGATGTGGACTGACCAGGATAAATTGTTGGTGATAGTTATTGGAACAATGCAAGGCAGTGGAGTTGAGGATTATCAAGTTAGCCAGGATCTTATTGAATGACAGAGCAGACACGATGGGCTGAATGGCTGACTTCTACTCTCACAGCTTATAGTCTTATGGGACATAGAAGTCAGAGAAGTTGCATGGTGAATCTGGGGAGGGTATAGAGAGGCATTGGTTCGGGAGATTGGTCGGATGAGAAAAGGGTGTAAGGTGAAAGACAGGGTTCCTCAGAATTATTTTCTTAACTGGGCTAATGTTGTAGTGAATTATAGTGCAAATGTGAAATGGTTATATTGAGGAATATAGCAATATAGGCACAGGATCTTGCCATATATCCCCAATGCCTATTATGCCATTTTGGGCTGCAGTTTATCCATCTCAATATCATTTTCCTATACTATTCTTATAGACAATTATGTAAGAAGTGTAAAGAAATCTATTTGATGACTAGAACTTCACAGCTTTCTGGGGTAGATTCCCAAATAGCCATTACTTTTTGAGTGAAAATATTCCTTCTCCTCTCAGTCCTAAATAGCTTGCCTACTACTCTGAGACTGTGTACTCTAATTGTAGACAAATTAGGCCAGAGAAATATTATTTCTGTATCTTCCTTTTTCAGACCTTGAAGAATGGTGCACATCTCCATGAAGTCACCTTTTGTTCTTAAAAATTCTCAGTAATGTAAGCCCAGCCTTCATCAACTCATAGGACAGTCTCACCATCCCAGAGCTCAGTCTGATGAACCTCTAGTGTACTCCTTCTGTAAAAAGTGTATCCTTGTTTAGATAATAAGACCAAACTGTTCACAATACTCGAAGAGTAATCTCACCAAGATTCTACAAAAATGAAGTGCAATATTTTTACTCCTGTATTCAAATCTTTTTCTGATGAAGCCAATATATCTTCATAACAACCTGTTTCTTTCAATGATCAGTGTACAAGGACTCTTGTACAGGTCGTCTGTACATCAAAATTTCCCAATTTATCACCATTTAAATAATATTCTGCCATTTGTTTTTTCCTACTGAAAGGGATAACTTCACACTTACCCACATTCTACGGCATGTCCCATGCATTTTCCCACTCACTCAACTTGACTAAATCACCCTCACTTCTCTTTAGAAACATGGAAAACAGAAAAATAGGAATAAGATTAGGTCATTCCAACCATCAAGCCTGTTCCACCATTCATACGATTATGGCTGATCAAATATTTCAATGCCTTTTACTCACACCATCACCACAGCCCTTTACGTCATTGGCAATTGACAAGTCACAGGTCAGGAATGTGATGGAGTACTCCCTACCTGTCTAACTGAGTGCAACTCCAACAACATCCAAGAAGCTTTGATTGGCACCACATCTACAAGCATCCACTCCCTCTACTACCACTGCTCAGTGTTAGAAATGTGTTCCATCTACAAGATACAGTAACTCACTAAGGATCCTTAGACCCTACCTTCCAAACCGAAAAAAGGGAAGAAGAAACATGGGGACATCACCACCTGCAAGCTCCCTTCAAAGCCACTCACCATCCTGACTTGGAAATATATCACAGCTCTTCACTGTTCGTAAGTCAAAATCCTGGAACTCCCTCTCTAACAACATTGTAGGTCTACCTACAGCACATGGGCAATAGTGGTTCAAGAAGGCAGGTTCTCAAAGGGCGACTAGAGATGAAGAATAAGTAATGGCCCAACCAGCAAAGTCCACATTCCTGAGTGAATTAGAACAAAAAAAAAATACTCAGATAGATACTTTCTTTATGTGAAAACTAACATGAATTTGAACAAAAGACCCAGTTGCTGCCATAATACCGAGCAAGACATCCTTGGTTGCCCAGAATAAATCACACCCTCCTCTATACATCACCTTGCTTTTCCTTCTCCTGCTGTGGTTTATAAAGCTTTATCATTTGTTTCTGCATCTATTGCTTCAGTTCAAATAATTTAAGATTCCTACTCACATCATTTTCTGTCTTTTAGAAGCAATATAGGAGACTTATTCTGTCAGAAATTGTAAATTAAATGCTTCCTTGGCTAAAAGATAAAGGTTTTTATGATAATGAACTCTGAGGCTAATTTTCAAGACAGACATAATGGAACAGCTGCTATCTACATTCATAAAACAGTAATGATGGGATAGTTATTTGCCAAGTGTCCTAATAATTTTTAGAGCACTGAAAGAAGCCTAACATTTTTGAGAAGATTTGTAGCTCGGGTTGTGGATGAGGCTGTAGACTTCCTCGCTGAGCCGGTGTGTTTGGTTGCAAACGTTTTGTCACCGTGCTCGGTAACATCGTCAGTGCACGTCCGGTGAAGCATTGGTGTTCTGTCCTGATTGTTATTTATAACAGCACACCGAGGTACATACTTAACAAGCAGGACAGAACACCATCACTTTGCCGGTAGTGCACTGACAATGTTACCTAGCAGGGTGACAAAACATCTACAACCAAACACACTGGCTTGGTGAGCAAGTCTACAACTAAAAGAAGCCGTTAATAAAGATGCTTCATCTGTGTCCTGCTTTCTGATGCTTGCAGTATATTCAGTGCACTCTTCACAAGTTACTTCATAGAATCATAGAAACAGGCCCTTTGGCCCACCAAGTCCACACCGACCCTCAGAGCACCCACCTAAACCTATCCCCCTATAACCCACCTAATCTACAGACCCCTGAACACTATGGGCAATTTAGCATGGCCAATCCACCCAGCCTGCAGCTCTTTGGACTGTGGGAGGAAACCGGAGCACCTGGACGAAACCCACGCAGACACGGGGAGAATGTGCAATCCACACAGTCGCCCGAGAGTGGAATTGAACCCGGGTCCCTGGTGCTGTGAGACAGCAGTGCTAACCACTGAGCCACTGTGCCACCGTGCCGCCCCTAAATATTTATTTAAATACTTATTTATGACGATACATGTGATCATGGGATAATCATAGGCTGGGATCATTTGGAGGCCGTGATGGCCCCGGCCCTGCATTGCATCTCTTTGGGAAATCTGCTACACTTTGCTCTACTATGACACCAAGGTTAAAGCACACCCCAACTCATCTCCACCCTCAATAGAAGCAGAAGACCTGACTGCCAACGGATGACAGGTAGGATTGAGTGATGATGGGGAGGGAGTTCACAGGATGGGGAATGCAGGGATGGAGAAGGGGACATTAGTTGCAATGGCAGGATAAAGATCCTCAGCTGGCTTCCCTTTCTGATGTTAGGGCCCTCAATCAGGCACTGAAAAACTGAGTGCCTTTGAATGAGGGATTTCCATGGAAGCTACCACCAGTGGGTTTGCTTGTTGTACTCCCTGGCAGCATTTAGGTAAATACCAGCAATATTTGAATGGGGTCTTTTCAGTGGGTATGAACTGCTGTCCCCAGACTGTCTACAGGTGTGTTTAATTACAGGAGAGCTGGGAATATGGCATGTGCCCACTTGGTTGACTAAATAAAACAATATAAGCAATGTCGTCAACTCTAATTTAATTTGAGGTTTAACCCCAGGGATTCTGCCATCAATGTTTCCCTTCATTGTTGGTAAATCATTAAACATATGATTGGGATCTGCATGGAAACAGTTACAGATAGAAGTCCTGAAGTTGCTGTCAAGGTGATTCACTGCTTCTCTAAAGACTATGATGTTGGCGTTGTTGCTAATGGAATGCATTGCACCATGCACTGAGACTAATTACACTTAGTCGAAAAATAGAAGAAAAAGTTGTGGTTTGTACAAGCAGTAATTACTGAGTTTTTAATGTTGTAATGAGTGATAAAAATTATATAATGTCTGTTGCACCCAGGAAAATTATGTGTGGACTCTCATTGTCTCAGTAGAAGATTAACATTGCACATTTCTAACCAAAACAGGGGGCTGAATCTCACTGTCTTTTGTGGAAATGCAAGTTAAATTGGGTTTTTCTGGACAGTTTCTTGCCACAAGATCCAAAGAGTTCTCTGGTCCTACTGTACCAAACTTATCTCATTACTAACCAATCCTGTCACAATGGCATTCTCCATGTCCAAACCCACCCTGTCTTAGCATGTGCCATTCACAAACCAACCTGCCCTCAGCAGATATCCATTGAAGCATCTTTGCCCACATCATCTTTAAAAGCTGTTATACACCTATACCGATATTAGCATTCCAAAGCTGCCTTGCTCAAGCGAGGATGGTCACTCTGAAGATGTTGGAAAAGTGGAAGGTGGAACTCAATTTTCTCACATGGCCCTGGAGGCCTAGTGGAGAAGGTGTAGAATGATGGGTTGTTTTCTTCCCAGAGGACAGAGGTCACCGCCCAGGTCAGTGCTGCCTCCACAGTGAAGAGGAATAGACAGCAATGCTGCAAGGAAGCTGAAGACATTATTTGCTCCACCAGGGCACACTCTTCTCTCTGCTTTCTGACAATTTATCTCTGCTACTGCACCCACCTCCCACTAAGCTTCATGTTCTACCACTACCAGTAATGCCTGCAACACCGTTCTTCACTCACTTCCACCCATCCCAATCTCCTACTGCATTCACCCACCATCCAATCTGTGCTGCCTGTTCACTTGCTCAGGATACCTCACCACCTTCCCCAACCTGCACCAACACTAACATCTCACTCAATCTTTCCCTTTCTCTCATTCCAGGAGGCATAATCCATGATAGATCTTAAAGGGTCCAATTGGTGGAGGGATGCCCAACATTAGACTCCTTAGTCCCTACGAGAAGAGAATCCTCATGAGAGAAGACTGGATTATTGAAACATTCATGTCCCACAAGCTGATTAAGTCCCACGTTTCATTCCAATGCCACCCTTACAGTAACTCCACTGTCAGTTTCATTTTTGTTGCACATCACGTCTAACCAGAGGTTTATAAAATCAGGAGGAGCGTAGATAAGGTGAATAGCAAATGTCTTTTAAACTAAGGTGGGGAGTTAAAAACTAGGGGACATATTTTCAAGGTGAGAGGAGAAAGATTTAAAATGGACATGAGGAGCGACCTTTTTACACAGAGAGTGGCTTGTGTGTGGAATGAACTGCCAGAGGAAGTGGTCGATACAGGTACAGTTACAATATTTAAAAGACATTTGGACAAGTAAATGAATAAGAAAGGTTTGGAGAGATATGGGCCAAATGCAGGCAGTAGGGAAGTTTAGTTTGGGAATATGGTCGGTGTGGACTCGATGGGTTGGGGCAACACGGTGGCTCAGTGATTAGCACTGCTGCGTCACAGTGCCAGGGACTCAGGTTCAGTTTCACCATAGGTGACAGTCTGAGTGGAGTTTGCATGTTTTCCCTGTGTCTACATGGGTTTCAGGCAATTCTTTCCATTTATTTAGTTTCACTTGTACCAGTGATATTTGAACTACATTGTTATGTTCCACCTAATCTGTTTCATTGCTCATGGCTAGCCTGTAATTAGGAGCATGTTCATTCACGGAACTATGATCACCCCAGACTGTTCCATTCACACCACTGCCACTTTGTAATGTTTCTGATTTAAATAAGATCATCCTGAGGTCACTTCCAGACATATTGTAGAGTGATCTTCTACAAATTCAAAACATAATTTCAAAACTTCTTAGGAGGCCAATGAAACAAAGTCAGGGAAAAACAATGGAAAATTGCTGACATTCTGTGATATCCCGCAATAATTCTGAATAGTTCCATCATATGAAGACATAAACTTCTTGAACGAACAAAATCTCAGTTTTTCTAGCGTTTCCTTGTGATCAAAGCCTCTTGTTACGGTTATCATCCAGGAATGGCTCTTCTGTATTCTCTCCATGGCCTTGGCATCCAAACTGCATTAGAATGTGTTTTTAATATAGCTAATCTGATGATCTGTGTGCCTGTAGAATTAGTTTTTTGCTTTGACTTAAAGCCCTTATTGATAAATCATAGGATCTTATCTGCTTTATTTTATAAAATACATTAGATCTTCTTCCACCTTTAAAGATTTGTGTATCCAGACCAAGTTTCTATGCTCCTTTACCTTTTGTAATAGTTTATCATCTCACAGGAAATGTATCTAATAATCAATATACTATTCAAGATGCAATCAAAATAGCGTATATTTCCACAATGATGAGTATTAAAAACAAATAAACCAATAAAACAAAATTAACCAACAAAAACAAGAACTGTCCAATAATATAGAAAACTGAAAATTTTTAAAAAGTCGTTACTTTGATTTAATTTCAATAATTGATCAACACTGCTTTAATCTACATCTTTGTTACTCACTTCACCAAGGAAGTCATTGGAGGAGAGCCGATCATAATCCCAAACGGTGACTTCCAGGGTCTTCTTTTTGAGCTACAGTTAAAACAAAGTACCATTAACTGTGATTTTATTAAAGCCTCACCACAGTTATAGTCAATCAATTCCTCAATTGTCACAGGTCTACTCTCTCTCAGCTCACTCAGGCAAGAACAGTTTGGTGTCCAATAACAAACTCAATCTTTATAATCAGGTCTGGGAGGGAAAACATTGTGGAATTGATGGAGAGTGTACAATTTGGCTGCTTATCTACGGAGAAAGTACAAAGTCACATGACACCAGGTTACAGTGCAACAGGTTTATTTGCTTTCGGAGCACTGCTCCTTCCTGACCTGGTGTCGTGTGACTTCTGACTTTGTCTACTCCAGTCCAACACTGACACCTCCGCATCATATCTACAGAGGGGTGACAATTGCACTTGCTTGATCTGATCAGAATCACTGCAGAGCGGATAGTGAGTGAAGGTACAGCTTGTATATGAGTAAGATGCTACGGCGGGAGTGTGAATGCAGCCTGATTTCAGTATCAGCCTGACATGAAACTGAAAGAAGCAAAGAGAGAACCGAATCGACCTGAGGCAGTCCGCCTGAAGGCTTTCATCTGAAGGTCTCAAAGGAAATAGCAGCAGGCATAATGGGTCCACTGGTTGTAATATTTCAAAATTTCCTGGATGCAAGAAAGGTTCCAGTGGATAGGAAAATGTAAATTGAATTCCCTTATTCAAAAAGGGTGGAAGGCAGGAAGTAGGAAACTATAGACCAGTTAGTTTAACATCTGTCATTGGAGAAATTGCTGAAATCCATCATTAAGAAAGTAATAACATGATATTTGGGAAGTCAAAACAGAATGCAACAGTGTCAGCATGGTTTTAATGAGGCTAAATCCTGTTTTTGACTAATTTGCTAGAGTTTTTTGAAGGTGTTAACGAGCAATTTGGGCGGCACGGTGGCTCAGTGGTTCACACTGCTGCCTCACAGCGCCAGGGACCTGGGTTCAATTCCACCTTTGGGCGACTTTCTCCCCGTGTCTGCGTGGGTTTCCTCTGGGTGCTCTGGTTTCCTCCCACAGTCCAAAGATGTGCGGGTTAGGTGGATTGGCTGAACTAAATTGCCTGTAGTGTTCAGGGGTCTGCAGATTAGGTGGGTTATAGGGGGATGGGTCTGGGTGGGATGCTCCAAGGGTCGGTGTGGACTTGTTGGGCCGAAGGGCCTGTTTCCACACTGTAGGGATTCCATGAACAATATGGATAATGACGATGCACAATGCTGGAAATGTAGCATATCTGGATTTCCAGAAGGCATTTGATAAGGTGCTGCACCAAAGGTTAATACGCAAGGTAAGGTCACATGGAGTTGGTGGTAATTTATTATCTTGGGTAGAGGATTGGTTAACCAACAAAAAGCAGAGAGTTGGGATAAATGGGTATTTTTCTGGTTGGCAAGATGTAATTAGTGGAATACCATAGGGTTCATTCCTCGGGCCCTAACTGTCTATATTAATGACATGGATGTGGCGATTGAAGGTACCACAGTCAAATTTGCAGATGACACTAAAATACATGGGAAAGTGAGTTGCAATGGAGAAATCAGAAATTTACAAATGGATATGGATAGATAAGGAGGATGGGCCAAAATTTGGCAGATGGAGTTTAAGTGTGAGGTTATCCATTTTGGTCAGAAGAATAGAAAGGCAACTTATTCTCCAAATGGAGAGAAACTTCAAAATGCTTCAATGCAGAGGGATCTAGATGTCCTCATGCATGAGTTGCAGAAAACTAGTGTGCAGGTTTTTATTTTATTCACTTGTGGGATGTGAACAATGCTGGCTGGCCAGAATTTTGTTGCCTGTCCCAAGTTGCCCTTGAGAAGGTGGTGGTGAGCTGCCTTCTTGACCCACTGCAGTCCATCTGCTGTAGGCTGACCCACAATTCCATTTGGGAGGGAATTCCAGGATTTTGACCCAGTGGCAGTGGAGGAACAGTGATATACTTCCAAGTCAGGACAGTGAATGGCTTGGAGGGGAATTCACAGGTAGTGATCTTCCCATGTACCTACTGCACTTGTCCTTCAACATGAAAGTAGTCATTGGTTTAGAAGGTGCTGTCGAAGGGGCCATGGTGAATTTCTGCAGTGCATCTTGTAGATGCGCTGCTGCTCGTGAGCGTTGGTGGTGGAGGGAGTGGACGTTTGTGGATGTGATGCCATACAAGGAGGCTGCTTTGTCTTGGATGATGTCAAACTTCTTGAATGTTGTTGGAGCTGCAACCATCCAGGCAGATGAGCAGTATTCCATCACACTCCTGACTTGTGCCTTGTAAATGGTGAACAGGCTTTGGGGATTCAGGAGATGAGATACTCATCTCAGTATTCCTAGCCTCTGATCTGCTCTTTTAGCTGCTGTGTTTATGTGAAGAGTTCAATTGAGTTTCTATTCAATGACAACACCAAGAACATTGATAAGTATTGCAGTTAATAAGGAAAACAGCTGTAATTTTGGCATTTATTGCTAAAGGAATAGAGTGTGAAAATGGGGAAGTGTTGCTGCAACTGTATAAAACATTAATGTGATTGCAACTGGTGTATTGTGCACAGGATTGGTTACCTTACTTGAGGAGGGACATAGTTGCATTGGAGGCAGATCAGAGGAGGTTCACTAGATTGATTCCAGAGATGAGGGGTGATCTTATGAAGAGGTACCTATAGAGTTTAGTGCTATAATTTCTGGAATTTAGACGAATGAGAGAAAATCTACTTGAGGTATTAAAATGCTTAAAATGACAAAGTAGACATAGAGAGGATGTGTCATCATATGATGCAATCCTGAATGAGAGGTCATGGTTGAAGAGTAAGTGGTTGCAGATTTAAAACAGGAATTGCCTCTCTCAAAGCGCTGTGAATCTGCGGAATTCAAAACCCCGGAATATGGTGGATGTTGGGACCTTGAGTAAATTTAAAGAGGAAATAGATTTTTAATAATAATGAGTTAAAGGGTTATGGAGAGTGTCCAGGAAAGTGAAGTTGAGGCTGAGATGAGATCAGCTATGATTGTCGTAAATGGTGGAGCAAGCTTGAAAGGCTGAATTGTCTACTCATGCTCTTAGTTTGTATTTTCATTCCAGTGTCAAATCTGAGTAAATGAGAAGCATTTTTGTTCTGCAAAACAGAGAGCAGAAGCTGATGAATTTGGAATAATTCCAGCATCTTATAATGGGGCAATGCAAGAGCTGTACATTGAGATATCATCCATCGCTTTTATGAGTGCCACATTCACACAATAGCCGTAGTCTTTTAAACCTGCTGCTGAGCATAAAAGGACACACAAATAGATTGGATCTACAAATGATTGAAATTATTGCATGTATCTAAACATTTGGGCCTATCTCTCATTGATAGATTCAGCAAATATGGAGATGAATGTGGAAAGAAACAAACGTGAGGAAAGCTAATTTTCAACAATTTTCTTCTCAAGCAACATTATAATTCCCTTTTTAAAGTATTTATGGATTCTCCTTAAAAATAATATTTTTGGTAATAGAATTTTTCATTCAAGCCATTCTGATAGAAAATAACATTTAGAATCATAGAATTATAGAATTTTACAGCACAGGAGGAAGCCATTCGATCAGCTCACTGAAAGAGCTGCTCAGCTAGCCCCACTCTCCAGCCCTATCTCCGTAGCCTAAATTCATCACATTCAAATATGCATCCAGCTCTCTTTTAAACCTATTGAATCCGCTTTCACCACTCTCTCAGGCTGCGTATTCCAAATCCTAAAAACTCTGAGTAAAGAAGTTTCTCCTCATCTTACTCCTAGCTCACTTGCTGACAATCTTGAAATTGTAACCCCTAATTAGTGACATAACAAGTAGTGGAAACAGAATATGCTACGTTATTCTGTCAAAATTGTTTATAATTTTGAATACCCCAATAAGGTCACCTCTTAATATTCTCTGCTCCAAGGAGAGTAAACCCAATCTCTCTAATCCTTTGTTGTATCTAAAATTCCTCATTCCTGGTATCATTCCAGTAAATCTCATTTGCAGTCTTTGCAGGGTTTTAACATCTTTCCTTAAATAAGGGGCCCAGAACTGAACACAATACTGACGATGTGATCTGACCAATGATTTGCAGTGGTGTGGCATTACTTCCTTGCTTTTATACTCTATGCCTCTATTTATAAACATAAGGATCTTATAAGCCTTCTTAACAACTTTTCCAACTTACCTGGCCACTTACAGAGAATTATGCACTTGAACCCCAAGGTCCCTCTGCTCCTGTACTCCCCTCAAATCTGTACTACTGCACCTGTACTGTCTCTCTGTGTTTCTTCACCCAAAATGCATTACCTCAAACTTCTTTGCATTGAAATTCATCTGCCAGGTGTTTCCTCATTTGGTTAACTTGTCAATGACCCTCTCAAGTCAATCAGCACCATCCTCGTAATTCGCTCAAATAGTTTCTTAGACCTTCGCTATCGAATTTATTAGCGATTTATTGGCAACTATCTGATATGGATGTATTGGCGACTGTGCAATATCGATTTATTGGTGATCACTTGATATTGATTAATTCACTCGTGGGACATGGGTGTCACTGGCTGGCCCGGCATTTATTGCTGTTGGGAATGTGTGGTGAGCTGCCTTCTGGAACTGCTGCAGTCAATGTGTAGTGCTCGTGGGATTCTGTTATTGACTTGCGCATGATGCTACAGGTCATGGGACTGAGTTTCCTGGCTCTTCCTTGTAATCCTTGACTCATCTATTGAAAAGCTATTTGACTCAACCTTGAATAAATAAATTATTTCTGGCCTCCAGGGTAGAGAACTCCACGTGCTAACAACCTTCTGAGAGAAAGTTTCCTTATTTCTATTTTAAAATGGAGACCCCTTGTTCTTAAACAGAATCTCTTAGTTTTAATCTGCCCACAAGAACAGATATCCTGTCTTGCAGTAATTTATGAGTACTGTGGACCGAGGAAAGTAGTGGGAGACATTTAAGGAGGTAGTCTATATGTTGAAATTAAAAAATAAACAATTATGCAAAGATGTGTGCAGGAGAGCTACAAATATAATGCTTCTATTTAAGAAAGAAGGAGACAGAAAGCAGGAAGCGAAAGGGCCCTAAATAATTGAAGAGAAATAGAAGAGTGGATTTTTCGGCAAATTTCAGGGAAGTGTATAAGTAACAGGGCAGTGATAGATGGGGATTTCAACTTCCCCAAGATTAACTGGGGTAGTCATAGTAGGAAATGTTTAGAGAGAGTAGATTTCTTAAATTGCATCCACAAAAGCCTTATAAGCCAATATGTGAAAGGTCCTACAGACAGGGGCTGATCCCGGAATTAATTTTAGGTAATGAAATTAGCAAGTGTTTGAAGGATTAGTGGAGGAGCGTTTTGCAGACTCTGCTGTCATAACTCTGTTAGATTCAAGATTGTTATGGAAAAGAACAAGGATGGGCCTGAAATCAAAGTTCTCGACCAGAAGAAGTCTGATTTTAATTGGATCAGATATGATTTCGCCAGAATAAACCTGTGTGGCAGCAGCATGGGAACCACAGTAGTAAGTCTACAAGCAAGGTGATACAGAAAGTGTCAGAGACTAAAGCCATTAAGACAAAGAGGGAGACCAGACAAGGAAAGGTCACTGAACATGGCAGGACTGGCGGGCTGAGGTGTGTTCGTTTCCATGCAAGGATTATGACAAGTAAGGCAGATGAACTAAGAGCTTGGATTAATATATAAAATGACTGGATGTAGCAGGACTGCAGAGCTTAGATCTGGTTCGCTGGTTGTGGGACTGGTTAGCATTGTTTACCGCTTACTGCTGATGCTGTTTCACATGCAAGTACTCCTGTTTGGTAGCTCACCAGACTAACACCTCATTTTTAGTTGTGCCTGGTGCTGCTCCTGGCATGCCCTCCTACACTCTCAATTGAACCAGGGTTGATCCCCTGGATTGATGGTAATGATCAAATGGGGGATTTGCCAGGCCATGCAACTGCAGATTGTGCCAGAGTACAATTCTGCTGCCTTTACTGGCTCATAGCACCTCGTGAATGCCCAGTCTTGAGGTGCTAGATCTGTTCAAAATCTGTCTCATTTCACACAGTGATAGTGTCACACATCAAGATGGAAGTTACTCTCAATGTAAAGGCGGGGACTTCATCTCCACAAGGACTGTGCAATCACTCTTACTGATACTGACATGGACAACTGCAGCCAGCAGATTGGTAAGGATGAGGTCAAGTATGTTTTTCCCACTTGTTGGTTCATTGAACACAGAACAGTACAGGAACATGCCCTTTGGTCCACCTTCTATGTGCCGATTATGATGCTATTCCAAACTAATTCTATTTGCCTCTACACGGCCCGTATCCCTCTAATCTCTGCCTGTTCATGTGTTTATCTAAATGCCTCTTAAACCTTGCTATCATACCTTCTGAAATACTGTGTCCAGTTCTGGTTGCTCATTTATAGGAAGGATATTATTAAGCTGGAGAGGGTTCAAAAGAGATTTACCAGGATGTTGCAGGTATGGAAGGTTTGAGTTATAATGGAAGGTTGGATAGACAGGGACCTCTTTCACTGGCATGTTGGAGGTTGAAAGGCGACCTTTTAGAAGTTTATAAAATCATGAGGGGTGTAGATCGTGTTAATCGCAGGTGTCTTTTGCCTAAGATTGGGGATTTCAAGACTGGGAAGCATATTTTCAAGGTGGGAGGACAGAGATTTGAAAAAGACATGAGGGGCAAATTTTTTACACAGAGGGTGGAATGAACTTCCTGAGGAAATGGTGGCTGTGGGTACAACCACAATGTTTAAAAGACACTTAAATGAGTACGTGAATAGGAAAAGTTTAGAGCGATATCAACCAAGAGCAGGGAGTTGGGACGAGTTTGGTTTGGGATTATATTTGGCGTAGACTGGTCGGACTGAATGGTCTGTTTCCATGCTGTATGACTCTATGGCTCTATGAACTGCCCTGGCAACATATTCCAGGCACCTACCACCATTTGTGTAAAATGCCTTTCTCACACATCTCCTTTAAATTTTCTGCCTTTCACGTTAAAACTGTGTCCCCTTGTATTTGATATTTCCACCCCGGAAAAGAGACTCTCACTATCCACCCTATCCATACCTATCATCATTTTATATACTTCTATCATCATTTTATATACTTCTGTGAGGTTGCCCTGAGCCTCCAATGCTTTAGTAATAACAATCCAATTTTGTCTGTCCTCCACAGCTAACACACTCCAATCCAGGCGACATAAACCTCTTGGTAAACATGGTAAACTTCTTCTCTCCAAAGTCTCCACATCCTTTTTATCGTGCGGTGACAATACTACAAATACGGTTTGAAAAAAGCCTTGTACAACTGCAACATGACTTGCCAATCTTTGTAAAAACCGAAAGAACTGTGGATGCTGTAAATCAGGAACAAAAACAAAGTTGCTGGAAAAGCTCAGCAGGTCTGGCAGTATCAGTGAAGGAAAAAATATAGTTAACGTTGCAGGTCCAGTTCTGAGGAAGGGTCACCAGACCCAAAACATTAACTCTCATTTCTCCTTCACAGGTGCTGGCAGACCTGCTGAGCTTTTCCAGCAACTTTGTTTTTGTTGCCAACCTTTATACCCATCCAGGTGCCTTTTAAATGTAATTGCACCTGCCGCCACCACCACTTCCTCTACTAGCTCATTCCATACATGTACCACCCTCTGCGTGTCCCACAGATCTCTTATAAATCTTTCCTCTCTCACATTAAACCTATGCCATCTAGTTTTGGACTACCATGGGAAAAGGAATTTGGCTTTTCAAACTTTTCCATGTCCTTCATAATTTTATAAACTTCTATAAGGTCACCCCTCAGCTTTGATGCTTCAGGGAAAAAAATCTTCAGCCTCTTTAGCCTGTCCCTATTGTTCAAAATGGTTCCACACATAAATTCACTCCTTTGTCCTTGAGAGGATCTATCTTTTCCCTAGTTTCTCTCTCGCTTTTAACATACAATTAAAATGCCTTAAGATTCTCCTAAGACCTACTTACCAAGGACATTTTATGGTCCCCTTTAGCCCTCCTAATTTCTTTTCTAAAGTTCTTTTCAGCTTCCTTTTTACTCCTCAGGAGACTTGTTTGATTTCTGTTTCTTAAACTGCTGTAAATAGCCTTCCCCCTATTCAGTACTTGCACTTATGGACCAGTCTTATCCCTTTCCCCAGCTATCTTAAAACTTACCGAATTATGATCACTGTTCCCAATTGAAGCTTGGATCGCTTGGCCATGCTCATTAGCCAATACAAGGTCTAATATGGCCCCTTCCCTAGTTGGACTATCTGTATATTTTGAGAACCCTCCTGGATGCACCTAACACTTTCTGCGCCATCTAAGTCCCTGACACTAAGGGAATCCCAATTTACATTTGGGAAATTAAATTCACCCGCTACCACACCCTGCTGATTTTACATCATTTCATGATCTGCTTACATATCTGTTCATCTTACTCCTGCTCGCTGTTGGGAAGCCTATAGCATAACTCCATGATAGTGACTGCACCTTTCTTATTCCTAAATTCTGCCATATAGTCTCGTTGGATGAGCTGTCCAAGATGTCATCCCTCAGTGCAGCTGTGACATTCTCTTTAATCCGTAATACAGCTCCCATACACCTTTTACATTCCTCTTTATCCCAGTTGACACATTGAAACCCTGGAAAATTGAGCTTCCCAGTCCTGCCCTTCTCTCAACCAGGTTTCTGTAACAGCTACCACATCATAGTCCCATGAACTAATCCAGGCTCTAATTTCATCTGCTCTATCTGTTATACTCCTTGTGTTAAAATAAATACACTTCAGGCCTTTAGTCCTGCCATATTCATTAACCTAACCTTGCCTGTTCTTCCTATTAGACTTACTTCACTTAGCTACTCTCTTCACTTTAAACACTCGACATGCTGTCTGACTGCTTGAGGTTCCAATCCCTTTTGACACTAATTTAAACCCTCCTGAGTGAAACTAGCACAACTCCCTGCAAGCATATTGGTGCCCCTCCAGTTTAAGTTCAATCCATCCTTCTTGGACAGATCCTTCCTGATCTGGAAGAGATCCCAATGATCCACATATCTGAATCCCTCCCTCCTAGCACCAGCTCTTTAGCCATAAATTCAACTGTATTATCTTCTTTTTCTCTGACCTCATTTGCATGTGGCACAAGAAGAAATTCCAAGATTACAGCCCAAGAGGTCTTGCTTTTCAACCTCCTGTTTGATTTTCTAAATTCCCTTTGCAGGACCTCAGCTCTCTTTCTGCCTATGTCAGAGACAAAAATAGAAATTGCTGGAAAAGCTCATCAGGTCTGACAGCACCTGTGCAGAGGAGTCAGAGCTAACGTTTTGGGTCCAGTGACCCTTCCTCTGTCTAAATTGTTAGTACCCATATGGACCACATCCTCTGGCTGCTCATCCTCCCTCTTTAGAATATCCTGTGTCCACTCAGAGACACCTTAACCCTGGCACCAGGAAGGCAACACACCAATCCTGGAGTCTCGATTGTAGCCACAGAAATGCCTGCTTGTGCCCCTGACTAGAGAGTCCCCTAATACTGCTGCTTGTTTACAATTTGACCCTCTCTGCTGTACAACTGGGCCAATTGTAGTGCCACTAATCTGGCTGCAGGTGCTTTCCCCTGAGAGGCCAGCCCCCACCTAACAGTATCCAAAAAGTATATCTGCTTATTCAGGAATGGCCACAAGGACTCCTGCACTGCCTGCTTATTCTTAGCAGTCTTCCTGGTGGTCTCTCAATCCTTTTCTGTCAATGTAGCCCTTACTAGCAGTGTGACAAGCTCACTAACCATACTATCCACAATATTCTCAACCTTATAGATGCTCTGTAATGAAGAGTTTAGTAAATATAACAAATGAGGTGAGAGCCAGTCAGCAGCTTTACAGTAATCATTACATTACCATTACAGAAACATGGTTTCAGGAAGAACTAAAATGAGAGCTCTAATTTCCTGGTTTCAGGTGAAAGAGAGAGTGAAATAAATGATGTGGATGTGGACATTCTGGTCAGGGCTAGAAAGTTTTAATATATAGAGGGATTAGATACACAGGGGT
Source organism: Ginglymostoma cirratum (assembly GCA_024137785.1). Lineage (NCBI taxonomy): Eukaryota > Metazoa > Chordata > Chondrichthyes > Orectolobiformes > Ginglymostomatidae > Ginglymostoma > Ginglymostoma cirratum. The sequence continues at coordinate 139,012 of JAHRHZ010000046.1, forward strand.
CATATTCCCTTCAGCAGAAGAGACTGAGGGGCACATGATTGGGATGTAGAAAATTTTGAGGGGCATAAATAGGGTACTCAGGAAGGAACTTCTCGCTTTGCTAGAAGGTTCAATGACCTGAAGCATAGTTTTAAGGTGAGGGGCTAGAATTTTGCAGGAGACGTGAGGAGAAAACATACTTCACCCAGGGTGTGGTATGAATCTGGAACTACAGGTATGGTGGAGACAGAAATCTCCATAATGTTTGAAAAAGTATTTGGATATACACTTGCAGTGCCAAGCCATACAAGGCCAAGTGCTAGAAAATAGGATTTGAATAATTAGGTTGTTGTTTTTGACTGGCATAGATTCGATGGGATGAAGGACCTTTTCCTGTGCTGTACACCTCTATGGCTCTATGATTAAATGCAGAGGGTGTGACAACAAAATTTCAGCCGATAAAATAATTGATCGTGTGATTGATAGCGAGGAAGGAAGCTGTAGACTTCAGGAAGTTATCATTGGATGGGTTAGGTATATAGTGTAATGACCAGGAGTGTAGGAGGTTTAACAGTGATGTGAGGAAAGGTTTATTTTTCACCCAGAGGCTGGTGGCAATCTGAAATACACTGTCTGGGAAAGTAGTTGAGGCTGTGTGACCTTAATAATCTGCTACTAAATGACTGTACCTTTTATTTTTCTGTATCTTTGATTGTGGACCGGATGAGGAAAAGGAGGCTATGTGCAGATGGGCTGGTATGAAGGATGTATACAAAGTGAGATTTGGTCAGCAACAAATAGCTGATTGGTTCATGGCATTTTGGCCAGTTGTGAATAATGAAGACCATCATCATGACAACAACAATCTGATTGGCTCCTGGGTAGCTGATCAGTTTAAGGTTTAAGGTAACGGGCAGGAGATGGGGAGACAGTGTGTCTTTCTCTCCAGTAAAATACTTTTACTTTTATTCACTCATAGGTTGTGAGCTTTGCTGGCTGGGTCAACATTTATTGCCCCTCCCTACATGTTCTTGAGAAGGTAGGGGTGAGCTGCCTTCTTGAACTGCTCAAGTCCATGTGCTGTAGATAGACCCACAATGTCTTTAGGAAGGGAATTTCAGGATATTGACCCAGAGACATTGAAGGAACTGCGATGTATTTCCAAGTCAGGATGGTGAGTGGTTTGAAGGGGTACTTGCAGGTGGTGATACTCCATGTATCTGCTACCCTTGTCCTTCTAAATGGTTGTGGTCATGGTTGGAAGGTGCTGCCAAAGGATCCTGGTGAATTTCTGCAGTGAACCTCGTAGATAGTACATATTACTGCTACTTAGCATTGGTGGTGGAGGGAGTGAATGTTTGTGGGTGTGGTGCCAATCGAGGGGGCTGCTTTATCCTGGATGGTGTAAAGCCTCTTGAGTATTATTGGATCTGGACCCATTGAGGAAAGTGGGGAGTATTCTATCACACTCCTGACATGTAACTTTTAGTTTGTGAATAGTCTTTGGGGAGTTAGGAGGCAAGCTACTCACTGCAGAGTTCACTGCCTCTGACCTGCTTTTATAGCTACTGTGTTTATATGGTGAGTGCAGTTCAGTTTCTCATCTGGTGGAGGTGCTTTTGTTGGACAGGGATGGACGAGGTTAGAATTACACGACACCAGGTTATAGTCCAACCAGTTTATTTCAAATCACAAGTTTTTGGAGTGCTGCTCCTTTGTCAGGTGATTATGTGACTTCTGACCCAGCTTCTCATCAATAGTAACCTACAAGATGTTCATAGAGGGGGATTCCCTTTAAACATTGCTGTTAAAAGCCTATCTCTTGCATTCATATCTTTGAGGGGAGGAAACTTGCCAATCTTACCTTGTCTGCCCTACAGGTGCCTTACAGCAATATGGTTGACCTTTACTGCCCTCTGGGAAATTAGAGATGGGTAATTAAAACTGATCTAGCTAGCAATACCTACATTCCACGAACAAATTCTAAAAAAAGTTCTAGTTTATTCAGTCTCTCTTCATGCAGCAGCCCCTTTCCAAAAAGGTGGATTTTTTTCCTATTTCATCTTATCTCAAAGAATCATAGAATTCCTACAGTGTAGAAGCAAGCCATTTGGCCCATTGAGTCTATACCAACCGTCCAAAAAGAGTGTTATTTGTTGAAAGGAATGTTTTGTCTGTCAGTTGTCATGCTAAATCACAGACTTACCTGCTCCATCGAGATGCTTTTGTAAATCACAGTTTGATTCCATTCGGGATTGATGCTTTTCTGTACATGCTTAGTTCTGCGTTTGTTCTCTACGCTGTTATAAAACATAACACAGTGTTAAATAAATCAGAGGTTATGAACTGGGTGTCTACTTTTATGACAATAGTAGTTATAGAAATATATCCTGCTCTGCAATTTCAGTTTTTTTTTTAAGAGTCTCGAGAACAGTTTCATTCTTGTCAACTGAATTGAATTCAAAATTGACATTTTTCTTTTACTTATAGAACAAATGTCCTTAAATTGGTGTCGCTGGCTAGCCCCAGCATTTATTGCCCATCCTTGTTGCCCTCGGGAAGGTGGTGGTGAATTGCCTTCTTGAACCGCTGCAGTGACTGAGAATAAAGTGGCTGAGATACAATGGTTTGTTACCTTACTGCCATTGCTTAAGTTTTAGAATAGCATCAAGATTTGTTTTCGTATAGTACAGATGGAAGTGTGTTGGGCACTGGCATATGAAATTTTGAAGCTCATTGTAATCTGTCAGTGTATTTATCACTGCTGGTGAACAATGCATATTCAAAACTACATGGAAAATCGATGCATATCTTGGACAACATATATTACAGCTGCCAAACTTCCACTTGAATGATAGAATGTATTTTTACATCAAATTGATTGAAGAGGGTGTACTAGAAATGTCCCTGTCCGAAGCTTGTTCAGGGATTAGTAGATTTCCAGTTTTTAAACACTGTTGTTTTACTTTTAGCTAAAGGAAAAAGAATATTTACAGAGAAAATTCCTGTCTGTTATCATGTTACTAAAGTGAATAAAAACACCAGTGCGGGGATAACAAGATGAGGAGCTGGATGAACATAGCAGGCCAGGCAGGATCAGAGGAGCAGGAAAGCTAACTTTCTGGATCCTTCTTCAGAAATGGGGGAGGAGAAGGGGGCTCTGAAATCAATAGAGAGAGGGGGAGGCGGTGATAGAAGATGGATAGTGGAGCAGATAGGTGGAGAAAAGATGGACAGGTCAAGGAGGCGGGGATGAAGCTAGTAGGTGAGTGTAGGTAGGAAGTGGGGGTGGGGGGTTGGTCAGTGAGGTGGGAGGAGCAGATAGGTGGGAGAGAAGACGGACAGGTCAAGGAGGTGGGAAGGATAGGGGGTGCTGGTCTTGGGATGAGGTCGGGGGTGGGGAGATTTTGAAGTTCGTTAAGCCCGCGTTGAGACCATTGGGTTGTAAGTTTCCAAGGTGGAATATGGCCACATTGGGAACAGCGAACACAATAGGCCACATTAGCAGATGTGCAGGTTAACATCTGTTTAATGTGGAAGGCTGTCTTGCGGCCTGGGATGGGGGGGTGAGGTATAGGGGCAGGTGTAGCACTTCCTGAGGTTGCAGGGAAAGGTGCCGGGAGTGGTGGAGCTGGTGGGGAGTGTGGAGTGGACGAGGGAGTCGCTGAGAGACCGGTCCCTCCAGAAGGCAGGTGAGGGTGGGAAGGGAATATATATCCCTGGTAGTGGGGTCAGATTGCAGGTGGCGGAAATGGTGGAGGATGATGCGTTGAATTCAGAGGTTAATGGGGTGATAGGTGAGGACAAGGAGAATTCTGTCTTTGTTTTCATTGCGGGGAGGGGATGTGAGGGCTGACATGTGGGAAACGCAAGAGATGTGGTTGAGAACGATTTTGACCACTGTGGGTGGGTTCTTGAAAAACAAGGACATCTGGGATGTTCGGGAATGGAATGTCTCATCTTGGGAGCAGATGTGGCAGAGGCGAAGGAATTGGGAATAGGGGATTGCATCCTTGCAGGAAGGTGGGTGGGAGGAGGTGTAGTCTAGGTAGCTGTGGGAGTCGGTAGGTTTGAAATAGATATCAGTTGCCAGGTGGTTACCAGAGATGGAGACAGAGAGGTCCAGGAAGGAGAGACAGGTATCAGAGATGGTCCAGGTGAACTTAAGGTTGGGGTGGAAGGTGTTAGTGAAGTGGATGAACGGTTCGAGCACAATGTGGCGCTGATACAGTCATCGATGTAACGGAGGAAGAGGTGGGGGATAGGGCCAGTGTACCTACGGAAGAGGGATTGTTTCACGTAACCTACAAAGAGGCAGGCATAGCTCAGGCCCATGCAGGTACCCATGGCCACCCAGATGTCCTCGTTTTTCAAGAACTGCAAATTCCCCTCCATGGTGGTCGAAAACGCCCTCGATCGCATCTCTCGCGTTTCCCCAACTTCAGGCCTCACACCCCCTCCCCGCAATAAAAACAAAGACAGAATTCCCCTTGTCCTCACCTATCATCCCATTAACCTCCAGATTCAATGCATCATTCTCTGCCATTTCTGCCACCTACAATCTGACCCCACTACCAAGGATCTACTTCCCTCCCCTCCCTTACCTGCCTTCCAGAGAGACTGCTCTCTCCACGACTCCCTCGTCCGCTCCACACTCCCCACTAGCTCCAACAGCCCCTCACCTTTCCTGGCAATTGCAGGAAGTGCTACACCTGCCCCTACACCACCCCCTCATGTCCATCCCAGGCCCCAAGAAAACCTTCCACATCAAACAGATGTTCACCTGCACATCTGCTAATGTGGTCTATTGTGTTCGCTGTTCCCGATGTGGCCTCCTCTACATCAGGGAGACCAAACGGAGGCTCAGAGACCACTTTGTGGAGGACTTATGCTCGGTTCGTGAAAAACGACAACACCACCCAGTCGCAAACCATTTCAACTCCCCCTCCCACTCTTTGCACGACATGTCCATCCTGGGCCTCCTCCAGTGTCACAACGATGCCACCCAAAAACTGGAGAAACAGCACCTCATATTCTGCCCTGGAACCTTACAACCCAATGGTCTCAATGTGGACTTTACGAGCTTCAAAATCTCCCCACCCCCGACCTCATCCCAAGACCAGCCCCCACTCTCGTCCCCGCTTCCTTGACCTGTCCATCTTCTCTCACACCTATCCGCTCCTCCCACCTCACTGACCAACCCCCACCCCAACTTCCTAACTACCAGCTTCATCCCTGTCTCCTTGTCCTGTCTGTCTTCCCTCCCACTTACTCGCCTCCTCCTCTTCACTGACCAACCCCCATCCCAACTCCCTATCAACACTCACCTTTACTGGCTTCATCCCCACCTCCTTGACCTGTCCATCTTTTCTCCATCTATCTGCTCCACTATCCATCTTCTATCACCGCCTGCCCCCTCTCTATTTATTTCAGAGCCCCCTTCCCCTTCCCCATTTCTGAAGAAGGATCCAGACCCGAAATGTTAGCTTTCCTGCTCCTCTGATCCTGCCTGGCCAGCTGTATTCATCCAGCTCCACACCTTGGTATCTCAGACTCCAGCATCGGCAGTTCCTATTATCTCCCAGTGCAAGAATTCTGCGTCTCCAGTGGAACTAACTGGTCTCACCCACTGCCATCCGAACGCCGTCCATTTTGGGTCATAGGACATGCGTCTGATTGTCAGACACAAGTTCTATTTCTGGAAGCAATTTATGAAATTAAAGGTTACTTTAATTCATGCTGTCTGAATGAATCTTTTAGTACTTGACTTCATAAAATTTGGAAAAATCGGAAAAGGAAAAACATTCCTTCTTCTCTCATTCCATAAATGAAGGCCTTGAATGTCAATATTTCAGAATGGATAGGAAAAGAGACACATGGTGATTGCTGTCTCATAAAATCTTGTCCTAGTCTCCTGTAACTTTCACAAAGAATATGGACTGAAGAAAAGGCATAAATTTTGCTTAACTGATCCAAATGCAATCAGACATCTGGTATCATCTATGTGTATTTAAATAAATTAGAATATCTGCTAACAGCCTACACTTCAATCATCCAACCACAAGTAGCAATACATACTCTATCTTGCTTTGAAATGAATCTACAATTTATTGTACAATTAATTAATAAAACACTGCTCTGTTTGAAATTATTCAATAATTATATTCAAATATGTATTTTACTTCAGTTTTTATTAAGCAATTCTGTTAAAAACTGAGAATGCAGAGAGCTCCAAATGTTTGTACCAAATAATTTCTTACCCTCACCAAAAAAATGCTTCTGTTTAAACATATATCTGCTGAAAGGAAACAATTAACATTGATATTCATGTTCTTGGCCTGCATTCATTTCCAAACTCAATAATTAATACTGTGGGCATTCAAACTCTGCCAAACTATTTCGTAGAATTTACTTTCACATTTATGATAAATAATTTTAAACCCATATTAAATTCTATTGATATAATTGCATTGATATAATTACCTTCTGTCATCTGCCCAAAGAACCAACAATCCCCTTACACCATGTGGAACTACATGATGTTTGACACTGATTCGTATTTTAACTGTGAGAGGTAATTGTAAGACGGGGAATAGGTGAGCTGACAACATAACGGTGATCGGAAACTATAAAAATGGGAGCAGGAGCTTTGGCTTTATTTGTCTTATTCAGCTGCTGTGTCATTCAATGATATTGAAGCTGATCTGCCTGTAGCTTTAGCTCCATGTTTATGTCTGTCCCATTAACTCTTGGCTTCCTTGTCTAGCTCAGCTTTGAATGCATTCAAAGATTCTTTTAGCTGCTTTTTAGGGATGAGAATTCCAAAGACTAATAACTTTATAGTAGAGTAAATTTCCACTAAACTCTGTCTTAATTGAAAACCCTTATTTTGAAACTATGTCTTCTTAATGTTGGATTTCCCTATGTGGGCAAACATCCTCTCTGCACCCTAGTTAAGACCCCTCAGTATCTTATAAATTTCAGTTAGTTCATGTCTCATTCTTCTAAACTGCCATGGGTATACATCCAACCTGCTCAATGTTTCCTCATCAGACAACCTCTTCATCCCAGGAAATGGCTGAATGAATCTTCTTTAAATTGCTTCCAATATAACTATCTCCTTTCTCGAGTAAGGAGGCCAGAACTCTATGTGATAATTTTGTTTGTAGTATGCCTTGCACTAAGACTCCCTGCTTTTGTATTTCATGAACTACATAAAGTTAACATTTCATTTGCCTTCTTAATTACTTGCTGTCTGTGCATTCTAACATTTTGTAATTTATAGACAGGGACACCCACCACTCCTTGAACAATAGTATTCTACAGTCTCTTTTATTTTATTTTATTCTTTTATTTTATTCCTTCTGCCGAAGTTGACAAAATCACATTGTTCCACATTATGCTTTATTGGCCAAATTTTCACTCCCTTGCTTAACTAATCTATATCTGTTTGCAGGCTGTTTTAATCCACGTCACATTTTACTTTCCTACCTTTCCTAACTGTATCATTAACAGATTTGGCTATAATACATTAAGTCCTATCTTCCAAATTATTAATATGCACAACAAATAGTTGAGCCCCAGTAATGATCCCTGTGACACTTCACTACTTATAATGTGACATGTTGACCAATTAACCATTTGTCATGACCCAGCATTGTGATGGAAGTGGTGGAAATGGCAGAGGATGAACCTTTGAATGCGGAGTTTAGTAGGGTGGAAAGTCAAGGCAAATAAAGCCCTTTCCATTGTTCTGAGAGGGAAGGAAAGGCTAAGTGCAAAAGTATGGAATGTAGGTTAGACATTCTTGAGGGTCCTGTCAACTATAGAGGGACGGAATCCTCAGTTGAGGAAAACTATTGAAGCCATTTCAGAGGTACCCCTGTCAAAGGTGGCATCATCAAAACAGATGTGACAGAAATTGTGAAACTGGGAGAATGAAACAAGATAATAAGATGTAGGAGCAAGAGTGGGCCATTTGGCCCATCAAATATGCTCTACCATTTAATGAGATCATGGCTAAATGACAAGGAATCCCTGCAGGAAGCAGACTGAAGAAAAATGTAATCAACATAACTCTAGGAGTCAGTAGTCAGCCTATTCTCAGAAATGGAAACAGTGACATCAAGGATTGGAAGGTTAGTGAGCAATGGGCCGGGTGAGGATGAGAGAAGGATGGAAATTGGAAGGTTTTTTTTTATTATTAAAAAGGAGTTCGCCACTTTCTTTTTCAGTCCTTTGTTATCCAAAAGGCTGGCATTTGCAACCTACAGGTGCTGTTTCAGAATCTGTAAAGTTTTGAAAGATGGTCACCAATTCATCCACTATCTCAACAATCACTGCTGTCACACCATGGGATATAAATCTTTGGGTCCAGGGGGCTATCAACTTGAAGTGCCATTAATTTCTCTGCAACTACTTTATTAAACTACTAATTTTTTAAGCTCCTCTTTCATACTGGTGTCTTTGTTCACTTGTATTTCTGGGACTTAATACATACAAACTCATGAACAAAACTATATAAATTTTATAATCTTTTCAATGACTGGTCAGTGTAAAGGTTATAGAATTCCTCTTCTGGGTAGGAAGTCTTAGATAGATTGTCTATAAGGACATTGACCAGACATGAATCACTAGATCACCCCGCTAATCAGAATTCTGGTAGATCTATTGATCAACTCATTACCTGAATAGAGAGTAGACATAGCAGATTGTAGGATCAATCTAGTTTTCACCCTCACTGGAAAGTACTCTGTTATCAGTGATCCAGACGGAAAATGTGTCTCTGATAAAACTTGAAGGGAACAGCATGAAGATGAAATTGGATGGGCATGCAGACTTACGATCTTATTTCAAATATCTGTTGGTGACTTCTGGTGCTAACCTTGCCAAAATCTGCAGAATTCAGGTAAAATCACCTTATTTGTAAAATCTGGAAAAATAACAGTGCCAAAGAATTGAACATTACATTTCTGGTGGGGTAAAATGGGGAAACTGGGGTGTCCTCTTCAAAAATACAACATGTGGAAATATTAATTTGGCCTCTCTGGAAAAATGCTGGAATGTTGCTCAAAACGCTTTCAGGAATCCAGGACGTGATTAACATCTGGGCACAAGGTGGGCCTCACCGCCCCTTCAGATCGGTCTGCTCTACAGCTAGCCTGGAGATGCAGATTCGTGAGTGAGGAAATCCAGTTTCCACCTTTAGGCAGGCTCCTTCTTATTTCTTTGACATTATTCAGGAAAGTAGTCTCTGACCCTTCCTTGCAAGGCCGGGTGGAAACTTGAACTCAGTGTATACATATTCCCACATTATTTGAGAATCTTATAGCACTTCCTGCAGACCAAAACTGTGGACTCCATTCATCATATTATTATAAAATGTGACAAAAAGTATTCTAAAATGCTTAAGCTTTTCATGTTAGTAGACTGAATAAATGCTATTTTCCAGTTTTTAATGTATGTTCAATTGAAATTAATTATATAAAACAAGTTACATTTGACATTGACTGGATATAAAAACAATGTAAATGCTCCTTCAGAATATCAGGTGCAGGGATTGGTATTTTCCTGAAGGCATTGATTTCATGAAAAACAAAATAATATTTTATACTCATATCAACATTTTCACAGAAATAATTGAAAGTAAAAATATGAGTGAAAGGATTTTCCAACAGATTGCTGAATAAAACACGAAAAGGTACAGGTACCAAGAGCTGAAGTTTTGCCCTGATATGGACAATGGGGACAGTTATGGGGACATAATATGTCACCTATGCCCTGAATGGTGGTTAGCCAGCACCCTTCTGCCCAGGTATTAGTGTCTCAGAGGTGAGATTAGGAAGAGAAGTGTGGTGGACAGATGAGACCCACCAACGGGACGATCCTCCCTGACCATGCTGTGAGTTGTGTTCTGGGAGAGTTGAACAACTAGAACAGCAGAGATATCATTAAGCTCAATATAGATGGAGAAGGGACTAAAGGGAATGGAACAGGATTCAAAGCAAGTAAACGATAAACGTAATGATAACCTGAATGTAACAGAAAATACTGTATGTAAAGACATGAGACAATGGTGCATGAGGCTACAAGATTAGAGTTTTAAAAAATCATAAAAAGATAGAACAAAAAGCTGAGTTTCAAAATACCCATTGCATTCTTAACAAAATGAATGGCTTATCAAAACAAATAGAAATAAATATGTAAAATTGGTTAGCCATTACAGAAATATGGCTGCAAGGCAACCAAAATTGCACCAGGCAAACCTAAACATGAGATCTCAACTTGGTGAAACTACAACACAGAACAATGCACATGCAAAACAGCATAAGCAACAAGTGGTAGATGGGGCTAAATGATGCCACAACCAATGGATCAGATCTAAGCTCTGTAATTAGTAGTAGACTCGCCAACTTTAAGTGCATTTAAATGGTCGTTGGATAAACATATAGATGATAATGGAACAGTGTAGGTTAGATGGGCTTCAGATTGGTTTCACAGGTCAGCGCAACATCGAGGGCCGAAGGGCCTGTACTGCGCTATAATGTTCTATGTTCTATGTAATCTAGCCAAACCCAGTCATGAATAGTGGTGGACAATTAAACAACTCACTGGAAGAGGAGGCTCCAGAAATTTCTCCAATATCAACGATAGGACAAACTATCATGTTCATATATAAACTGAGTGCGTAGTCCCCTTCTGAGGTACCCATCCTCACAGATGTTAGTGTTCAGTTAATATGATTCACTCCATGTGATTTTAAGAAATTGGTGAAAGGACTGGATATTTAAAAGACAATAGGACTGAAGACTTGCGCTCGAAAACTTGTCATACTTCTAGGCAAGATGTTCAAGTACAGCTACAACAATGACATCCATCCAACAATGTAGAAAATTATCCATATATACCTTGTGCACATACAGCAAGGCAAAGCCAACCCACTGAATTACCTCCTGATCATCCTGCTTTCAAGCATTAACAAAGTGATGGAAGATCTTGTTGATAGTGCTTTCAAGTATCATTTCCTCAACAGTAACCTGCTGATTTATGAATAGCTTGGATTTGGATAGACCAACAGCCCCTATCCTCATTATAGCCTTGGTTTAACCACTGCTTCTGGAACGCTTTTGATAAAGTCCCATATAATTGGTTAGTGCGTGAGACTGAAGCAAATGACTGTGAATGATATACCAGTATGGATTGAGAATTGGTTAGCAGACAGGAAACAGGGAATAGGAATTCACAGTGGAAGGCATTGACAAGTGAGGTAGCACATGAATCAATGCTTGGAGCCCCAGCTATTCACTTTATTTATCAATGATTTGGATGAAGAAATTAAATGCAATATTTTTAAGTTTGCCAATGACACAAACTAAAACAAATTGTGAGTGGCGAGATGGAAGTAAAGAGGGCTCAGAGTGATTTTGATGAGTTGAGTAAGTGAGAAAATAATCAGCAGTCACTGGGGAATAGTGATTAATTTTTGCATTTCGTTTGCAGGCGCAAGTATCCATTAACCTTAAGTAAAGGAAATGACAAAGGTATAAAGACAATGTCAACAAAATGAAATTGGAAAACAAGTCAAACAACAAAAAGATAGAGGTGAAATGACAGATATTTAAGGGAATTGTTCATGACACTCAGAAAAGATATAAACATCAGGAACAGGAGTAGGCCACTCAGCTGCTAGAGCCTGTTCTCTCATTCAATAGGATCATGGCTGAGCTGATTAGTCCACATTCATGCCTTCTCCTGATAGCAAGTCACCACCCTATTTATCAAAAATCTACAAACTTCTGCTTTAAAAATATTCAAGGATTCCAAATCCTCATGGCTCTCTGTTAGCAAGAAAATCTCATCTTTGTCTTAAATGGATTACCCTTTTATATAAAAAAAACTCATTGTTTTATATTAATCTACAAGTGAAAACTCTCTTTTCACAATAACCATCAAGATCTTTCATATTTCAATCAAGTCACCTCTGAAATTTCTTAACTTCAGCAGATACAAGACTAGTCGGTCCAATATTTAACAAGAAACCTGCCCATTCCAAGTGATACTACAGTAAACATTTTCTGAACTGCTTCCAATAATTTTACCCTTCCTTAAGAAATAAAGATACCTATACTATTCAAAGAGCTCTAGATGTAGTTTCACCAGTGTTGTGAATGACTGAAGCATAATTTCCTAATTTTACATTAAATAATAGATGATAATGTTCTATTAAGAGAAGGCTGAGTTGGGACCCCATTGAAATGTATAAAATTATGAGGGGCATAGAAAGGGTACACAGGAAAGACCTTTTTCCTTTGGTGGAGGAGCAATGACAAAGGGGCATAGACTTAAGGTAATAGGTAGAAGTTTAGAAGAGATGTGAGGAAAATCTTTTATCATTCAGAGGGTGGTGGGTATCCGGAATTCACTCCTTGTAAGCGTGGTAAAAGGAGAAACCCTCATAACATTAAGTATTTAGAAATACACTTTCAGTGCCAAGGATACGAGTGATGGAAAAGGAAATTAGAATAGTTAGGTTCTTGTTTTTGACTGGTGCAGACTAGATGAGTTGAAGAGCTTTTTTCTATGCTGCAGACTTCTATGACTCTACTAGCTTTCCTAATTCCTTGCTGTCACTGCATACTAATTTTTGTGATTCGTGCAGTAGAATACCTGGGTCCTTCTGTATCTCTGCAATCTCTTACCATTTAGATAAATGCTTCTTTTCTATCCTTTCTGCAAAAATGGGCGATTTCACCTTTCTCCATGTGAAATGGCACTTGGAAGATCTTTGTTCACTCACTTAACCTAGTCATGTCCCTTTTTAGCCTTGTTATGTCGTCTTCACAACTTACTATCCTATCTATCTTGCTGTCACCAGCAAATATGGTTACCATACTTCTGGTCCTTTCACCCAACTAATATATAAAAATTATAAAAAGTTGAGGCCTTATCACTGATCCCTGTAGTACATCACTTGTTAAACTTTGCCAACAAGAAAATTATCCATTTATGTCAACTGTTTCCTGTTAGCCAGCCAATTGTCTGTCCATGCCAACATTCTACTCCTATACCATGAGCTTTATTCTCAGAAACAACCTTTGATGTGTCATCTTATCGACAGTACACCCAGTGGTTTTCCCTTTATCTAATCCTTACGTTATTTCCTCAGAGAATGCCAATAAATTAGTTAATCATTTCACAAAACCACGTTTATTCTGTCTGATGATCTTGAACTTCTATTTCTATGTTGTAACATCTTTAATACTAGTTTTTAATAGTTCCCCGATGACAGATGTGAAACTAACTGACCTGTGTTTTTCTGCTTTCGATCTTAGTCATTCACTATGTTTCAAACTAATGCAACTTTCTCTGAATCCAGGGAATTTGGGAGAATTAGAGCCAACGGATTTAACTATCTCACAGGCTACTTCTTTTAAGATTCCAGGAGCCCATTAAGACCTGGACTCCAGTTAGCCTACAGCTCCAACAATTTGTTCTTCTACTTCTGTAGTGATTTCATTTTCTTCAGTTCACCCCTCTCTTCGATTTTCTCATTTATTGCTGTTTGTGGATGAAAGAACAAAGGACAGTAGAGCACAGGAACAGGCCTTTTGACCCACCAAGCCTGCACTGACATATGATACCTTTCTAAGCTGAAAACCTTTTGCCACTATGTGCTCCCTATCTATCTATCCCTTGTTTCTTCATGTATCTGTCAAATGCCTCTGAAACATTGCGATTGTACCTGCTTCCACTGTCTCTTCTGGCAGCTCACTCCAGGCACTTCCCATCCTCGTGTAAAAAAACAGCCTTTTGCATAGTGGTATGGCACTCTGACCTTTACATAGCTGAGGCCAGGCGCCAACTCAATGACACCTCCTCCTACCACCCACTCAACCATGACCCTACCCCTGAAGAAGGGTCCCGACCCAAAATGTCAACTTTCCTGCTCCTCTGATGCTGTGTGGCCTGCTGTGTTTCTCCAGTCCCACACTGTGTTATCTCTGACTCCAGCATCAGCAGTTCTTACTATCTATTTCAAAAACAGTAGATGTATCTGTACCAGCTCCCTAATGTCCTCATGATTATGCCTGAGCAAATGAAATTGTGCTACTGCAGGTATGCAATAAACTTGCTTGTTACCAAAGGGCAGTATCTCATCTGTAAGTAGTGTCTAGTGGTACGTCCTCTAGCAGTAATCACTAGATAGTCCAAAGAAAAAGCAAAGACAAAGGAGGATTAATGGCAACAAACTACATTAAACAACTATTGTGCAGTCGCAGATACTGGTAGAGGTGGAAAATACTACAGCCAGATTTACAGTTAAAAATGTTGTTGTGCTGAAAGTGCATCTAAAGGTAGAGGTGCCCTCTCTGCGCCTTTCCTGCAACAGCAGCCTGCAGCTCCTTTCACATTGGGTAGCCTCCTATTTGCCTTCTTAGTTGAGACCCTACCTGCCCTCTAACCAGAATCCAGTATTATGGGTTTTCTACTCTCACCCTCAACGAAAAGTCAAATTCCTGCTCCAAATATCTGACAAGGGTAAACTAAAACTATAATGAACTATAATTGGTCAAAACATATTTGAGTAGATATGAACGTTGCAAATCTTGACTTTGTTCACTTACTTTCCCAATCAAAGGAGATTGACTGGAAGTTGATTGTTGTCTGGGAAAGAATCACTGAAGAGAAATTTGGAATTGTGTTTGACAGGGGAAATAACCTTGAATTATATTCATTGTTACCTATAGTCAAAGCTTGATTGTAATTTGAACATTTCAAAATAGGCAAGCCAAGAAAATGGAACATCATCTCTTAAATAGGAGTCTCCTGATTTAACATCTGGTATATTCAGATCTTTAATATGCCATCATGCACAGAATGTTTGATAAACTGAAACATTTGTCAAGAAGATGTTGATTTTGACATTTGCAACAGACAGGTGACAGCAAGTCAGCAGCTGCATTTTGAAAATCTGAAAAAGTTGTGAAATGAACTTTTGGAACACTGTCACCGATTTTAAATCACAAAAGTCAACATCCACCCCAAAATCTGTTAACTTGTTCTATTGCCATGCACCTAATGAATAGAAATACCGTTTTCATTTGAAAAGAGCTAGTTGACAGTAGTTTCCATTTTGTTTTTATTCCTTAAAAACTTTTATGAAGTAAAACCAACGAATGAAAATGGAGCAATTTGAAATCAACATGTGGTACCTGGTTAAGCAATTTGTTTAAGATTACATTGTGCAAATTCAAAATTCAGCTTCTCATATTCACCACATTGACCTGCCAATTTTAGATCAGTTCTTTTACCTGTTTTTACAGTACACACAATACAAAAGCTGACATTGTAGTGATCACAATTATAGAAGGTAATTTTTACCGGTGCACAATTTATAATCTGGTGCTAGAAAAGCAAACAATTGCTACTCACACATTAGTTGTCCTAATTTCAAATATTATATCATCTGCTGTTGACATGCACCATTGACACATTACAAAGGAGCTGTCATTGTGGGCCATAATCTAAGTATATTAATCTAATAAAAACACAAAAAATGCTTAAGATATTAGAAATCTTTGGATCTGCTTTAGATCTAAGCTATCAGTTAGATTGCAGTATGAAGAAAAGCTCTTTCCAAATCCCAGAAACACAACTGAAACAGGTCAAAATAAAGAAAAAACTCGCAAATACAAGCAAGTAAATATTCTGTTTTGTATACCCCAGGATTTAAAACTGAAAGGGTGAATTGTCAAATTTCATCTAGTGTGTACTGTAAATGTATATTTAATAGCAATACGTATGCATCAGGTTGTCACAAGATCCAATTTTTAAAATCAGTTTTAATTACCCATATTGTATGCTGACTTTCTGAAATATGACCTTAGAATATTCAGCTATTCAGAAAGAAAACAGTGTTATATATTCAGGTATTGACAGCTTACAAGACTTCAATTTGACTTATCCATTTTAAAATTGAATTCTTCATTTAAGAAGACACCGCGACATTGTAAGGTTCAATGGATGGTTAACAATGTAAGGGAAAGTTTCAGTTCTGAGTGTTCATGATTTATATTCAAGGTTTATCCACATCTGCTATACAAAAATCTAGAATGCAGCTTGATCTGATGGAAGATCTGTAACAGTCCAATTTGACTGAGAAAAGCAAATTTCTATGTTTTCATATTTAGAGCCAGGTTTTGCTATAAACCACAGACTAAAAGCTGAAGAAGCACAAAATATGGGTAACCAAGGCAGAAAATTGGAAGTGCTTTTCCATTACTGTATTGCATAATTTCCATGAAAGCTGAATAATTTATAATTATCCTAGAATGAAGAGTTGGATTACCACTTTTCCTTTATATTCAGGAAATCACTAACTTTAGAGGTGTATTCTTATTTTAAAGTATCAAGCAATCATCAAGAAAATTATTGGTTAGTAGAGTGAACAAACAATGCTTGTTATGCTACAGAGCCTGATACAAATGTGCAAAGAAATGCAGCTCTAAAGTCAGTCCAGCAGACTTTGTTAGTAAAACTTATACAAAGATCTGCTCAACAAAAATTACAAGCAGAAGGAAAAAGCAAACACTACCTTGCATTCTGGACAACCATAACTTGGCTGAAAACGCCCAAAGGTTGAGGAGAGAGCAGAGTAAATAGAAAATAAAGAAAATGCACAAAGGCAAAGACAAATCAGCATGAGATAAGAGAATAAAGCTGAGCATGTGAACAAATTTATATTAAAAACTTAGGAAGGAGGACAGAGTGTTAACTGCTTGAATTAAGACAATAAAACAAACAGTTAATGCAACATGAAACAGACAATCCTTCTCTCTTGGATTAGGCAAGATCCTGACTACCAATTAAATAGACATTGAATGTAATAAACAGAAGGGCAAAAACAAAGTCAGCTTTTTAAACTATGTTTTTGGTGAAATGGATATGAGAACATTTTAATTTTCTCCCTTCAAATCAGCCTGAGTGAGATTCTGGAGAACCTATTGTCATTAGAACAGTGACAGTAATATCCAGTCCTGGCCTCACTTAATGGCCATGTTGTGGAATCTCAGTGACCAGAACAAATACCCAGTATTCTTGAAACAGCTCAGAGGCTCAGAAAAAAAATTTGCATTCAAGTTGGATTCCAGATGGCCTTTTTAGATGTAAGCTGTGTCATGCTATTGATAGACTTCCTGTTAATTAACTTATGAAATTAAGACAAAATGTGCAGCGGAAAATTCAGCCTCCTGAGTTTTTCAGCACTTTATGTTTTATGTCAGGTTTCCAGTATCCACAGCATTTTGCTTTCAAATTACATTATGGGTTCTTCATATGACAACATGGGAGATAACGATGGTAAATGTTTTCTTCAGTTCCATCTTCAGGAGGCATGGGTTTCAATCGTATGGTTAAGTGGGACTGGACTGTTTAGTAGACTGTCTATTTCTAGTCCCCTGTTCTCCAGAAACTATCTTTACTTTAACTGTTCATACTACAAATCTTAATATTCATAAATTTGGGGGCAGCATGGTGGCTCAGTGGTTAGGACTGCTGCCTCACAGTGTCAGGGACCCGGGTTCAATTCCACCCTCAGGCGACTAAGTTCGCACATTCTCCCCGTGTCTGCGTGGGTTTCCTTCGGGTGCTCCGGTTTCCTCCCACAGTCCAAAGATGTGTAGGCAGGTGGATTGGCCATGCTAAATTGCCCGTAGTGTTCAGGGATATGTAGATTAGGTGGGTTATAGGGAGATGGGTCTGGGTGGGATGCTCTGAGGGTTGGTGTGGACTTGTTGGGCTGAAGGGCCTGTTTCCACACTGCAGGGATTCTGTAAATGAAGGGCTTTTATGAATTCAAAAAATGAAATTTGAGGCAGTTGAGAAAATAGTTGCTACAACAATCTTTACTGTAAGATACTATATAACTTCACCAAATAACAACCCACTCCTGAGTATAGCCACATACCAAAGGGTTCTGTAGCAGATTTATAGAAGGAATATAAATATGTTGAAGGCTTATTATTGATTGTTCAAGTTTTGGTTGCTCAGGATTCATTTAGCCCAAGGCATTTACTTTCCTGGTTTATTGGATTGGCTCCATCAAATAGTTATATAGGAGATGAGACCCAAAATGGTGGATCTCCACAGAAGCCACAGTTAGTAATGTTTCTGCTGCAAGGGAACAATTGATTCATTTTCATGTGCAATGTGGATAAAGGAAAATGTCATGCTGAAAACCTATTGTAAATGTTTCCTAATACATTTAATACTTAGGGAATGCACAGCTGCCTGGATATCATGACCTCTCCAATAAGCTGCCCTGCCCTGGGATTTAAAGTCTCTGTGTGCCTGATTACAATGGGACTGTGGCAGTTGTCTTGATGACTGAGATTAAACAATAAACTTTCACTGTTAATTTTATTTGGAATCAGGCCACACCAACTATGAATCTGAACATTGAAAAACCCATCTAACATAAGTGTGAAGGCAGGAACTGTTTTAGATGAGAAACCAAAAAAACTGCGGATGTTGTAAATCAGAAACAAGAACAAAAATTGAACTCAAAACATTAACTTGACTTTTTCACCACAGGTGCTGCCAGCTCTTCTGATTTTTTTCCAGCAATGTCTGTTTTTGGGCCTTTTAGATGACACTGAGACCCCAGCCCATGAACTCTTAAACCTATTAATAGCATGTATTGTACTGGAGGTATACTGGCAGCATTTCAGTGCTTCATGAAAAGTTTTATTTAGGAACAATTTCTTCAACACGTAAAAGTAATGACAGGAGTGACAGCATGGGATTAATATTCTGTGACTTCATGAATATAGTTTGAAATTTTTTTCTCTGGAGGGCTTAAGGCATTCAAGAAATTGGCTTATTTCATGCATGTAACTATACTTTTTTCCTTTATTCATTAATGGGATGAGGGCATCACTGGCTAGGCAGCATGTATTGCCCATCCCTAATTGCTCAGAGACCAGTTCAGAGTCAACCACATTGCTGTGGATCTGGAGTCACACATAGGCCAGATCAGGTAAGGATAGCAGTTTCCTTCCCTGAAGGACATTAGTGAACCTGATGGGTTTTTCCTGACAATTGCAATGGATTAATGTTCATCATTAGATTCTTAATTCCAGATATTTTGTTCAAATTCCACCATCTGCCGTGGCAGAATTCGATCCTGGGTCCCCAGAATGCTATCTGGGTTTCTGGATTAACAGGCTAGCGATAATACCACCAGGCTATTGCCTCCCCCAGTAAATGATATATGGTAACTGGACTTCCAGTTTGGCAATGTATTATTTGTTGTGTTAGATTTTCACCAAACATTGCCTCTTTATCCAATAGCTACACACTTTGGTCAAGCCAAATACTGTTGATCAGAAATAGGTGATAATGTTTGTGTTCATTTTGAGAGAGTTTTCCAGTTAGGCTTTATCTTCATGAATTCCTAACCTTTGTGACAATGTGAGTTGATTGGGAACACTATCAGCTGTATTGTAGGTATTCTTTGCTCTTATTTTTCCTTTAGTAACTTTTTTAAAATCTCATTTTACTTTCAATGTGATTAGACTAATAAGCATGAGTTGACTTGGTATGTACTGATGATGTTTTGCTATACACGGTGCTCACTAGTGGGGAGGTTGTGCTGCAAAATTTATTGTTCTAGGGTTAATTTCTTTTACTAAAAGTTAGATAAAAATATCCATTCATAGATAGCCTTTTGTTAGAATTAACAAATGGAGGAAGGATTATTCCTTAATGTGTACAGAGCCTGATTCTCCTTTTCTTTCAGATCACTTACCTGGTTCATTCTGAAATGCCACCCTGTTCCATTTTCAATCATTGAATGTATTTCATAATGTTAAAATATTTTGTGCAAAAAGCTGACATGGCCTTTAAGCTAAAGTTTACAAAATTATCCAAAGCACAATATTAATTTCAATGCAGAAAATTCAAGAAAAGGTACAATAGATTAAATCAATAACTTAACTGGCACTATACACACAAAAATCAATGTGATGTTGCCAGGATGAAGGTCATGAAAATCTATACTTGCCTCTTCTGTTGAGGATTATATCTGGTAAATACAAACTAATTCAACAATTGGTAGGTAGTGTTTGCAACAAGTACTTCTAAATATCCCGGATCAGGTTAATTTGACCAATCTATGTAATACCAAAGGTATACATTAATCTAACCTTCTCCTGAGCCCAGGTAATTTTTTTCTATTTAGCACCCCATGTATTCTTGCTGCTTATTAGTAATTTGATCCCAACTTTTCTGAAAAATAGATCATTTTTCCTTCTGGGTGCACATTCCTTAAAAATAGAATGGAATGTGTCCATGTTCCTGACAGAAGGACAGGGAGGAAACATATTATCTTTGTTTGGGATAGATTAGAACAAATGTGTGAAGTGAAAAGAGTGTTTTCACTCACTTAGCTGTCAAGTAAAATACTGGCTTCTATTTTGTAGTCTCAAAATAGTCCTGTCCCTTCTCTCATTTCGTTAGAATTTGGTGTTTCCCAAAGCATTCAATCAACATTTATGCAAAGTTAAAATGTTATTAAAACTGAAGAACTTGTCTTAAAAATGATTTTTGAATTTCAAAGTGACATCATTCTCTTTTAAAATGGCCAGTTCAATTTTGTCATGGGAACACCTCTGGACCTTCTTTGATCAGTTTGCACATTTTATAATTGTGTATTAATTATGCCGTAGAGGTTAAAAAATCTAATAACTTTGATATATAGATTACACTGGTGTATATTAATGCTGTTGTAGTAATATCTGGGACAGTGTCTATAGTTCCAAGGTTTGGTGTCAAGATCATGGTGTCTCTAAATTATCTGATTCAATTATTGGCAACTGATATGGAAGATAACTTCGACGCCAAAGGACCTCGTTCTCTTCACCACTGCTGAGATTCCTTTCTTCAGATAAATTGCAAAACATTGTATATATTGCACAGTGTGGAGCTGGAGGAACACAGCAGGCCAGGCAGCATCAGAGGAGCAGAAAAGTTGACGTTTCAGGTCAGGACACTTATTCAGATTGCACTATGACTCTTGTCAAGGCTTTAGCAAACAGCATACCCACTACCAGGAATAAATTGGCTCAGCGTCAACCTCTGGGTTCAATTTCATTTGGTGTGCACAAAGGACCTTATAGTGTTGCCAAGATTATAAAACCATGAAACTGTAACCAACATCTTGGCAGCTCTTGTAATATTCAAACATTTTTTGTGGAAAAGGTTGGAATCTCCAATAACATTATTAATGGTGGGTTTACATACACAAGGGAAAAATATCTAATATCCACCCTAAGCCTTTTTTATGAGCATGTATCATGTGTGTAATTTTTTATTTTGCAAAGACATTAAAGTTGATGAGATACTTTCCTTACCCTCTGCCTGGAAGAAGATAAACCTTAACAAATGGATCTGAATAACCGTTGTTGTCTCTTGGAGCAAGATTCCGAGCTTGTAGAACATGAACAATGAGATTTCCAACGTGCTTGTCATAGTTCATTTGTAACTAAGGGAAGAAGAGATTCTAAATAACATTAAGGAAAAGGAGTTGTACCTTTTTATGCTTGATCATAGATTGGCTTTTCAAGTTGCAAAACTGAATTAATTCATTCATTTAAATTTTGTTAGATTATCCTATTTTTCTTACATAATTCTCTTTTCCTGCACTCCATTGCCATTTTTAACACATTCTTTCAATAAATCTTCTAATCATTAGTAAAATAAATAAACTGACAAGAGCACTTTGTGTTCAGTGCCATTTTACAATTTCACAATGTAATACACCATTAAGTAAATGCCAGTTCTACAGCTGGGTTACCAATTAGATTTCTTCTCATGTTATGACACGGAGAACCAATGCTAATTAACACATCCTGTGCTTAACAAATGATTAAACAAATCATCGGAGGACAGAAAGTCTTTTTGTTTGATAGTAGGATCCTGTTGGTGGTGAATGCCACTCAGGTTGCTACTGCATAGTCGTAGCACGAAAAAGCTTGTTTCACCTATTACTCAAATGTTTGAGATACTTTATCCTTCATGGTAATCTGAGGTAAACTAGGCACTTTCAGGGCCAAAGTTAATTGAAAATTATCCTGATGAGTTTAAGTTAAAACAAAATTAACAAATCTGTAATTTTTTTAGCAATATTTAAATCTTTGGGATTTGCATTTTCCATTGAAATGCTCCTGTCATTTGAAACGAAAGTATAAATGCATCTGTGATTATTATGACTTCAATCCACCATCACTAAATCTACCACTATCAATATCCTGGGGGTTACTACTGACAAGAAACTCAATTGGACTCTCCATATAAACATAATGGCTGCAAGAGTAGATCAGAGGCTAGGAATCCTGCAGCAAGTAACTCACCTCCTGATTCCTCAAAGCCTGTCCATCATCTACAAGGCAGAAATCAGGAATGTGAAGGAGTACTCCCCAGTTTCCTGAATGGGTGCATCTTCAATAACACTCAATGACACCGTCCAGAACAAAGCAGCCGCTTGATTGGCACCACATCCACAAGTATCCACTTCCTCCATCTCCGACGTTCAGTAGCAGCAGTGTGTACTATCCACAAAAAATTGTATTGCGAAAATTCACCAAAGATTCTCAGACAGCACCTTCCAAACCCACAACCATTTCTGTCCAGAAGGACAGGGGCAGCTGATATATGGGAACACCACCCTCTGCAAGCTCCCTTCCAAGCTGCTCATCATCCTGACCTGGAAACATATCACCATTCCTTCATTGTTGCTGGGTAGAATTCCTCGAATTTCCTCCCTAACAGTATTGTGGGTCAACCCACAGCAGGTGGGACTGCAGCAATTCAAGAAGGCAGCTCACCCCCATCTTCTCAAAGGCATCGACGGATGGGGGGTGGGGTGGAGTTTAAAAGAGATATGCAAGGCAAATTTTTCACATAAAGGCTGAGGAGTGCCTGGAATGCTTTGCCAGAGGTGGTGTTTGGAGCAGACACAATAGCAAATATTCAAGAAGCAACTGGACACATGAATAAGAAGGGAATAGAGGGATACAGATCCTGTAAGTGAAGACAGTTTTAGTATGGAAGGGCAAAATGTGTCAGCACCAGCTTGGAGGGCCAAAGGGACTGTTCCTGTGCTGTACTGTTCTTTGTTCTTGTTCTACTTGTGGATAAAAAAAACGTACAGAGTGTGGTGAGGATCTGGAATGCACTGCCTGGGAGGGTAGTTGAGATGGTTAACTCCTCAACTTTTTAAATGCATTTGGATGAGCACTTGAAATCTCAACATTCAAGGCTATGGACCTACAAGTGTAGATTTAGCATAGCTTTGGCAATACAGACTGAATGGATCACAGCACCTCTTCTGTATTATATGATTCTATAAGAACATGAGAACTAGGAGCAGGAGTCGGCCTTCCGGCCCTTCGAGCCTGCTCCGCCATTCAATAAGATCATGGCTGATCTTTTCGTGGACTCAGATCCACTTACCCACACTCTCACCATATCCCTTAATTCCTTTATTGTTCAAAAAAAGATCTACCTTAGCTCTAAAAACATTTACTGAAGTAGCATCAACTACTTCACTTGGCAAGGAATTCCATAGATTCTATAACTATTCTACATTCCATATGATTCTATAACTACTATAACATCTGCATGCCTGCACATTTAAACAGGTCACCTGTCATTCTTCCAGAAGAGATAAGCAAAGGCCCAGTTTACTCAAACTCACAGGGGCCAATTTGTTGTACTGCCTCCAATGCAAATACGTGCTTCTTTAATTTAAGAAGTATTATCTCAGTAATATCCTGTATAATGCATCAAGACAACTTTATTCTTGTCCCCATGAAACAAAGGCCAACACGCCATTTGCCTTCCTAATTGCATGCCACACTTGCGCACTCACTTTGTGTTCTTTATTTGAACACATAATCCTTAGGAACATCAATGCTTTACAAGTCTTATGCTTTTCTATTTGGATGACAAAGATGAAGAATTTCACATTTGCTCACAGTATAATATGGAAGGTGCTCTCTAAGCCTTGGTGAGTTTCTGCAATGCATCTTGTGGATGGTGCATTCTGCTGCTACTGAGTATTAGTGATGAAGGGAACGAATGTTTGTGAATGTGGGTCTGATCTCTTGATGGAAATGGTCATTGTCAGGAATGAAGGTGGTGCAATTCTATCAAATCAGTTGTCCAAAACGATAAGCTAATATTCTAAGAACATGGATTCAAATGCCACCGTGTTAGATAGAGAAATCAGAATTTATTGGAGATAGTGTAGAAGCAATTCACAAGAATGGTTCCAGGCATGAGCTACTTCAGTGATGACAATAAATTGAAAAAGTTGGGATTGTTCTCCTTGGAGAGAAGGCGGCTGAGAAGGGCTTTGTAGAGATTTCCAAAATCGTGAGGATAAAGTAGATTGGGAAAATTTTCTCCCTATCTTAGAATAAACTGGAATGACAGAATGTAGATTTAAAGTTATCTGCAAAAAAAGCAAGGATGAGGTGAGGAAAATATTTTTCACACACCAAGTGGTTATGCTATGGAATGTACATCCTGGAAATGTGATGAAGACATGTTTAATTGAGGCATTCAATAGGATATTGGATGATTATGTGGATAAAAATAATGTCCAAGGGTATGAGAAAAAAAGCAGGAGATCGTCATTGGGTAATGGTGCTCATTTAATGAGCCTGTGCAAACACAATCAGCTAGTTGATTTCTTTCTATGTTGTCACACTTCTGTGATTCTGTGTGTTGTGAATGTTATTTGCCTTGTCAGCCCAAACTTGGGTATTTTCCAAATCTTGCTGCATTTGGACACTGACTGCTTCAGCATCTGAGGATTTATGAATGGTGCTGAACATTGGCGAACATCCTCATTTCTGAGCTTATGATGCAGAGAAGCTTATTGATGAAGCAGCTGGAGATGGTTGGGCTTGGGACACAACCCTGAAGAGATACCATGGAGCTGAGATACTGACGTCCAACAACAACTATCTTCCTCTGGGCCAGGCATGACTCCAAGTGGAGGAGCATTTTTGCCTGATTCTTATTGACTCCAGTTTTGCTAGGGATGCTTAACACTACACTTACCTCCAATCTCATTACAGCCTTGATCTAGACATGGATAAAATATCTGAATTCCAGAAATGAGGTAGCAACTACTCCCCTTGATATCAAGGCTAAATATGACCAAGTGTGGTAATTCAAATGATCGGAGTCATACCTGGCATAAAGCAAGATGGTTGTGGTCAGTGGGGGTCAGTCATCTCAGCTCCAGGATATCTCCACAGGAGTTCTTGAGAGTAGTGTCCTTGGTCCAATGATTTTAGCCTCTCCAATGATTTTCCTTCCATTCTAATGCCATGATGTGGAGGTGCTTGTGTTGGACTGGGGTGAATAAAGTTAGGACTCACATGATGCCAGGTTATAGTCCACAACAGGTTTATTTGAAATCACAAGCTTTCGGAGTGTTGCTCCTTCATCAGGCGGACCTCACCTGACGCAGGAGCAGAGCTCTGAAAGCTTGTGATTTCAAAAAAAACCTGTTGGACTATGACCTAGTGTTATGTGACTTCTGACATTGTCCACTCTAAGGTCAGAATTGGGGATTTCTGCTGAAGGCCGCGTAATATTCAGCACCAAGTACTGAAGCTATCCATGCCTAAATGCAGCAAGACCTAGACAATAGTTTTGGGCTAAGATATGGCAGGTCACATTCGTGCCAAACAACAGCCAGGCATTGACAATCGCCAATAAGAAAGAACCTAATAAATTCGATGGCTTCACCTTCACTGAATAGCCATTATCAATATCCTTGGAGTTATCATTGATCAAAATCTGAACTGAAGGAATTGTATAAACACTGTAGCTAAATGAGTAGATCAGAGGCTGGAATCTTGCAGTGAGTAACCCACTTTGTGACTCCTCAAAGACTGTCCATCACATACTAGGCACAAATCAGGATTTTGGTTCAATGTTCCTTCAGTTGATTGGACCAGTGCAGGTCAAACATCATTCAAGAAGCTTGACACTATCCAGGATATAGCAGCCCCTTAATTGGCACCACATCCATAAATGTCCATTCCCTCCACCACCTTCGATCAGTAGCAGCAGTCTGTACCATCTACGAGATGCACTGCAGAAATTCACCAGGAATCTTGAGACAGCATCTTTTAAACCCACGACTACAACCATCCAGAAGGCATAGGGCATTTGATACATGGCAAGAACCAAACCATGCAACACTGAACAGATTACTGCTCAACAGGTGCTGCTTGGAAACACAGTTAAAGACTCCTTCCATAGCTTTATTGAGAATAGATTGATGGAGGGGTAACTGGCATTTGCATTTGTCCTGCTTTTGAGTACAGGACATACCTGGGCAATTTTCCATATTGTTGAGTAAATGATAGTGCTGTAACTGTACTGGAACAGCTTGGTTAAGATAGCGTCAAGTTCTGGAGCTCATGTCTTCAATATTAATACTGGAATCTTGTAAGGGCCCATGACTTTTGCAGTGTCCACAGTGAAGAGCTGTTTCTTGACATCAAGTGGAGTGGGTCAAATTGACTGAAGACTGGCGGCTGTGATGTTGGGGACCACTGGGGATGGATCATCTACTCAGTACTTCTGACTGAAGATTGCAAATATTTAGCCCTGTCTTTTGTACACGTGCTGAGCTCCCAGATCACTTGAGGATATATATGGAGCCTCGTCCTCCAGTGCATCATTTTAGTTTCCACCATGACAAGAAGTGGCAGGACTGCAAGGTTTAGATCTGATTCATTCTTTGTGGGATTGCTTCGCTTTGTCTAATACATGCTGCTTCCTCTGTTTGGTATGCCTATCGTCCTGTGTTGTAGTTCCACCAAGTTGGTACCTTGTCTTTAGGTATGCTTGGTGCTGTTGTGGCATGCTTTCTGGCACTCTTCATTGATTACGAACCTTCTTACTCCTAATCTTGATCCATGTTGATTCTACTTCACAATCCTCTGAGGCCAGATTCTTTCCCATTAACGTCCTTCTATCCTTACTATCACGGTTATCCCTCCTCTTTTGCCATTCTATCCATCCTTCCAAAATATTGTGTATCCTAGAATATTTATTCCCAAACTTTGGTTGCTTTGTAACCATGTCTCTAGAAGGGCTGAGATAACAAGGCGTGGAGCTGGATGAACGCAGCAGGCCAAGCAGCATCATAGGAGCAGGAAAGCTTGACATTTCAGGCCCAAACCCTTCATCAGAAATGGGGGAGGGGAAGAGGGTTCTGAAATAAATAGGGAGAGAGGGGGAGGCGGATAGAAGATGGATAGAGGAGAGGATAGGTGGAGAGGAGGCAGACAAGTCAAAGAGGCGGGGATGGAGCCAGTAAAGGTGAGTGTAAGTGGGGAGGTAGGGAGGAGATAGGTCAGTCCAGGGAGGACGGACAGGTCAAGGGGGCGGGATGAGGTTAGTAGATAGGAGATGGGGGTGGGGCTTGAGGTGGGAGGAGGGGATAGGTGAGAGGAAGAACAGGTTAGGGAGGCGAGGACGAGCTGGGCTGGTTCTGGGATACGGTTGGGGGAGGGGAGATTTTGAAGGTGGTGAGATCCACATTGATACCATTGGGCTGCAGGGTTCCCAGGCTGAATATGATTTGCTGTTCCTGCAGCCTTCGGGTGGCATCATTGTGGCATTGCAGGAGGCCCAGGATGGACATGTTGTCTGAGAAATGGGAGGGGGAGTTGAGCAATTGGATTGAAACCATTCATGTTTATTTGTGTCACTAGCTTTTCTATTTTATCGTGGATGCTTCACGCATTTGGGAAAAGAGCCTTTAATTTATTATTTATTATAATTCACTGCTTGAGCTTTAATCAATGGTGCTCAATTAATATTCATTTCTCTGTCTCTTCCTGTATCATGTTGCTTGTCTTTTTCAACATTGTGACTTGGGTCCATTGCCATGTTGTTTCTTTGTGAACTTCTAAATCTCACTTTGTCTGAATTATCATTCATAAACCCCACGCCCATTCATAACTCCCACCCCACCTTGTTTAAAGCTCTGTCCATAGTCATAGTTGTACAATGGTTCAGACATCTAGTGCCAGCCTGATTATATCAAAATCCACCCCAAAGGATAGCTTCCTTTTCTCAGCAATGATGCCAGTGCCATGAGTCAACACTCCTCTATCCCACATGTTGTTCTCTTTATTTATAAATCTTCCACATTTTGCCACATCCCGATATAACACTATGGATTTATTTGCTATTCTTTAATTGTGAGGCTTTCAACTTAAAAGAAGATATAAAGATGGAGTTATAACCTCACTTTTCTTCAAATCTTCAACCAAATTGTGAAGTAAATATTTTTAGAATGTGATTTCAGATCAACAATCTTTTGTAAATAAGAACAGGACAGGAGTAAAGCTTTCGAGAATGGCTACCAAACGTTTAATTTAAAAATCATGTTTGACATTAAACAGAAAATGAAATTTAAACTGCAACATAGTAAAAAAAAAAGTTTTACCTGAATTTCGCCAGTAATTGAATGTGATTTACTTGCTGTTTCAGGAGGCTGTAGAAGAATGAAAATAAGTTTAAGCAGCTCTTTCATATTATGATTAGACATTTTGAGTAATTGTCATTTTTAGCTTTGCCACTGGAGGTTGGAGGAGTCAAGTGTTTTCGTTCCTGTTTGTTAATTTGTTTATAAACAATATATTTCAAAACTAATTAGCAGACTTCAAGGAAACACAGGAGAGAAATATGACATGATCGAAGGAAGAACTGAATAGTTTTTGGTGAACGCGCAGGTCCAGATTAAAACCCTGGAAGTTTTAAGGATCCATTAAGCTTGGAAGATAAAGTGAAATGATCATTTTTTTGGAATGTTGTGGGATATACAATTCAAAATGAAAATGTTATAGGTTGTCTCAACTGCAGTTATGGAATTTTTCACAGTATTCAAAATGTTAGTGGGTTTTTCAGTGTGGGTTGATGGATAGTGATTGGGCTGAAAGTTCCTTTAAGATGGAAAGTCCTATTAAAACAAAAACATCTTTGTCATCGCAGAACATCAATGAAAAATAAATAAACCTCAAAGAAGAGCTGCCAAATTGTAATATCATTGGGTTAACTCAGCACAGCTGAGGTATTCTACCTAGTGCTGTCTTCACCTGTTGTTCATTGTATTTGTTTCTGACTTTCACTCATTCTTCCACGCTATATTTCCGTGATCAGTTGCCCACTGTTAACCTGCTGTCATCCTTCTCATTTATCCCATTTTAATTATTGTCCTCAAATTAAACAGGGCTGCTGGGCAAGACCAATAATAATTGTAAAAGCTAAACATAAGAACCAACTTCAATTCCACCCATTTAAAGGACTGTAATCTCAGGGATATAATTGTACCTTTCTCTCCCCTATTCTGTTACATTCTGTCTGCTTCAGTCTGCCTGTCTTTTACTCTCTTCTGACACTTTTAATTGTATTTTACAACCCAGAAGAAACTGATGATTCCTGAATTTTATTTTTACATAAATGTAACGCTTTGCCAAAATATAAGGTCAGCACACACATGGAGAGAAGAGTTGAGAGAGGAAGATGAATTGATTTATTTGATAAATATTTGTCCAGTTTCTGAAATGCTGTCCTTATGAAAACCATCCAGGTCAATACCTCATTAACTCCATTAGACCTTAAATCATCGAAAATCCAATTTTTGAAAACACATCACGTGTAACTAGTTCTATTTGCTTCCTTGTATGTGACTGTCAATTCAGCATAATTATGCGAAGATTTGTGCTTTTGACTCATTACCAGCTGGAGCTAATGTTATTACTGAAAAATTTGAATTAATTACAGACATTTAAAAATTAAAAGAATTCAATTTCGTCAGCTGGATTCATACTAAACTTAGAAGCTGCTCAACTCAGCTCAGTAGTGCTTGGTTTGATGGTGCGAAAATATCCATTTTTGTTCCAAAATGACATTCAATGCCTCATGTGGATTCCTCTAAAGAAAGCCACACTGGATGCTGTTTTGGGTTGGACATTATCATACGCACAGTGAACATCAATTGAATGCATGCATGTCGATTCTTACTTGGTGTAAAAAAATTATTTAACACCAGTACTGTCATTCTTGATTACTTCTGTGCCATGTGCCAATGAGGATAGGAATAGGAAAATGGCACAGTTAAATATGTGGCTGAAGAGCTGATGTGGGAGGGAAGGCCTCAGGTATGTAGATGATGGGGATCACTTCCAGGGCAGAAGAGACCTGTACAAGAAATTGCACGTAACCTGGAGGGACACCAACATCCTGGCAGGGAGGTTTGCTGGTACCACTTGGGAGGATTTAAACAAGTGTGGCAGGGGGCACAAGAATCAGAGCAGGAGGTCAGCAAGTAAAATGACCGAGGGGGAGGCAGAGACTAAGACCAGTAAGGCTAAGAGCAAGAACAGATAGGGAGAGATTGGGGGGTTGGCCACTTGATGGTAAATCCACATCTGGCATGTGGGAATCTTTCAAAGGCCAGTTGATTAGAGTTCAGGACTAGCATGTTCCTGTGAAAATGAAGGATAAGGATGGCAAGATTCGGGAACATTGGATGACAAGGTAAATTGAGAGCTTAGCCAAAAAGAAAAAGGAGGTATCTGTAAAGTTTAGGAAACTGAAGGCAGACAGGGTCCTCAAAGAATACAAAACCAGCAGAAAAGAATACAAACTAGGAATTAGGAGGGCTAAAAGGGGCAGTGAAATGTCTTTAGCAAACAGGATTAAGGAAACTCCCAAGGTGTTTTACACATATATCAGGAGCAAGAGGGTAACTTAGTAAAGGGTAGGTCTGATCAATGACAAAAATTGGAATTTATGCATGGATCCAGAGGACATGGGTGAGGTCCTTAATGAATACTTTGCATCAGTATTCACAAAGAAGATGGACATGGTGGATAGTCCGTACCGGGAGGGATATGTTGATATTCCAGGGTATATTAGTATAAAAAAGGTGGTGTTGGGTGTTTTGAAAAGCATTAGGGTAGACAGTTCCAAAGGACCTGATGGGATCTATCCCAGAATTCTGTAGGAGGCAGGTGAGGAAAATGCTAGAGCCTTGTACGAAATCCTTGTATCCACTTTAGACACAGGAGAGGGCTCCAAGGTCTGGAGAATAGCCAACATTGTTCCTTTGATGAAGAGGGGCAGCAGGAATAATACAGTAATTTACAGGCCAGAGAACCATATGTCAGTTTAGGGCAATTATTGGAGAAGATTCTTAGGGATAGCATTTATTCCACATTTAGAAAAATATGGACTTATTAGTGATAGGCAGTATAGCTTTGTGTGGGGAAGGTTGTGTCTCACAAACTTGACTTGAGTTTTTTGAGTAAGTAATAAAGTTTGTTGATGAGGGCAGGGCAGTAGATGTTATTGGAATGGACTTTAGTAAGGTTTTTGACAAGGTCCCTTATGGCAAGCTGATACAAAAGATGGTCACTTGGGATCTGCGGACAAGCTGGTGAGATGTCTACATAACTGGCTTATTCGTTGAAGAAACAGTAGGGGTAGAAGAGTATTTTTCAGATTGAAGGTCTGTGAACAGTGGTGTTCTACAGGATTCAGTGCTGGGACCTCTGTTGTTCATCATGTAAATAAATGATTTAGAGGAGACTGTAGGTGGCCTGATTAGTATGTTTGTGGATGATGCAAAGATTGTGTGAGCTGTAGTAAGGAGGATTACCAGGGGATACAGCAGGACATGGACAGATTGGAGACTTGTGCGGAGAAATGGCAAATGGAATTTCATTCAGACAGAGTTCATGCATTTAGGAAGGTCTAATACAGGAGGGAAGTGTACAGTAAATGGTAGAACCCTTTGAAGTATTAACGTACAGAGGAATCTCGGTGTACAAGTCTACAGTTCTATGAAAGTGACATCACAAATGAATAAGGTAGTCAAGAAGGCATAAGGCATGCTTGCCTTCATGGTCTGGGCACAGAGTGTAAAAATTGGCAAGTCATGTTGCAGCTGTGTAGAAATTTAGTGAGGTTACATTTGGAATAATGTTTACAGTTCAGGTCACCACACTACCAGAGGATCTGGAGGCTTTGGAGAGAGTACAGAAATGGTTTACCGGGACGTTGTCTTGTTTGGAGGGTATCAACTATGAGGAGAGATGGATAAATGAGGTTTGTTTCCATGTGGACGTTGAAGGATAAGGGGCAATCTGATAGAAGTGTACAAAATTATGAGATACATGGATAGAATGGATAGTCAGAGTCTTTTTTCCAGGGTAGAAATATAAATTACTAAAGGAGAAATGTCAATTACTAGGGACATAGGTTTAAGACAAAAGTGGGCAAGTTTAAATGAGATATGAGGGGCAAACCTTTCACGCAGAGGGTGCTAAGTGCCCGGAATGTGCTGCCAGAGGTGGTAGAGGTGGACACAGTAGCAGCATTTAAGAGGCATCAATACAGAGATATAGGCAGGGGATAGAAGAATACAGACCACATGGAGGCAAAAGATTTTTAGTTTAGAAAGACATCACATGTTAGTGAAGTCTTGGTGAGCCGAAGGGCCTGTTCCTGTGCTGATCAGTTGACCCAATCAGTCCTGATATGACAAATGTCCCATCCCAGGGATCAGTCTGGTGAACATTCCCTGCATTCCTTCAATGGCAAGTACATCTGTCCTTTGAGCACTAAGACCAAAACTGTAAACAATACTCCAGGTGTGGTTTCACCAAGGCCCTGTATAGCTCCAGTAAGACATCCTTCCTCCTGTATTCAAACACTCTTGCAATGAACTCCAACACATCATTTACCTTTCTAACTGCTTCCTTCATCTGCATGCTTCCTTTCAGCGATCAGTGTACAAGGTCACCCAGGTACCTTTTGGGCATCAACATTTCTCAATCTATCCCTATTTAAATATACACCACTATCTTGACTTTTCCGACAGAAGTAGATAACTTCACATTGATGATTGTTATACGGCGTTTGCCACACATTTACCTATTCAACTGACTTGTCTAAATTGTTCTGAAGCCTCTATGTCCTACCCATCACCTATATTCCCATTAAGTTGTATATCATCAGTGAATTTGGAAGTATTACATTTGTTTCCCTCAACCAAATCATTGATATATATTGAAAACAGATGGGGCCCAAACACTGATCTTTAAGGTACCTCACTTGTCAATGCCTTCTACTCTGAAAAAACTCCTTTTATCCCTACTGCTTTCTGTCTGCTAACCAATTGTCAATTCACCAATCCCAAATACTTTAATCTTGCACAATAACCTCTTACAAGAAACTTTATAAAAAGCCTTCCTGAAAATCCAAATACAACATATCCACTTGTTCTCCCTTATCTATTCTACTAGCACAACTTCAAAAAAACTTTGTTAAGCACCATTTCCTTTTCATGAATCCATGTTACTTTTGTGTAATAATGTTTGTACTTTAAATGCTCTGTTATCACGTTCTTTACAATATTTTCCCTTCTCTTGATGTTGGTTGAAGTAAAAGTTAAATAGGAATTTCCAGTGAGAATTAAATTAGGATATCTATCCTCACAGTTGGCAGAATTGCCGAGGTGAACCTTGCACAAAATAAGTGCTGGTGTCAGAACTTTCCGGAGAAGCCTTGGGAATCAGAAGACAGAGGACTCCTTATGTATTTCTAGGTATAATCCATGGAGAGGTACATAATCCAGAGTGAAAACAAAGATACTGGTAAGGAATGGAGGAAGCAGTACCAAGCACAGTCAGGCTAAGATAAGGTTAAGCAGCCCCTGAGGAATCAAAAATAAGACTGAAGACGTCTGTGTACTGACAAGGTTGCAATTTGTGGATGTGACTAAGTGTGTGTATATTGATGGATTTCTTGTGTGCAGCAGATGATTGTAAGAAGACTGTAATTTCCAGTTTTCTCTCTCCCTCTTTTAAATTTTTCCACATTCCAATATGCTGGGACTGTTCCTAAATTTATAGAATTTTGGAAGACGACAATCAATTTACTCATTATTTCTGTGGCTGCCTCCTTTAGTATGTCTGGGATTATCAGCTTTCAGTTCCATTCATTTCTCTAGCAATACTTTATGAACACTAATTTATTTCAATTTTTCCATTGCAAAAGATCTTTGGGAAGTTTTCTGTGTTTTCTGTGAAAGCAGAGTCATTTAATTTCTCTGCCATTTCCTTTTTCTCCATTATCAATTTCTCATAGTTTATACTGTAATTCTTCAATTTCAGACTTCAGGGAAGTTTCATAAGAATGGTTTATGAGTGACAAGCTTCATTTGCAAAGATAGATTGGAGAAGCTGGGTCTATTCTCCTCGGAGAAGAGAAGACTGACAGGAGATTTGATCGCAGTATTCAAAATCGTGAGTGGTCTGGACAAAGTAGAGAGGGAGATATGTTTCTGTTGATGGAAGGATGGAGTGATGTGATATAGGCTATGTGATTTATATGTATTTTTAAAATCATCAATTTTGAGTTTGCCTAAGTGATGTACGGGTTTTCTATACATCTGAAGTTAATAATTAACTTCTAAGTGTATCTGTAGCCGTGAAAATTTCTTTCAAAACAGTTTGAGAGAGCTACTTTGGCAGCACTAATGGAGTTTTGTTTACCTTAAGATGTTTTACAACTTAGCAAGGTAAACTATTATGCTTTAGATTTCTTTAGATTTCTTTTTAAGCTTAGGGAAACCCATAGTTTAGTGGGAGAGACTTCTCTTAGTCTTACTTTGTTTTGCACAGTTCTATGAATTCCCTGAATGGAGATGTCTGTAAAGAGGAATGCCACTGTTAAGGGGACGATATAGTAAAACTAGATTATCTAGAGTAGTGAGTGAATGATTGTCCCAAATCAGAAATGTTGAGATAAAACCCTGAAGAAATTACTTCAAGCTAAGTATGTTTAAACTCAGGTGTCTGAAAGATCCAGGAAGAAACTATATTGTTTCTAATCTAAGAGTTAAATTCATACTTTCCTTTAAGCCTTTCCTTTAAGGTGAGTATCTCAGGGAGCCTCACCATGCTGTATTCTCACTGGCTCTTCCAAGATGGCGGCAGAGTAGGGCTCCTGATTGGAGCTCGTCCGCTCCGACCGCTTTTCTTTCTTCGCCTTTCTTCTTCTCTCGCTTTTCTTTCCTTTCTTTCTCTTAGTTCTTTTTTCCTTCCTCCTTTACTCACCTACTGCATGTCCGGAGCAGCACCAGAGCGGGATCTGCAGCAAGATGACTAATGTGGCAATAGAGCATGGCAGCAGCTGGGGCCCAGTGAGTGCCCGGATGGCGGCATGTAGCGAAGGATGACAGCATCGAAAGATGGCGGCATCAGCGATCAGTCACGAAGGATGATGACAGCTATGGTCAGCAGCGAAGGGGCAGTCGGGGACGAAGCCTTGCGAGTGGCAGCGAAGTCTGGCATGCCCGATGGAAGTCAGCAGCAGTGGTCAGTGGTGAAGGTGGCTGGCGAACACAGGCAGGTCTTAGCCCAACATGGGTAAAAGTTTGCCCAGTGCAGGGAAAAGCGAGCCCACTTGGGGAAAGCCCCACTTGGAACAGTGGGAGGCTCATGGCTTAAGAAAGGACTGTAATGTTTGACTTTTTAAAGTTTATTTCTTTATTTTTCCACTTTTATGCTAAGAAGATTGTGGTGCTGAACTTTTTAACTTAACTTTCATTATTTTTCTATTTCTGTAACTAAGATTTTGTATCTAGGTATGTTTGTACCTAAGATGGCACTGTGTGTGACGACATTGTACACTTTTCACTGTACTCTTATACCCTGTACTTGAGTACATGTGACAACAAAACTTAAATCTAAATCTAAGATGTCACAACAAGTTTTTCTCCGTAAGAGAGCTGTTTTTGTGTACTGTACAAGGAATAAGAGTTTTTAGGAATTTGTAAATGGGTGCTTTGGAATTAATTGGGTTATACTTTTCTTATGTGCTTAAAATGCTGAATTTGTGTTACAAGTACATAGTTCAGTTTATTCCATTTTATCTTCATTCCTTTTGGTTAATAAGCTTTTTTTTTTATTGATAATCTATAACCTGCAACATTTTGTGCTTTTGTTTTAGTGAGAGATCGCTTGTTAAAACCAAACAAAAAAAAATGATCCAACAAGCCAGGTTTTCATATGACATCTGACAAATCCAATCACAATCTGAGCAGGAAACACATATGTGCTAATATGAGGAGAAAATGTTTTACGCAGACATTGGTTCAGATCTGAACATATTGCCTGAGAGTGTGTTGAAGGGAGCTTCCACTAAGGTTTATAAAGGAGAATTGAATTCTTATCTGAAGATATATAGAAATGCATGACTTTGGAGAAAGAGTGCTGAGTGGCCCTTGCTGAATTATTCCTGCAAATAGTCATCAGGGTCAGGATAACTTGATGGGCCATTTTCTATGCTGACAACATTCTTTGATTCTATAAGTCTCATCTCCACTGCAGTGAGTTTTAGTTTTTTAATGTCTAAACAGTAAGTTATGTAAAAACAGGATCATTTTGTTTTCTTTAGTTTTGGTTGTACAGTGAAATGGAAAAAAAATTGGTTTGAAACCAAAAACTGTGGAAGGAATTGCTGCACTTTTTCAAACACTTTACTGGACCTCATTGTGAATTTTGTTATACTGCTGGTTTGTAAGCAGCGAGGAAGGAGAGATAAGATAGCATGGCACTGGTGTGTGCATGCAGAATGGATTCAGGTGACAACACCTTGTTGATTGGTTTGTGAAAATGTGACTAGTTGTAGATATTGGAAGTCATCAGCCTGATAGCAGTTCTCTGATTAGTTCTTGGGCAGGTGAATTGCTTGGGGGTTTACAACAGTGGTTGCTGGAAAGTTTTTGGACTACTGGAAGAGCAGGTTTTGTGTTTCTATTTCTCTGCAGTAAAAGTACCTGGAGTCTTCCACCAGTTCTATAAGCTGTTGCCTTTAACCATTGGTGTTCCATTTGTTCTGTGCCTCCGGAAGAAATGAAAAACACTCGTAGAAAGGAGACTGAAGAACAAAAGGTCATGGGAAGCAAAAGGAGTATCTCATTAAACCTTGTGGAATGGTGCTACTGAACTGTGCTTCTCCAGAGTTTTTCCTCTACCCACAACACAAAGCGATTTTTTTCCAGTTTGTCAGTATCTGCCCCTGTGTGCGAGTAGATGTTTAAAAAAGCGGCTAGAGTTTTAGCTAGTTGAGTTACTAGTTGTTAGTTCATAATTTTTTTTATCCTATGGTTAAAATTTATTTATCTGTAGTAAAAGTGATTCTTGTTAAGTACAGGAATCTTGCTGTGCTTTCTGTTAATCTGATTCCATCAGGCTGGTTACTGGGGACTTTGTGGAGTTTGATTAAATCATTAACTTTTGAACTGATCTCGAGAGTCGTAGGATTTGAGAATCTGTCACTTTCTCAAGTGGGTTGTAACAATTCAATGAGCCCCAGGAAACTTTGGCTGAAACAAAATATATTCCTTTAATTAATTATCAAATTTATCACTTTATTAAAGTTATGTTCTAAATATAAAACTTATAAACAATATTTTATTGAGTTCAATCAGTCCACAACTTGCCATGCTTTTAGTATTAGTGAGCAAGCTAATATTTAAAGGCATCAGCTCACCTTACTGCTGTGTCGCTTTTTACTAACTGCAGGTGAAGCAGGTTGTCCGGGGCTGGGGGCAGCACTTGAAGTGGCTGATGTGGTTCCTGAATGGCTGTGGGCTCCTTTCTCTGTGGCTGAGGTAACGACAGAGGGTGCCTCCTGGGACACCTTCTGTAGTTCTGCAGCCAGCTGTTTCGGGTCAACTCCTGGGGACTTTTGCTTTTCTCCTGTGAAAACAACCAACACTTTATAAAGAAGACCAGCAATAAAACACATTTTGAATGATACCGATGCTATTGCAGATTCAGTTAGTGATAAAACACACAGGTCTAACAATTTCAATTTTTTTTTAGCTGAAGGTATTAACTGAAGGAACACAAATAATATTTACATAGGATTGCCTTTGTACATCAAGTAACATTCCCTAATGATCTCAAACTGCACATGAATTTCAATATATACTGACGCCATTATTCTTTAAAACTGTAATAAATTATCCAATACTTTCAGCAAATACTAAGAAACAATCAAATATAAATATTTTAGGGTTGATAAACGTTGGGGTCAGAGATGCAAGCACACATTTATAGTGTTTTTGTGTAACACCAATCAGTTCCAATCATTAATAGGAAACAATTTATCAGAATGAATGGTAATAACTTTTTCCATGAACTTATTGAGCTCAATGTTTTCAGCGAGCTCAGAAGGGTTCAGAGTGAATGTTCTATATTAGGAATCCTGGAAAGATGTGAAAAGCAGTGGTTCCATGGAGCATAATTTGTGCTGACACTTGCCTGCCGCAGTCTCCACTTATACAAGGTCACTGCTAAGAACAAAGAGAAGGGAAGGAACATTTGAGATAACAAGGTGTGGAGCTGGATGAACACAGCAGGCCAAGCAGCATCATAGGAGCAGGAAACATTTGTCTGCTAGCTTGTGGAGGGTGGGGAAAGAAAATGTGTGTGGATCTGGAGATGTGGATGGGTGGGTTTGGTGTATTGCTGAGGCTTTTAAGGAATGTTTGGGCCCAGAGCCTGGAGTATAATTTGTGTGCTGCCTGCCAGATCCCACATGTTAAACAAACATCTTCTGCATCAAAGCAGTGAGACCATAGGGGGCCCTGGTAGGGGAACGAACATGGCTGATGTCTCCAGAGCTCTTCACAGTTTCAATAATTTACCAACATCCCAACTGATACTTTGTCAGTGACAATATCACTGTTATGAACATAGCAGACACTGGCCTTAAAACTATTCAGAGAATGTTCCCATGCCTGGAGTATTCAACTCACTAGGGATTGTAGGCTTTGTATGAGGACAGTTCTTTTGCATGTGTCAATTTGGTATTACACACTAGCAACTTGTAGTTTATTCAAACCAGGACATGGAAGGGTTGGGTAGTCCAGCCCTCACTCCTTCCCTGATTCTTACTCAACTCTGATAATGAGGCAAAGGGACTGATTGGTGAACATTTTTAATCACAAAAAATTTTTCTTTTGGGATTCAGGCTGCAGGTCTGCATTCGACCCAACTTGTGATGACCTGCCAGAGTGAGGTACATTTTCACACACCAAGAACACAACCTGGGTCCCAATTGAAGCTCAAATGAGAGCATTTGAGATTCTTGGAAAGAGACACATGATATTGAGAAATGGTTGGAAGCACTGGCACTGGATATTCAAAAAGAATGTGAGTGGTAGGTCAAATAATTATCAGCCAGTCAGATCTTGGTGGTTGCAAATCACAAGAATCAATACCAAGAAATAGGAATAAACATACTTAGAAGGGCATGGACTATTCAGAGCTATGTCTTGAAAAGGGAAGGCATGTCATTTTAATTTAATTGAAGCTTTTGACGAAATGTCATGAGGATTGATGAGGGTAGTACAGTAAATGCTTTTTAAATGAATTTTAATAAGACATTCGACAAGGTCCCACATGGCAGACTAGTCAGAAAAAATGAAATCAATGGGACATGGGGTAAAATGGTGAATTAATGACAAGGAACAGAGGGAACTGTCGACAGATGTTTTTGAGGATGGAATTTGGTTTCCAGTGGTGTTCTACAGGACTCAGTGTTGGTTCCCTTGCTGTTTGTGACATAAATTAATAATTTAGACTTAAATGTGGGAGGTGGGATTAGGAAACTTGCAGATGACACAAAAATTGGCTTGGCAGTTGATTGAGATGACACTGTTGGATACCAGCAACTGCAGGATGATATCACTCGTTTGGTTAAGTGGACCAAAAGTAGGTACAGGAAATGAGAGGCCTTGGAGCACATATTCATTCGTCTTTGAAGGTAGCAGGCCAGGCAGATAAAGTGGTAAAGAAGACCTGTAGGATTCTTTCCTTCATTAGATGAGATATTAAATACAAGAGCAGAGATGTGTTGCTGGATCTATATAAGACACTAGGTAGGCCACAGCTGGAGTTCTGTGCACAGTTCCAGTCACCACATTACAGTAAGAACATGATTGTCTGGACATTTGCAAGATTGTTTCCAGGGCTTAAAATTGCAGCTACATGGAAAATTTGATAGGTTGAGGTTGTTTTCCTAAGCACAGAGGAAGTCGGGGGTAATGATATGTGGATATACAAAATAATAATAGTCTTGATTACAGTGGATAGGTAATGCTTGTCGCCTCTCATGGACGGGTCAATTACCAAGGAGCAGAGATAAAGGGTAATCAGTAGAAGAATTAGAGGGGACATGAGGAAAAATATTTTCACCCAGAAGCTGGTGGACAATCTGGTTGAGGTGGAAACCCTCAACTCATAGAATCATAGAATCACACAATACAGAAGAGCCCTTTGGCCCATTGAGTCTGCACTGGACAAAAAACAAAGCAAAATGCAGCACAAGAATATCCATTTCAGTCCTCCAAGCCTGTGTCGACATATTTTGCCTTTCCATTTTAAAACCGTCTTCACTTACAGGATCCGTATCCCTCTATTCCCTTCCTATTCATGTGTCAGGTGCTTCTTGAATGCTGCTATTGTGTCTGCTTCCACCACGTCCTCTGGCAGCATATTCCAGGCACTCACCACCCTTTGTGTGAAAAACGTGCCTCGCACATCTCTTTTAAACCTCCCCCTCATGCCTTGAACTTGTGTATTCTAGTAAGTGACCCCTCCACCCTGAGAAAAAGAACACATCTGAGGAAGGGTCACTTGATCTGAAACGTTAACTCTGATTTCTCTCCACAGTTGCAGCCAGACCTGTTGAGCTTTTCCAACAATTTCTGCTTTGGTTCCTGATTTACAGCATCTGCTGTTTTTTCAGCTTTTACCTTTAATGTTATGACATGTTCAGTGTTTATACAAATACATTTTAAAGGTTGTGAGGTTTCCTGCCTCAACTACCCTTCCAGACAATGCATTCCACACCCCCAATACCCTCTGGGTGAAAACATTTTTCCTCAATCCCTTCTAAATCTTCTGCTGTTCGGCTTAAATTTGTCCCACTTGTTATTGACCCTTCAACTAAGGGGAACAGCTAATTCATTTAAAAGGAACATGGATCTGCTCCTGAAGTGCTAGAATCTGCAAGACGACAGTCCAGGGACCAGCAAGGATAAGAATGAGACGTTATTTTATTGAGGCAGGCTGAATATCTTCTTTGTGTGTCATAACTTTCCCATGGTTCTAGATAATTTTTAGTTAACCTGTTCAGCGATATTGTTACACACTTCTGTCAGAGGTGGGGTATGAATTTGGGGTATGAACTTTTTCAGTCGTTTCAGCGGCAGGAGTCTGGAAGGAGGCGTGACGGCAGCCTGGGAAGGTGAGCTTCTCCTTTAAAAACTTACCTCGTGAATAGGCGGAGTGCACGCTGAGCAGGAGCAGACACGAGACGGCTGAGTAAGTGAGGTAATATATTTGGGTGGTTGCTTTACCCGAAACACTACTCAGGTAGTGTCTCCCACCCATCCTTCTCCTCTAACCAAAAAGATTCTGAGCGCCGATTTGGTGAGTTACTAGTTTTTTTTCCAATAG
Source organism: Ginglymostoma cirratum (assembly GCA_024137785.1). NCBI lineage: Eukaryota > Metazoa > Chordata > Chondrichthyes > Orectolobiformes > Ginglymostomatidae > Ginglymostoma > Ginglymostoma cirratum. Next base: position 180,636 of record JAHRHZ010000046.1, read on the forward strand.
TCTTTTTTTTAAAATTTAGAACAATGGGAATGGATGTTAGGGCAGTTGCATGCTTCTCCTGTAGATTGTGGGAGGTAAGGGTCACCACTAGTGTCCCTGCTGACTTCACCTGCGGGAAGTGCACCCAACTCCAGCTCCTCGGAAACCACGTTAGGGAACTGGAGCTGGAGCTGGATGAACTTCGGATCATTCGGGAGGCCGAGGGGGTGATTGAGAGGAGTTACGGGTAGGTAGTCACACCTCAGGTACAGGAAAAAGGTAAGTGGGTTACAGTCAGGGGACAGAAAGGGAGCAGGCAGACAGTGCAGGGATCCCCTGTGGCCGTTCCCCTCAATAACAAGTATACCGTTTTGGATACTGTTGAGGGGGACCACTTACAAGGGGTAAGCTATGGGGTACAGGTCTCTGGTGCAGAGTCTGTCCCTGTTGCTCAGACGGGAACGGGGAGAGGAGGAGAGCATTAGTCATTGGGGACTCGATAGTTAGGGGGACAGATAGGAGATTCTGCGGGAACGAGAGAGACTCGCGGTTGGTGTGTTGCCTCCCAGGTGCCAGGGTCCGTGATGTCTCGGATCGTGTTTTCGGGATCCTTAAAGGGGAGGGGGAGCAGCCTCAAGTCGTGGTCCACATAGGCACCAACGACATAGGTAGGAAAAGGGATGGGGATGGAAGGCAGAAATTCAAGGAGCTAGGGTGGAAGCTTAGAGCTAGAACAAACAGAGTTATTATCTCTGGTTTGTTACCCGTGCCACGTGCTAGCGAGGCGAGGAATAGGGAGAGAGAGAGCAGTTGAACACGTGGCTACAGGGATGGTTCTGGAGGGAGAGATTCAGATACCTGGTTAATTGGGGCTCATTCTGGGGTAGGTGGGACCTCTACAAACTGGTCTGCACCTGAACCAGAGGGGTACCAATATCCTGGGGGGGAAATTTGCTAATGCTCTTCGGGAGGGTTTAAACTAAATCAGCAGGGGGATGGGAATCTGACTTGGAGCTCCAGTGTACAGGAAGTTGAGAGTAGTGAGGTCATGAATAAGGTTTTAGGGTCGCAGGAGTGTACCGACATGGCAGGAAGGTGGTTTGAAGTGTGTCTGCTTCAACGCCAGGAGCATCCGGAATAAGGTGGGTGAACTTGCAGCATGGGTTGGTATCTGGGACTTTGATGTTGTGGCCCTTTCGGAGACTTGGATACAGCAGGGACAGGAATGGTTGTTGCAGGTTCCGGGGTTTAGATGTTTCAGTAAGATCAGGGAAGGTGGTAAAAGAGGGGAAAGTGTGGCATTGTTAGTCAAGGACAGTATTATGGTGGTAGAAAGGACATTTGATGAGGACTCGTCTACTGAGGTAGTATGGGCTGAGGTTAGAAACAGGAAAGGAGAGGTCACCCTGTTGGGAGTTTTCTACAGGCCTCCGAATAGTTCCAGAGATGTAGAGGAAAGGATAGCAAAGATGATTCTGGATAGGAGCGAAAGTAACAGGGTAGTTGTTTTGGGGGACTTTAACTTTCCAAATATTGACTGGAAACGCAATAGTTCAAGTACTTTAGGTGGGTCAGTTTTTGTCCAATGTGCGCAGGAGGGTTTCCTGACACAGTATGTAGATAGGCCAGCAAGAGGCGATGCCACATTGGATTTGGTACTGGGTAATGAACCAGGCCAGGTGTTAGATTTGGAGATAGGTGAGCACTTTGGTGATAGTGACCACAATTTGGTTACATTTACTTTAGCGATGGAAAGGGATAGGTATACACCACAGGGCAAGAGTTATAGCTGGGGGAAAGGCAATTATGAGGCGATTAGGCAAGACTTAGGATGCATAGGATGAGGAAGGAAACTGCAGGGGCTGGGCACAATTGAAATGTGGAGCTTGTTCAAGGAACAGCTACTGCGTGTCCTTGATAAGTATGTACCTGTCAGGCAGGGAGGAAGTGGTCGAGTTACTAAAGAAGTTGAATCTCTTGTCAAGAGGAAGAAGGAGGCTTATGTAAAGATGAGGCACAAAGGCTCAGTTAAGGCTGTTGAGAGTTACAAGTTAGCCAGGAAGGACCTAAAGAGAGAGCTAAGAAGAGCCAGGAGGGGACATGAGAAGTCTTTGGCAGGTAGGATCAAGGAAAACCCTAAAGCTTTCTATAGGTATGTCAGGAATAAAAGAATGACTAAAGTAAGATTCGGGCCAGTCAAGGACAGTAGTGGGAAGTTGTGCATGGAGTCCAAAGAGATAGGAGAGGCGCTAAATGAATATTTTTCATCAGTATTCACACATGAAAAAGACAATGTTGTCGAGGAGAATACTGAGATACAGGCTATTAGACTAGACGGGATTGAGGTTCATAAGGAGGAGGTGTTATCAATTCTGGAAAGTGTGAGAATAGATAAGTCCCCTGGGCCGGATGGGATCTATGCTAGGACTCTCTGGGAAGCGAGGGAGGAGATTGCAGAGCCTTTGGTTTTGATCTTTATGTCGTCATTGTCTACAGGAATAGTGCCAAAAGACTGGAGGATAGCAAATGTTGTCCCCTTGTTCAAGAAGGGGAGTAGAGACAACCCTGCTAATTATAGACCAGTGAGCCTTACTTCGGTTGTGGGTAAAGTGTTGGAAAGGATTATAAGAGATAGGATTTATAATCATCTAGAAAGGAATAATTTGATTAGGGATAGTCAACACGGTTTTGTGAAGGGTAGGTCGTGCCTCACAAACCTTATTGAGTTCTTTGAGAAGGTGACTAAACAGGTGGATGAGGGTAAACCGGTTGGTGTGGTGTATGTGGATTTCAGTGAAGCATTTGATAAGGTTCCCCACGGTAGGCTATTGCAGAAAATTCGGAGGCATGGGATTGAGGGTGATTTAGCGGTTTGGATCAGAAATTGGCTAGCTGTAAGAAGACAGAGGGCGGTGGTTGATGGGAAATGTTCATCCTGGAGTTCAGTTACTAGTGGTGTACCGCGAGGATCTGTTTTGGGGCCACTGCTGTTTGTCATTTTTATAAATGACCTGGATGAGGGTGTAGAAGGATGGGTTAGTAAATTTGCGGATGACACTAAAGTCGGTGGAGTTGTGGCTAGTGCAGAAGGATGTTGCAGGTTACAGAAGGACATAGATAAGCTGCAGAGCTGGACTTAGAGGTGGCAAATGGAGTTTAATGCGGAAAAGTGTGAGCTGATTCACTTTGGAAGGAGTAACAGGAATGCAGAGTACTGGGCTAATAGTAAGATTCTTGGTAGTGTGGACGAGCAGAGAGATCTCGGTGTCCATGTGCATAGATCCCTGAAAGTTACCACCCAGGTTGATAGGGTTGTTAAGAAGGCATACGATGTGTTCGGTTTTATTGGTAGAGGGATTGAGTTTTGGAGCCGTGAGGTCATGTTGCAGCTGTACAAAACTCTGGTGCGGCCGCACTTGGAGTATTGCGTACAGTTCTGGTCACCGCATTATAGGAAGTATGTGGAAGCATTGGAAAGGGTGCAGAGGAGATTTACCAGGATGTTGCCTGGTATGGAGGGAAGGTCTTATGAGGAAAGGCTGAGGGATTTGAGGCTGTTTTCGTTAGAGAGAAGCAGGTTAAGAGGTGATATAATAGAGACATACAAGATGATCAGAGGATTGGATAGGGTGGACTGTGAGAGCCTTTTTCCTCGGATGGTGACAGCTAGCACGAGGGGACATAGCTTTAAATTAAGGGGTGATAGATATAGGACAGATGTCAGAATTAGATTCTTTACTCAGAGAGTAGTAAGGGCATGGAATGCCTTGCCTGCACCAGTAGTCGACTCGCCAACTTTAAGGGCATTTAAATGGTCGTTGGATAAACATATGGATGATAATGGAATAGTGTAGGTGAGATGGGCTTCAGATTGGTTTCACAGGACAGCGCAACATCGAGGGCCGAAGGGCCTGTACTGCGCTGTCATGTTCTATGTTCTTTGTTCTATGTTCTATGGGCCTCCTGACTCAAAGGTAGGGGTTCTATCACTGCATAACTAGATGCTACTTTACTCTTGAGACACCTCTGCAGGAGTTCTTCAGGGTCATGTCCTCAGTTCGACCACCTTCAGCTGCTTAATCAATTACTTTCTCTCCATCAAAAAGTCATAAGTGGGGATATTTGCTGATAACTGCATAAGGTTCAGAACCATTTATGACTCCGCAGATACTGAAGCAGTCCATGTCCAAATGTAGCAAGACATGGACAGCATACAGGTTTGGGTTGATAAGTGGTAAATAACATTTGCACAAAACTATTTTCTGAATGGTTGTTGGAAGTTCTGGGATTTAGATGATTTAAAAGAAATAGGGAAGGTGGAAAAAGAGGTGGGGGAGTGGCATTGCTAGTCAGGGCTAGTATAGCAGCTACTGAAAGGCAGTTTGAGAATGATATGTCTACAGAGACAGTTTGGGTTGAGGTCAAGAACAAGAAAGGAACAGTCACTTTGTTGGGGTTTTTTGCACAGACACCCGAATAGTTGCAGAGAAGTGGAGGAGTGAGTTGGGAGGCAGATACTGGAAAGGTGAAGAAGTCACAGGGTTGTAGTCGTGCGTGACTTCAACTTTCCAAATATTGACGGGAAACTTTTTAGTTGTAATAGTTTAGATGGAGAGGATTTTGTCCAGTGCGTTCAGGAAGGATTCCTGACACAGTATGTAGATAGACCAACATGAGGAGAGGCCACTTTGGATTTGGTGCTTGGCAATGAATCGGGCTAAGTGTTAGACCTGTTGGAAGGAGAGCATTTTGGCAGTCGTGATCATAACTCTGTTACTTTCACAATAGTCATGGAAAAGGATAGGTACATACAGCACGGTAAAGTTTATAATTGGGGGAAGGGTAATTATAATTCTGTTAGGCAAGCACTGGGTAACATAAAATGGGAACAGATGCTGTCAGGGAAGAGCACGATTGAAATGCGGAGATTGTTTAAGGAATGCATACTGCGTGTGCTCGATATGTTTATCCCTAGCAGGGAGGGAAGATGCGGTTGCTTGAGGGAGCCTTGGTTCTCAAGAGAGGTCAAACAGCTGGTTAAGAGGAAGAAGGATGCTTATATAATGTTTAGGAAACAAGGATCGAAAAAGGCTCTAGAAGGATACAAGTTAGCCACGAAGTAGCTGAAGAAAGGGCTGAGGAGAGCTATAAGGGGGCATGAGAAAACCTTGGCAGATAGGATCAAGGAAAACTCCAAGGCTTTTTAGACGTACGTGCGAAATAAGAGAATGACCAGAGAAAGAGTAGGGCCAATCAAGGATTGTAAAGGGAATTTGTGCATGTAGCCTAAAGAGATAGGAGAGGTCCTTAATGAATACTTTTCTACGGTATTCACAACTGAGAGGGACCTAGTGGTCGAGGAGGACAGTGTGAAACAGGCTGGCAGGCTAGAGGAGGTCAATGTTAGTAAGGAAGATGTGCTAAGAATTTTGAGGAAGTTGAAGATAGATAAGTGCCCCGGGCCTGATGGGATTTATCCAAGCATTCTATCAGAAGCAAGTGAAGAGATTGCAGGGCCTTTGGCGATGATCTTTTCGTCCTCACTGTCCATGGGTATAGTGCGGGAAGATTGGAGAGTGGCAAACGTCATTCTCTTGTTCAAAAAAGGGAATAGAGATAACTCCGGAAATTATAGGCCAGTTAGTCTTACGTCAGTGGTGGGCAAATTATTGGAAAGGGCTCTGAGAGATAGGATTTATGATCACTTGGAAAGGCACAGTTTGATTTGTGATAGTCAGCATGAATTTGTGAGGGTAGATCATGCCTCACAAACTTTACTGAATTCTTTGAAAAGGTGACCAAACACTTGGATGAAGGTAAAGCAGTGAATGTGGTATACATGGATTTAAGTAAGACATTTGATAAGGTTTCCCACGGTAGTCTTGTACAGGAGATAAGGAGGCATGGAATAGGGTGAAATGTGGCAGATTGGATTCAGAATTGGCTGACCCTTAGAAGACAAAGGGTGGTAATGGATAGAAAATATTCAACATGGTGCTCAGTTACGAGTCATGTACCACAAGGGTCTGTTCTGGGTCCTCTTCTTGTGATTTTTGTAAAAGATTTGGATGAAGGAGTGGAAGAGTGGATTAGTAAGTTCGTGGATGATACGAAGGTGGGTCACATTGTGGACAGTGTGGAGGGCTGTTTCTAGGTTACAAAGGGACATTGATAGGATGCAGAGCTGGGCAGAGAAGTGGCAGATGGAGTTTAACCCTGAAAAGTGTGAGGCGATTCATTTTGGAAGGACAAACTTGAAAGCAGAATACAGGGTTAACGGAAAGATTCTTGGCAGTGTGGAGGAGCAGAGGGATCTTGGGGTTCATGTTCACAGTTCCCTGAAAGCTGCCACCCAGGTGGATAGAGTTGTTAAGAAGGCATATGGCGTGTTAGCTTTCATTAATAGATGGATTGAGTTCAAGAGCAATGAAGTTATGCTCCAGGTGTACAAAAGTCTGGTTCGGCCACATCAGGAGTATTGTGTCCAGTTCTGGTCGCCTCATTACAGGAAAGTTGCGGAAGCATTGGAAAAGGTGCAGAGGAGATTTACCAGGGTGTTGCCTGGAATGGAGGGAAGGTCTTACAAGGAAAGGTTGAGAGAGCTAGGGCATTTCTCTTTAGAACAACGAAGGATGAGAGGTGACTTGATAGAGGTGTACAAAGTGATCAGAGGTATAGATAGAGTAGACAGCCAGAGACATTTTCCTAGGGTGGAGGTCGCCATTACGAGGGGGCATAGTTTTAAAGTGAGTGGAGGTAGATATTGCGGAGACGTCAGAGGTAGGTTTTTTACTCAGAGAGTGGTAGCGGCATGGAATGCATTGCTGGAGAGGGTAGTGGAGTCTGCCTCATTATGGGAATTTAAGCAGCTATTCGATAGGCATGTGGAAGATAGTATAACGTAGGGGTGGAGGTTAGATAGACCTTGGGATTAGGGTAAAGGTTCGGCACAATATCATGGGCCAAAGGGCCTGTACTGTGCTGTACTGTTCTATGTTCTATGTTGTATGTTCTATGTTCTACACAATGCCAGTCAATGACTATCTCCAACAAGAGAATCTAACCATTAGCCCTTGACAGTCAGTGTCATCACCCTCACTTAATCCTTCACCATCTGCCAAGTTGCTTTTTACATCGAACGTGTGCATGTTCTCATGATGAAGAGCTACTGTTACTAATTGGGATATACTAGGCCTCTTATTTAAAAACGAGTTTGGGGATCATCTTGTGCAGTGGTAGTATTCCTAGTTCTTGGCCACAAGTTCAAGGTCAAAGATCCATTTGCCCCAGAGGTGTGCTTGAACATGTTGATGAGATATACTTTTTAGGGTTCTATGGCAGAATGGCAATGTCCCTATCTCTGGATCTTGAAATCTGAGTTCAAGTCAATGCGGAGGGAGTCTGTGTTTTCCTTTTTTTTATTCATTAATGGGATGAGGGTGTTGCTGGCTCGGTAGGAGTTATTGCCCTTAATTGCACAGAGGGCTGTTCAGAGTCAACCACATTGCTGTGGGTTTGGAGTCACATGTAAGCCAGACCAGGTAAGAATGGCAATTTCCTTCCCTAAAGGACATTAGTAAACCAGATGGGTTTTTCTGACAATTGACAATGGATTCATGGTCATCATTCGATTCTTAATTCCATATATTTTATTGAACTCAAATTCCACCATCTGCCATGGTGGGATTCGAATCTAGGTCCCCATAACATTGCCTGGGTCTCTGGATTAACAGTCCAATGAGTCCTGCTCTGGGCAACGTGAATAAACTCATGTGGAAAACAGCTTGGCTCCTGCTTCATCCCTCACCCTGTCGGACAGATGTTTATCAGATTGACACCCTCAACAACCTGTTGCAGGGGTGGGGGTAGGGGGAGATGGAGGTGGTTACCGTGGACCAGAATTTGAACAGGACTCACTGTGAAAATGCTGTAGCTACAACAGCAGGTCAGAGGTGAGCAATCTGAGTTCTTGAATATTTTTAAGGTAGAAGTAGATTCTTGTTCAACAATGGGATGAAAGGTTATTGGTGGTAGACAGGCAGACAGATATGCTATTAGGGCAGCACAGCGGCTCAGTGGGTAACACTGCTGCCTTACAGTGCCAGGGACCCGAGTTCAATTCCAGCCTCAGGCAACTGTCTGTATGGAGTTTGCACGTTCTCCCTGTGTCTACATGGGTTTCCTCTGGATGCTCTGGTTTCCTACCACAGTCCAAAGTTCTGAAAATTCAATGGATTAGCCATGGGAAATGCAGGGTTAAGGGGACAGAGTACAGAGGTGAGTCTGGATGAAATGCTCTTTGGAGAGTTGGCATGGACTTGTTGGGCTGAATGGGATGTTTCCACATTTTAGGGATTCCATGGATAAATCAGCCATGATCCTATTAAATGGTGAGGTTTAAGAGCCTGAAAGGCCTTTTTCTGCTCTTAATCTGAATATTCATACATAAACTTGCAGATTTGGAAAATAAATTACACTGATGAAAATGTGATAGCTTTTCATTAGGAAGAATAATGAGATCACTTGCTGTGAGGAAATTGAGAGACCAGGTGGGAACCGAGAAAATAAACAATGGGTGTAAACACATGATGTGGAGATGCTGGTGTTGGACTGGGCTGAACAAAGTCAGATGTCACACGACACCAGGTTATAGTCCAACAGGTTTATTTAAAATCACAAGTTTTAATAGCGCTGCTCCTTGCCTTGCCTGCAGCAGTTGTAGACTCGCCAACTTTAAGGACATTTAATTGGTCGTTGGATAAACATATGGATGATAATGGAATAGTGTCGGTTAGATGGGCTTCAGATTGGTTTCACAGGTCGGCGCAACATCGAGGGCCGAAGGGCCTGTACTGCGCTGTAATGTTCTATGTTCTATGTTCTATGTTCATCAGGTGAAGTGACTGTTGGAGTATAACCTGGCATTGTGTGACTTCCGAGAGATAGTACGAACTGCTGATGCTGGAGTGAGAGATAACAGAGTGTGGAGCTGGATGAACACAGCAGGCCAGGCAGCATCAGAGGAGCAGGAAAGTTGACGTTTTGGGTCTGGACCCTTCTTCAGAAATGTTGTGTGACTTCTGACTTTGACTGTAAATAAAGCAACGACTAAAAGTTGGGTGACCAAGACCATTTAAAATAAAACATGTAAAGCACCAGCAGGTTCATTTTTATAAAGTTAAAGAATTGAAAATTACGGAAGTTATAACCTAATCTTGTATCAAATCTTGGTTAGGGCATATTTAGATACTGCCAGCAGGTTGTCATATTTTAGAAAGGGACACAGACACTAGAGTGGCACAGAGCAGAGTTACAGGATAATCCCAGAAATGTCACAAAAGGATTGAATGGCAGGGTCTCTCATAACTTTTAAAAAAGACTGAAGGGGTGATCTGATGGAATTATTTAAGTATTAAATAGTTGTGGTTGAGTGGATAGAATGGGTAGAGAATGTTTCTTTTTGTGGTACAGAGAATATCTAAAGGCTATCAAAGAAGCTAGTTATGGAGAAATCCAATGGAGAAAAAGTCTTTACAAGTGACGACAATGTGGCATTTGCTACCACAAGGAGAAGCTGAATTGAACAGTGGTGGCAATTAAGGGAAGCTAGATAAACATGAGGGAGAAAGGGATAGAGGGCCATGATGGATGAGGAAAGATAGAAGCAGCACAGAATGGAGATTGTACACTTGCATGGATCAGTCATGGTGAATGGCCTGTTTTTGTGAAAGAATTGCTGTCTGTCTTTATTTATTCATGGGACATGAGTGTCACTGGCTAGGCAGCATTAAATTACCCATCATGAATTAATTAAGAGTCAACCATATTGCTGTTGGTTTGCAGTGCTGAGTAGACCAGACCAGGTGAAGACAGCAGACATGAATAAACTGGATAGGCTTATTGTCAATCAATAGTGGTCACATGGACACCATTAGGCTAGCTTTTTTATTGAAATCAAATATTCACCACCTGCTAGAGTGGGATTTAAGCCCATGTCCCCACTACATCACGTGGAGTTCTGGATTACTAGTCCAATGACATTACTGCCTGCCTTCAATCGATCTAACGTAAAATATTGAGCTTAGGTTAACCAATTACTCTCCTACCAGCCTTTGCTTGGGAGTGCAATTCCAAATGCTGGAGGCTCTCTAAATCCGATAGCATGTTGAGGTCCCTGGAGAAAAATGATAAGAACATTTTGAGATGATTTTAAACAGCCCAATCGGCAAATTGTTTAGTTGCAACGATAATGGGAGTAATGGATAATGTACAAGAATGTTTGCCAGGCATCTCTCATTCTTGATGAACCAATGAACTGCCTGCAGTGAGTTTCAAACAGCTAACAGATGTATTTTAAAGTGAAATCTTTATTATCTGAATGTGTTTCAGCAATTATTACAATGAATTCAATTTTATACAGATCAATTATAAAAGAAAATAGATTGGTATCAAAGAAGGTCCTTGCTTTCTCTTCTGTATGTAGCTAGGAAACTGCTTGGCAATGGAGAACATAAACAGAACATGAACTTTGCTCAAAAAAGACAGAAATTCAAAACTTTTCTTCTTGAATTCATTAGCACTTAAATTCACTCCAGGCAGATCATCTGTAATTGGTCAGGATGTTGCCACAAAGATACTGACTGTAGTCTCTTCGCTAAATGCATTTAACTTTATTTCAATTTTTGTTATTTGCTGTAAATATAAGAACATATCTTTTAAACATAAGCATAGGGCTCTTTTGTGCAGAAGTAGTGATGCTATCTCTAAGCCAGGAGGGGCCCAGATTCAACACTCACTTGTTCCAGAGATGTGTCCTAGCATCTCTGAAGAGGTTGTCATAGAAAATATTTTTACATTTAATATTTGAAATCTCCTTTGAACTTCTCAATTGTATGTTTCATGAAGATTTTGCATTGTAACATTTTTACCCTCCAAGTTTTAAGCCAGAGACACATAATAAACATTGAAATTAGTTTGGGAAGGGTGTACATTTTTAGGCAAAAAGAACAATTTTGATGTTAAACACTTTTTTACTTGAAAGAACATTGAGATGAAAAGATCCTTTCCCAGTGTTAAGGTACTCTGTGCTTAAGTACACACCAATTATCAGAGATGGTAGCAGGCATCATCAGCCAAGTTTCATAAAGGTTTCACCTTAATATAATGAAAAACAAAAGTTATGAAGTTTGAATGGTAAACAGAAAGGTGGGGAAAAACTCACAGTCTTACACATATTTCAGCTTCCCCAATCGGAACACCAATAATGCCTTGAACCTCCTCGTAAGTTTTACCAGTCAAAGGAATTCCATTCCATTCAAGAACTTGCATTCCTACCAAACAAGGCACAGACAGTGAGATTGTTAAAAAATGCAAAAGTACAGTATTTCTTTTGTGTGAGATTCAACCAATTCTTGTAATCCTAGTTAAACCACTTTCCTCTTCAATTGACTCTCCACTTGTCTGTTACAACCCCTAGCAATGAACAATGGGATAAATTGCCCAGATAAAATGGGTTGTTATTTCAGTCAGTTATCATTCATATCTTTTGCTGATCTAAAAGTAATTTCTGTTGAAAACCATCCTTTTAGAAATATTACAACAATTTGAGTATGTCATAGATGTCCTATTCCACAAAACCATGTAATGAAGAACAAAAGTGGAGCCGATCTTTACACACCTTTATAAGAATAATTTATAGGGTTACAAACATGCACTACTGCTACAGTGTCAGTCTGCTTCCCATTTGGTCCACCACCTGAACACAATCAAGTATTCAGTTACTAAATAATTAAGAAGTATTGACAGCATCCAAAATGTTGAATTAATATTGGGGTCAATAATATTTAAGACACTTCAAATAATTCGAATTATTTCACAGCAAACAGAAGGAAAATAGTCTTTAAAACACACCAAGCATGCATTTCCTTTCCAGGTCAATTCAAAGCACATTTCAAATTTTTCAGCAAATAGTCAAAGATAAGAAGGAACAGTCAAGGTGATGCAAAACAGTTGATGCTCTGACTTACACTTACAGTAATGTTAGCGAGTCAATAGAAAGGGTCGATAATTATGGCCAAAAATATTGAGTGCTGCACAAAATAAATGGTAAAATAAATATTACAATAAATATGCATTTATAAAGACCACCATCTTTCCTACACTGGAATCTTTCATGTTCTTTATTACCAAACCATGGTATTATACCTACCACCAACACACACATGAGACAGCTCCAAAAACAATTGATTTTATGTTGCATGCATTGAATAGCAAAGCTGCTCTTGAATGATTTGCAGACAAAGGGCCACAAAGAGAGTTTTTTGTTTTTTTCATCAATTGAAAACCTGTTTCTATATTTATTGTGTAGTCGCTAGAGACACACAACTTTCTCAGATCATTTTCTCTGTGTCTAATTAATGTGTCAAGCTACAATTCAGTAACACCAGGGAAGCTTAGAAGAAACTATGCTCAAAATTATTTTGCTACCTTTACCTTCTGAATAGAAGGCTGGCTAGCTCAGTTGGCAGCAAGGTCAGTACTTGGTTCAGTTTTTTATAACTATATTGACTATAACTACATTGAGTTCAGTTGCTCTTCTGATGAAGGGTGACTTGAGACCTGCCTCCTCAGCCCACCCCTGAGAGTGAAAAGCAATAGTAAATGTCAAAAATTGCCAAGGGTAAAAGATGGCTCAGTATGCAACATCAGCAAGCAGTGAGACAAGGAACTGCGTTTGTGTAGGGCACACAAACCATCTCTCCAACAACCTGGATGAAAATTGGTATAATTAATCACAGTTAACCGTGAGAGAAATTCAATTGCCAAGTACCCTGTTCTATATGTGTATGATGCTTAGAACTTCTGTACACTGGATGTTGAAGTTCATGCACAGGTACCACATTACCTGCTGAGTTAGAGTGGCCTATAACAATTTCTGAGGTTTTTGACTTGCTCGCCAAGCTGGCTTGTTTTTGTTCAAATATTTTGTCACCATGCTAGTATTCTCACGATAACAGACCGGACAGTATAAATTCCAAGCGGAGGAGAACAACATCGCTTCATCGGAGGCCTCACTGATGATGTTACCTAGCATAGTGACGAAACGTCTGAACGAGAACAAACCAGCTCAGTGAGCAAGTCAACAACCTCACCCACAACCCGAGCTACAGATCTTTGCTAAAATATAGCAATTTCTGTTTAATCTCTCTCTGGTTGTAGAGGTATATCTATCTTCAACACACTTGTAGGCTGTTTTACATCCTCTTGTGACACCTTTATACATGAAAACAGATCCTACGGAATAGATTTTAAAGCTGCAGGATGTGGCAGTAAAAGATTCCTGAGGTTCAACCACTGATAATGCACTTTCATGATTGAGGCAGAAATAATTAAGTTGTGTTTAGACTTCCCTGCATTTGAACAGATCATTCAAAAGCAGCACAGTTTTATACTCAGTCTTAATCTGAAACTCCAACATCAACATCAACATAAGATGTAATTTCAATTTTTTTATATCTGTTCTATTAACGGCAGTTTCACATTCTGCATATCTTCTTACAAGACCAATTTGCAAATTAATTGCACTTGAACAACAATTGCTTTTTAAGATCACATTTTGAATGCTATTTTTAGTCTGCATATAATGCTGGGCCAATAAAATTAGTCTATCTGAAAGTCTTCTGCTGAAAACATTCAAGAATAAGCTCTTTAAAGATGCCAAGATAACCATATCTATGGTGTTATGTGCATGAAAAGATGATCACCAATGTATTTATTATTTCTGTAGTAATCCCTTTCAACACTATAGAGTTAAGGTCAGCAGGTCTCCGGAATTGGTCAACTTTTAATCTCGTTACTTTCTCCAATACACTTTGTTTTACTGGTACTAATTTCTTTCAGTTTCACATTCTCATTAGAATCTTTGAATCTTAATTCTTTCAGGGAGACATCTTCGGGTTTCCTCTGTGAGCCAATGTTTGCTCACCCTTGCCATACATAGCTTCACCTGAATAGATTCTACATTCTGTTCTTCCTGCAGGAGATCCTCATTTATTAACACACAAATCCCATCCCTTATTATTAGCAATCCCTCATCTATTTTTTCTTCGTGCCTATCCTTAAATATCAAATTCTTTAAGAGACAGTTTCCAGCCTTTGTCGCCCAACAGCCACAATTCCAAAATGTCAATTAGATTATACTCTATTACTTCTACTAGACCATGAATTCGTCATCTTATTGTGAATGCTGTATGCATTTAGATAGAGTGCTTTTCATTTGGCCCTTTCAAGAGTATTCTGTAATTTGACTCTGGTTTGATGCTAGGATTTGTTTTTGCTGTTTTCCTGTTTCATTTACAGCTTTTACACATCCTAAAACTTGTTTTATTTTTAGTCTTTCTGAATTCCCTCTCAGGTTCCCATCCCCCTGACCAGCTAGTTTAAGCCGACAGTACTAATCAATTCCCCTGTGAGGATATTTGTCGTGGACTTCCAGAAGACATTCAACAAGGTGCCACACAAAAGGCTGCTGCAGAAGATAAAGGTGCACAGTGTTATGGGTAATGCATTAGCAAGGATAGAAGATTGGTCAACTAACAGAAAGCAAAGAGTCAGGATAAATGGGTGTTTCTGGTTGGCAATCAGTAGTTAGTGGTGTGCCTCAGGTATCAGTGTGGGGACCTCAACTGTTTACAATTTATACAGATGATTTAGAGTTTGGGAACCGAGTGTAGAATATCAAAGTTCACAGATGACACTAAGATGAGAGGTAGAGCAAAGTATGCAGAGGACACTGAAAGTCTGCAGAGGCATATTGATACCTTAAGTGAGTGGGCAAGAGTCTGACAGTTGGAGTACAATGTTGGTCAATGTGAGGTCATCCATTAATAAGAGCAAGAAGGACTATTATTTAAATGGTGAAACTTTGCAGCATGCCTGCTGTGCAGAGGGACTTGGGTGTCCATGCTTATGATTCACAAAAAGTTGGTTTACAGGTGCAGCAGGTAATTAAGAAGACAAATGGAATCTTGTCCTTCATTCCTAGAGAGATGGAGTTTAAAAACGGGAAGGTTATGCTGCAGCTGTACTGGGGACTGGTGTTGAAACACCTGGAGTACTGTGTATAATGTTGGTCTCCTTACATGAGAAAGGATGCACTGGCACTAGAGGGGGTGCAGAGGACATTCACTGGGTTGATTCTGGAGTTGACAGGGTTGGCTTATGAGGAGAGATTGAGTAGACTGGGACTGTACTCATTTGAATTTAGAAGAATGAGGGGGGATCTTACAGAAACATATAAAATTATGAAGGGAATAGACAAGATAGAGCATGGAGATTGTTTCCACTGGTGGGTGAAGCTCGAACTAGAGGGCATAGACTCAAAATGAGTTGGCGGGGGCAGATTTAGAACTGAATTGAGGCGGAGCCTCTTCACCCAAAGGGTTGTGAATGTGTGGAATTCCCTGACCAGGGAAGCATTTGAATGAATACCTTGTTGAATATGTTTAAGGCAAAGATAGGAAGATAGACTTTTGAACAGTAAAGGAATTAAGGGTGATGGTGAGAGATCATAGATCATAGAATCCCGACAGTGTGGAAACAGACCCTTGGGCCCAACAAGTCCACACCGACCCTCAGAGCACCCATCCAGACCCATCCCCCTATAACCCACTAATCTACACATCCCTGAACACTACGGGCAATTTAGCATGGCCAATCCACTTAGCCTGCACATCTTTGGACTGTGGGAGGAAACCGGAGCACCCGGAGGAAACCCATGCAGACACGGGGAGAATGTGCAAACTCCACACAGACAGTTGCCCCAGGATGGAATTGCACCTCGGTCCTCGGCGCTGTGAGGCAGCAGTGCTAACCACTGAGCCACCGTTGGATAAGTGGAGAAGTTGGATAAGTGGAGCTGAGTCTACGAAGAGATAAGTCATGATCTTATTGCATGGTGGAGCAGGCTTGATGGGCTAGATGGCCTACTCCTGCTCCTATTTCTTATGGCCTTATAGACAGGATCTTGACTCCACTGCTTGAATGTATATTGGAGTTGGGTTCAACGAAGGGTTTTAAAAGGGAATTGAGTGGCTTTTTGGAAAGGAAGAATACGCAGGTTTATGAGAAAGAGAATGCCATTAAGTAAGATGCCCATTTAGAGATCTAGCACAGACACGATGGCCTGAACGGTCTCCTTCCTCCATATAACCACAATGTGATTATGCTGGCGTGCCTTTGGCTAAGCAGTTAGATGTCAGGGGAGCCGTTCTATCCTGGGTGCAATTCCATAAGTGAGAAGCTAGAACTCAACCTCCCTCCTATTTTGCTCCATTTTCCACTATGCCACCAATGTCAAAGCCCACCCTTACTGAGACTAAATTATTTAACTGGTCTTTATGCTTAGTCTTAGAACCGTTCATATCTGAGGACCAGACAAGCATGTAAAGAAATTCTCTGCGCTTTACTGGAGGCATGAATAGGAAGGAAAAGATTTTAGATGCCAATTTACACAAATCAGAGAGGGTTCATGTACATATAGTGGGCAAGATTTTCCAGCAGAGCTCAGGATGTAACACTGGAACACAATGTGGGTCCCTATCCTTTGTGTGTGTACAAGAACAACTCACAACAACAACTCCACCCCGCTGTTGTTTTATCGACAAAGCGTTGCATTTTATTACATTCCAGATAACAATCCTTTGGCCCTTCCACCAATGGGAACGGTTTCTCACTGGAGAAGCAACAGCATTGTGGGAATATCACTGGGCCAGTGTTCCCATGATAGTTCGTAGGGCTAAAGGGATCGAAGGGTATGGGTAGAAAGCAGGAACAGGGAACGGAGGTGGATGATCAAATTGAATGGAGGGGCAGGCTCAACTCTCTTTTTTAGAATAGAATACAACAGACTATCCCTTACTGTCATGTGAACTCCAGTACAGAAGTACAGGAGCATGATGAAAAACTTTTACAATGGCTGCCTTCTAATGGCGCCATCTTAGACACAAGTACCTAGGTACAAATCTTGGATACAAAAGAGGAATAAAAGGAAAAGTAGCAGCATTGCTTACAGCATCTGAAAAATAAGTTAGAAATAAGATAGTTATAACATAATAAACGGATTGACATTACAGTCTGATAAAAAATTTCAGCTCAACATTGCAATGCAACCGCATTGCAGCAGCTGAGCGAGTACGTGGTCTGACTACTCACACCAGGCCCCAGTTCAACAACAGTCCTGCTCTGCCCCAGGCCCCCCTCCATTCTGCACTGGCACTCAGCTGCACCAAGCTAAGTCGCGCTGCACTGGGACTTGCTTCCCCTCGCGCTGCTCCGGGACTCACTTCCCCTTGTACTGCTCTAGGACTATTTACCCTTCGCACTGCTCCAGGACTAGTTACCCCTCTCACTGCTCCAGGACTTGCTTCCCAGAACGCTGCTCCAAGCCTGCTAAAAAGAGAGAAAAAAGGGAAAGAAAGAAAAAGGTGGAGCAGAGGAGCTCCAGCTGGAGTAAACAAGGTGTAGATCTGGATGAACACAGCAGACCAAGCAGCATCAGAGAGGCAGGAAAGCTGATGCTTAGGGCCTAGACCCTTCTTCAGATGAAGGCCCTTTTTCTGAAGAAGGGTCTAGGCCTGAAGCGTCAGTTTTCCTGCTCCTCTGATGCTGCTCGGCCTGCTGTGCTCATCCAGCTCTACACCTTGTTATCTCAGATTCTCCAGCATCTGCAGTTCCTACCATCTCTCTCCAGCTGGAGTGTTTGGTTGCCTCAGAGGGCAGGTTGGCAGCTGCCATGGAAATCCAGGTCCAGCATCTTCAGGGTCTGCTAAAGAGGCTAACATGCCCGCATTTCATCACCGTAGTCACTGGTCCTCAGGCCTATAGGCATGGCTACAGAGAGATGGGGAAACTGGTACCTTCTGCAGATGTCTCTTCCTAACAAAGAGACAGACCAGTGCCAGGAGACATCCAGCTGGAGCAGAAACCCACATGGGCCCCTCAGAAATCTCCTCTCAGTACACTGCTGGAAGTTTATGCCTAGGAGGTTCCACTTCCCTCTAACAAGAATGACCCTCAGCATGCCTGGGCCATCCAGACACCAGGGCCCCTGAAGGTGTCAGATCTGGGGGCCACTGCCAAGTGGGTGCTTCCACCACAGCTGTGGAACTAGTGAGTGCACCAAGACTTATTGGATGGGCTAGGAGAGGCAAAACCTACCCGGGGCACAGGTGACAGTTTTATAATTGATTTTGCATTATTGTATGAATGCCTGTGTTTGAACCATACATCTGGTTGTTAGTCTCACTGAGTAAGGCCAAAAGGCATTACCACAGTATAAAACATCACCTCATAGCCACAGATGATGTTCCATGGATGGCAATCTGTGCTGAAAGCTGCTGCAGCATCTGGAGTCCTAAGGAATAAGACAATACAAAGCACTGCCAGCTGCTGACACAGTTGGCCAATGGATGCTGCTGACACTGTTGGCCAATGGGTGCTGCTGACACACTGTTGGCCCTCCTTGCATAACATCCTTATTGTTTTGTGGGATCTGTGTCTAAATGTTGTTAGGAAGGGGAGGTCGAACCCCTCTGATAATTAAAATCAAAACACATGCCCACAATCTGTTACAGCGGCTGTCGAGGTCCCTTTCTGATAATTAAACCCGAAACACCCAGAGAAGCTCGCCTCACCTCGCATAATCTGTTAAAATGGAGAGGTTAAGGAAAATCCCTGACATTCACTGACATTCAAGTAACAATTTATTTATTTCGCCCTAACAGTGAACAGATGAGCAGAACTACTAACAAGTCAAACAATTGCCCCTTAACTAATAACTATTCCCTAACTGAACAAAATTCTGCTGGTATGCTGTTCCAATAAATAGAAGTCACACTATATAAACTCAAGTAATAAGAAAACTAAACTAAAACTTAGACTCTCAAACTCCATACAGAGTGTGTCTTCGGGAATGTTCTGCCTTCTCCGCTGTCTCTCCAGTCATCAATGCCTTTCTTCAGTTGATCCTTCTGTCAGGGATGTTTTGTCTGTGAATTATTCTGTGAGGACTCTTAGCTAGAAGTGTTATGGTACCTTTATGCATTGATTGTGCTATCTCAGCAAGCCAGATATTTACTCTTTAGATGGCAGTCTGCGCTCACACTGATTTTCAAAAACCCTCTTCTTATATGCCCCCGATGACCTGTCAATTTTCTTATAACAGGATTGGTCCGAGGTTGTGAAAACTATAAGATTTAAATTCAATTGGCTTTGAATTGCTAAGTGTTTAGTTCAAACTAATTGGCTGACCTTCAAGCTAGTTGCCAAAACAGCAAAACAAGCCTATGGTTTCCAATCTCACAGCCAATTGATACATGTTTCAATTTCAGAATTGTCTGTACCTCTTCAGCTGCTTACAGACAGATTTTCATTTCAACCTCCAAAGTTTATAAAAGAACATCACCTCTTAAAGAGACAAAACTCCCTCCCATCATTTTTATGAACAAATTCTAACTTCCTGCCTTCCAATTCACAAGTACGCTACACAACTTTGTAACAATGTGTCACTGTCAATGACTGGGTAAAGAGGCGTAGAACAAGAGGGTGGCAATGCATCAGGATGCAAACCCTCATCTGCAGCCAGCAGCCCCCAGTCCTGAAGACTAACCGAGTCTCAGTTCCGTGGCAACAAACCACCCCTCCACTCTCATTTCCAAGAAATTGCATTTGTTGTTGAGTGCAAGTTCTGCTTCCTGTTGGTAGTGCAGTACATCTCACACACTAGCGTCATGTTCTGTCTAGACTGGACCCATGGATCAAGGCATCATCCACATGACTTTCAACTCCATTCAGTCATAAAGTCATAGAGCCACAGTGTTGTACAGCACTGACCAGATATCCTAAATTAATCTAGTCCCATTTGCCAGCATTTGCCCGTATCCCTCTAAACCCTTCCTATTCATATACCCATCAAGATGCCTTTTAAATGTTGTAATTGTACCAGCCTCCGCCACTTCCTCTGGCAGTTCATTCTACACATGCAACACGCACTGTGCAAAAAAGTTGCCCCTGAGGTCCCTTTTAAATCTTTTCCCTCTCACCTTAAACCTATGCCTTCTGGTTTTGGACTCCACTACCCTGGGGAAAGACCTTGGCTGTTCATGCTCCTCATGATTTTATAAACCTCTAAGGTCTCTCCTCAACCTCCGAGACTCCGGAGAAACAAGCCCCAGCTTACTCATCCTCTCCCTATAGCTCAAACACTCCAATCCCGGCAACATCCTGAACCCTTTCAAGTTTAACAACATCTTTCCTGTAACAGGGAGACCAGAAATGAATGCAGTATTCTAAAAATTGCCTCACCAATGTCCTGTACAGCTGCAACATCATGTCCCAACTCGTATACTCAATGCACTGATCAATACAGGCAAGCAAACCAAATGCCTTCTTCAGCATCCTGTCTACCTGTAATTCCATTTTCAAGGAACTATGCACCTACACTCCTAGGTCATTTTGCTCAGCAACACTCGCCAGGACCCTACCATTAACTGTACAAGTCTATCCAGGATGCTTTCTACTATCCTCCAATGGCTTTCCTCTGCTGATGTGATGGCTTTTAAAAAATTCATTCACAGAACGTGGGCTTTGCTGGCTAAGCTAGCATTTTTGCCCATCCCCAAAGGGCAGTTAAGAGTCACAACATTGCTGTGGGTCTGGTGTCACATGTAGGCCAGACCAAGTAAGGGTGGCAGATTTCCCTTCCCTAAAAGACATTGGTGAACTAGAGGGGATTTTCCAACAATTGGTAATGGATTCATGGCTATCATTCGACTCTTAATTCCAGACCTTTATCGAATTCATATTGCACCACCTGCCATGGCAAGATTCAAACTCAGATCTCCAGAATATTTCCTCTGTTTCTGCAATAACAATCCAGTAATAACACCACTGGTAAACCACCAGCCGTCATCTCAGATTACCTGGAGTCTAATCTGTTCAAGCAAAACCTCCCAAACAACCTCATGAGGGTTGTGAGTGACTTGCACTTCATTGAGGGGTAATTTCAAAAAACCCTATCAATCTTCATGAAGATTGAACTCTTTCCCAATTTCTATAAACTCTCATCCATAGGGACACAAGCATCAAGAGCTTTAATTACTTCCTCATGCATGACATTTTCCTGACTAGTCACTCATCTCATATAGTAATGTACTGACCTGCTCACCTCTCACTTGTAGTGTGAGCCAAAATAATACAGTATCTAACAAATTTTCAGGCCAATGTAGCAAAGCTTCTATGTTGTTGAGGCCTGAAACCTGCTCAAATTTTTCTTGTAAATGCTGAAACTTTTCAAAACAATTCTTTGACTTGTTGCTACCATGTAATATTTTTGGTATTGTATAACTGATATCAAATACTTACGGGGAGGGGGGAGCGGTTCAGAGTCAGTGAAACACCAACTTTATTGGAACATATCCTACTACATCTTAATGCGCAGTTGCACAAAAGAGAGCAAGTTTATGTGACATTACATCACTTCCTATAATGAGACACACTATATTTGATTGGTACATTACAATTAAAGTTACAATTAGCCCCTTACAACACGCAAGTCAAACAATGAACTAATTTAATGAAGGAGAAAGATCTTTACAGAAGCCAAAATACAAGGAAGAAATTGGATTAGTTTTAGTTCAATTTTAACTCTGAAATAGATTTGAATGTTTTAAAATCGTGCCCATTTAAAATCACAAACTGGTGATAGTTCACAAACAATAAAAGCTAGTCAGTGAAATGAGCTCTTCTGAATAAATCCTGAACAAATGCAATAGTTGACAACCTGATTCTTGAATCATCCAGCAGAATAATTGAATTTGGATTTGCATCACTATCTATCCGGGGAATTATATTTCATACGAATCCATTTTATGATCGGATAAAAACTGAACTGTTGATGCATGAAGGGCACAAACTGTTCGTCAAATACAAACAGATAATCTCTATGTACAACTTTTACAACTGAAACAAGTGTTAAGCTCAAAAGATGCACAGCATTTAAACAGCTTTTTCATTGTTTTGTCTGCTTGACTTCGCACTGACACCTGGTTCAGTTTCATAAAGTGACCAACTATAGACTGAGACATTGGTTGATTTCTTGGCTGGATTTCTGTAACTAGTTATAATGACGCATTTGACATATTTTGTGACCAAAGGGCTCACAAAGTTGTGACACTGTCTCTTGAGCAGTTATGGTCAAAGTCGACAAATTAGTTTGCTTTTAAATTAAGGGTTATTTATATTTTGAGTCTTAAAACTAATTTCAATTCAATAGATACGGCAAACAAAAAAGAAACACTGATGACAGGTCATCGACTGTCATCTCAAGCATTTTTCCCTGCACATCTACTGCCAAATCCGCTAAATATGTCCAGAATTTTCTGTTTTCATTTAATATGAGAAAAACATCCCAATTTACCATAACCGACAAGCACTGAGATTATATCCTAATCCTAAACCTGACCATTGGTAGGTTAGCCAAGTAACTATTACTCTACCTGGGAAAAATTGTACCCTTAAGTCTAAATGATCACTCTCTAAGTTGCTGGGGAGAACAATCAAGAGCAAGAACCTTAGCTGATATTCATTGTCTCTTTGTTCCAGAGGCATTGAGGCCCTCCAAAAGGAGATTGGCTAATTCAGCAAAAAGACCTTCAACCCCATTGACCTACAATATGTCAGGTGATACATTCAAACAGTTGGTTAACTGGGTACCTTATAGACAATTTTCTACCTTAAAAGTTGAGTGAACGCTTGGTCTATTTTTCATCTTCAACAACAGTACACTGCTTACAGAATTCCTGATGTGGACGTACCAGTGTTGGACTGCTGTGGAAAAAAATATCAGAAGTCACACAATACCAGGTTATAGTCCAACAAGTTTATTTGAAATTACCTGCTTCTTCACCTGATGAAGGAGCAGCACTCCAAAAGCTTGTGATTTCAAATAAACCCATTGGACTATAACCTGGTATTGTGTGATTTCTGGCTTTACAAAATTCCTAACTGGCAGAAACATAGTTGCCAGAAAAAAATCACAAGCATAACGTTTGATCACTCAGTGACATTACCTCCATGAGAAGACTTGTACTTCGAGTGGGCTTTTATCAATGATAAGGTTGATAATAAATCTTTAGAAAGGACTTTTTCCTACGATACTCTTTTTATTACTTTCTGTCCTAATAAAGAATTTGGTTTTCAAAGGGTGATATGAAACTAAAAACCAAGTAGCTTCTGGTCCCTGATCCCCCACCTCAATGACAGCACACTTTGTGACAAATTTTAAATGTAAAAAATCTGCTTGAAAGGAAGAGATCTTACAGTCTAATTAATGGCACTGAGTGCCTCTGAGAGACAGGAGCTATCTGTTAGCATCAGCAGCAATGACAGATGGCAGCCATAATGGGGCCTGCCACTGCCATGTTATTGACAAAAGGTAGTTCCTTGGAGGGTCAGCAGCATTAACCCAAAGGATTACTTTTGGAAGTTTCAATCCTGACTCCCCCAACTCATTAATTAACAACTCATTGAGCTTGTTAGAGGCAAACAGGTGCCCCATTCCCTCCCTTTGCCTGCACTTTAAAAATTGCAGATTGTCCTGGAGACATTGATATCAGAAGAAACTCTCTGGGATCCGTAATATTTAAACTGCATCCACAGCTGACCCTGTCAGCATTCAAAACTCTGCCTAAACTGTTACAGAATAAACAAAAAACAGTCGTATCTTTCAGAAAGCAAACTTACCATAGGAGCCAACTATAGCATAGCAACGTAATAAATGGACAACAGACCAGTTGAGGCAATGATGGAGCTTAGATTGTCTTTGTGATGATACAATAAGATACCTCACAGCAACAAAAATAACAGTATCGATGACACCAAACCAGAATCCAAAAAAATTATGTCAGATTGAAAATATCTTTGAAGGAATGTCATTGAATCCGTGAAGAAGTCTGCCATATTTTGATTTAATGAGTTATATATTTCTCAGTATAATTGGGAAGAGTCCATTTACCTTCTGTGAGTTCTCCTGATTGCTCTGCATGTCCCCCAGGAAAGATCTTGGCGATGTAAGCACCAATTTCCCCATTTCGTCCTGGAATCTCTTTCCCACCAATAATCCTGATTCCCAATCCATTTCCTGGGAGAAGAATAAGAAACAGATATCAACTATAAGAAGCAACAAATATTTTTGAGACCAATATTTCGAAGAATCAATTATTTAAATTTCTTGTTAAATGAATCTGTTTAAATGTAATAGAGGGCTTGGATTGTAATTTGCTGTGCCACATAGTGTGAATTGATATCTTACCTCCAAAATTATTCTCTTGGAAAGTTCTTACAATTGGAACAGTGCTGAGCAGAGGTCGGAGAAGAACACAAACTTTGAAACCAAATCACCAAAACCTTCTGTGCACACAATGGCTTTACTCTAAGTGGCTGGCTAAAGACAAAATCATTGACAATGGATGCAGTCCTTCTCCTGGAGATCAGATTAATGTTAAAGTTTTGATTTAATGGGCAGTGACCCACTGATGAGATGAACACCTTGGGTGAAATTTGATTGGTGTCTGAAAGACATAGGAAATGGTGAGATTTGTGGCAGCATCCGACAAGAATTCCAGTGAGGCCTTTCGTTCCATTTGCTGAGCGGTGGGTGAGATTCTCGCTAGGCCGTGGTGAACTGCCAATGTGGAGTGGGGGTACTGCTTGTGAAATGCTTTATTAATGGTCAACTCACCTAATTAATGCTCAGCTTCCTATTTAATCAAAAGTACTGAATAAGCTTCAAGAGTTCTTAACTCGGAAGTCAGAACATGTATCTTGCAAATTCAACTCACCATTTGCTCCAAGGAACTACCATGTTGGAAGCTAGGCATCAGTTTCTCAAAGTATATTCCATGGGTACTGGCCAGATGTACCCCCATTTCCCATGGTCCTGGGAGATGAAGGCATCTTTTGTCTGCATTAGCCTGTCCAGCAGGACTCCAGGTCCCCGTCAGTAATTTCTCCTGCCTGCCATGTCTGGGTTAAATGATAGGAAGTGTACAGCACACTTCCATATTGATGGGACTTGTCCAGGTGCACACTGGGCTTTTGCAGCAGATATCTATTGATTGGTAAGTTGTTCTCGGTACAAAGTGTGATCAGGCAGACGTAGAATTGCATGAGGTAGGTAATGAGGTGCAATTGGTAAAATCAAGTGAGGCTCTCCAGGCCTCATAGTGAGGATCCCTCCCAAAAAAACCAATGTAACTCCCAGTGAATGACAAATCACATACTTTTGGACAAACAATCGAAATTTGTGTCAATTTGAGAATGCTGTTTAAGGCAATAGGGCTAGGGCTGAAGAAATTGAGTCTGAAGGTGATGAAAGTCTGGATAAGGGTTTTGAATGAGGTCAGACTGAAGGTATATTCAGCTAATTGATAGGAACTGGTGTGTGAATCACCAGCTGCTCCAAGAACATATCCTTGAGCCACCACTGTCTCTTCCTCATTCACATTCTCCCCCTTTGACTACTTTAGCTTAAGATAATGGGTCAGTCACACCTGTGCTGATAATACCTCTACCTTCCACTTGTGTTTCTCAACCCTTTCTTCAATTTCCAGTTTCATGCTGCACATCTCAGCTGCAGTCTGAAATGAAACACAATTCCTACGGTGGAACATTCCAACACAATGTCTTTACCCTGGTGATGCTGGTATTGACAGTTTCCTTGACCAGAATAGATATTTCATAAGTTCAGTATCCTATTGAACCACAAACTGTCCCTATGAGCTCTATGACACAAAATCCACCCAGATTCCCTGCCAGAACATAACCTGTGCACTGTGAAGGGAATCTCTTAACTTTAATTGTTTCCAAGTCAGGCTTCCATTCTGTAACTTCTGACAATTTTAGTTCATCTACACTTTGACCAGGCAACCTATTCTGCACCAAGTCCTACTCACTCATCAACTTTGCCACTGCTTACTTACACTGAATCTTGACTCTTAAATGGTTCAAATTTAAAATCCACATGGGCATTGCCCAGAAATTGTAATCCTCCATCACCACGCATTGATGCCCATTTTTCATCCTGGTTTAGCCTGGGCCACTCAGCTCCTGACGTCAATACAGCCTTAGTTCACACATGGACACCTCCAGAAGTGAGGTGACAGTAATTGTTCTTGACATCAAAGCTGCCTTTGACTGGATGTGGCATCAACGTACCCCAGCAAAACTAGAGTCAATGGGAATCCAGGAAAATATTTCCACTGGTCAGATCATACCTGGCACGTAGGAAGATTGTTGCAGTTATTGGATGTTAGTTATCTCAGTTCAAGGGCATCTCTGCTGGAGTTCCTCAGAGTAGTGTTCTAGGCCCAACTATCTTCAGTTGCTTCATCAATGGTCTTCCCTCCATCATAAGGTCTGAAGTGGGGATGTTCACTGATAATTACACAATGTTCAGCACCATTTGTGACTCGGAATTCGAGCCACACTCACTCTGCTCCTGCTCCGGGCTCTGGCCCGCAACTCACTTCTGGGATTTGGTCTGCATTCTCTCTGCTCCCCCGCACTGGGCTGGTCTCGGACTCCATTCTCCATCCCCTCCAGGTAGGGTAGTTTAAAAGTTAAAATTTTGGGCGGGGGGGGTGCGCGGTGGGGGCTGGGGGAGGTGGGGTGGAGAGGAGGGCGGTGTGGGGGTCAAGAAAAACTGCAGCAAAGAGGGAAAGTAAGAAAAAGGAAAAGGAGTTGGCAAGCAGAGGGGCTCTGGTTAGAGCGTTTTACTCTTTTGCCATCTTGTACATCTTTGTTACCTTGACAATGTAATGTCACCAGTTTGTCAGTTGCTGAAGAGCAGGGCTGAAACTCCCAGTATCGAGTTCCTGCTGACCTTTTATAAAAGAAAGGGGGGACAGGACCAAGTCCATGTCTAGAAATGCTGGTGGGTCTGCCTTGAGGACAAGTCAGTGGGAGGGTTACATTGATTAGACAGCGTTGGCAGGCACGGTTTGTCTGGTGTCCAAGCTGCAGCAATATGGACACATATTTGAGAAGATGATTGGAGACAGATTTTAAAAAGACACAAGGGGGAAATTTTTTAAACAGAGGGTAGTTTGCATATGAAATGAACTTTCTGATGAAATGGTGGATATGGGTACAATTACAATGTTTAAAAGACACTTGGATAAGTACATGAGTGGGAAAGGTTTACAGAGATATGGGCCTGGAGCTGGCAGGGGGGAATAGTTTAGTTCGGGATTATGCTCGGCATGGACTGATTAAAACTCAGGGTCTGTTTCCATGCTGTATGACTCTATGACTTTATAACTTTATGACTCCTCGGACACTGAAGCAGTCCATGTCCAAATTTTAGAAAGGCCTCGACAAAATACAGGCTTGGGCTGACAAAGTAGCAAGTGATGTTCATGTCAGACAAGAGCCAGGTAACAACCATCTCCAATAAGGTACAATGCAAACATCCCCAGTGACATTCAATAACATCATCATCACTGAATCCCCCACTATCAACATCCTAAGAATTACCATTAACCAGAAACTGAATTGGATTAGTCATATAAATACTGAGCAGGTCAGAAGTTAGGAAATCTGCAGTGTGCAAGTCACCTTCTGACTCCGCAAAGCCAGTCTACCATCAAAAAGGCTCAAGTGAAGATTATGATGCAATACTCCCCAGTTGCCTGGAAGCTTGACACTAACCAGGTCAAAGCAACCCGCTTGATCATGATCACATCTATAAACATCCGGTCCCTCTACACTGACGCTCAGTAGCAGCGGTGTGTACTATCTAAAAGATGCACTATAGATATTCACAAATGATTCTTAGGCAGCATCTTCCAAACCCGCGACTTCTTCCATCTAGAAGATACATGGAACACCACCCCCTGCAAGTTCCTCTCCAAGAGACTCACCATCCTGACTAGGAAATATACTGCTGTCCTGTCAGTGTTGCTGGGTCAAAATTCTGGAATTCCCTCCATAATGTCATTGTGGGTCTACCTGCAGCACATGGGCTGCAGCGGTTCAAGAAGGCAGCTCACCACCATCTTCTCAAGGGGCATCTAGGGATAGGCAATAAATACTGGCCTGGCCAGCGACACCTACATCACACATGAATATACATAAAAGGCTCTATTTTCTGACTGCTTGCGTAATTTTCCTCCCTTCACCCACCATTTACAGAATTACAGAATTGTTACAGTGCAAAAGGAGGCACATTTGGCCCTTTTTGCTTGCATCAGCTCTTCAAACAAGCATCATTACCTAATGCCAATCTCTTTTCTCTATATCCCTGCACAACATTTCTATCCCAAAGATCATCCAATGTCCTCTTGAATGCTTTAATTGAACCTGCCTCCACCATATTTCTGATCAGTGTATTTCATAACCTAACTACTTGCTGTGTGAAGAAGTTTTTTTTCTCACATTGTCCTTGTTTCATTTACGTATAACTTTAAATCTTATGTCCTTTCATTCTTGTTCCTCTTACAAGCAGAAACAGCTTCTCTCTATCTATTGATCAAACCATTCACGTTTCTGAAAACCTTGATTAGTTCTCCTCCCACCCATCTTCTCCCCAGTTCCCAGATATCATAGATCAGAATTTCAATTCACTTAAATCTTATAAAGTATAAAATCCTTATTTGTATCCAGTCTTCTTGTGTGCAGATGAGATTGTGAGTTTGAAATTGCATTCATTCAGTGTTTATGGGAATAAACAGCCTTTATCTTTAAACTCACAACTTGTTGATGAGAGTATAAGCTTAATGCTGGAAAGTAGCAGTTTTGACAGTACAGACTCAATGGGCCAAAGAGCTGCTTCTGTACTATATAATTTTGTAAATTATTTAATTGCAATACATACTTCATATTTCTACAGAAAACATACTGGTTACAAGTAATAAAAGAGCATATAACATTTGTTCATGACATTACCCAAGATTGGAGTAGATGGGGAGAAATTGTTCTTATTTAGGAAAAATCAAGGACGAGAGGGAACACATTGAAAGTGATTTGTGAAAGAAGCAAATGTGCTGTTAGAGAAAATAAAATTTCACCCAATGAGTGGTTCAGGTAGGAAATACACTGCCTGGAAGCGTGGTGGAGACAGTTCAGTTTAAGGATTCTAGAGGGTATAAGATGGTTATTTAAACAGAAACCTTGTGCAAGTGTTGTGGGGAAATGGTAAGAGAATGGCACTAAGTTATAATGGTCATTTGGACAGCCGGTACAGATGTGTTGGGCTGAATGGCTTCATTGTGCACCATAATTTGTCTGTGATTCTGTGATTCAATTTATCCTTTATTGGCTTGTAAAGAAGGTTTATTGAATGTTATTACTATTATTAATATTTATAAAGTTGGATCCCAAAGTGGATAGAACTATGTACAGCTTTGCATTTCTATTTCTATACTGTATGGTTGTGAAGACAAAATTCGGTTTCATTTCTGAGTTCTGTGAGGGATGGGAGGGTGTTTGGAAATTTTTTTACATGCATTTAAATGAGTCTTTTAAATAAATTCCCTGCGGTGAATAGTTCAGAGTTCAGAAAAATAGTTCAGAAAAACAAGGGTTGAACAGAGAAAAAAGTTTAGACTATTGCCTTTCAACAAGATGTCCTATAACACCAGGAGACATAGACTGTTCTTTTAAAAATATAGAATTATCCAGAAAATGTGGGGCGGCATGGTAGTTCAGTGGTTAGCACTGCTGCCTCACAGCGCCAGGGACCAGGGTTCAATTCTAGCCCCGGGCGACTGTCTGTGTGAAGTTTGCACATTCTTCCCGCGTCTGCACGGGTTTCCTCTGGGTGCTCCGGTTTCCTCCCACAGTCCAAGGTAGGTGGATTGGCCATGCTAAATTGCCTATGGTGCCCAGGGGTGTGTGGGTTAGTGGCAGTGTGGACTTGTTGGGCTGAATGGCCTGTCTCCACACTGTAGGGATTTTATGATTAGTGAGTATGCAGTTTTTTTTTGCATAGAAGCAAATAATGCAGGGAAAAAAAGAAACCTGTTGGAGTAGCAATGCAGTTTAGCAGTCTCCAGAACAGCCTGGGCAGGAGAAAATAAGTCCTTAGTGCTTTAATGACAGTAAGAGAAATCTTCCAGAAACAGACAGCCATGGGAGAAGAGTTTAAGGAATCCACGATAAGAGATAAGAGAGCTGTGTTAATAATGTATTTAAGGTCTCTTAACCAAAGAAGATAGCACTGGTTTGAAAGCAAAGAAAAGGTAGAAAGGAACCAAATAAAGCCTTGTCAATTGAACAAGGAACTTTAAAGTAGAAACAAAGTGACCCTTCACTGAGATTTGATTATCTTTAAAGTAGTTAATGTTAAAAGGCCTGAATGTTTATTTCTGATGTTTGCGTATATTTGTACAGTATAAAATAGTCTATTTTGTCTTTTTGCATGAAATAAACTTTGATGTTCTTTGTCAAAAGTACATTAGCAGCCTCTTGTGAATACATTTAGTGACTGATCGTCACAATAAACAAATGTAATAAAAACTTATGATCTTTCAAGCCAGGTTTTACTCTGGGATCTGACTTTTCCAACATTAGCAACAATTACAATCATACCAGCTACAACTTTTTTTGTCTTTTTACACTTCTTTGAAGGGCCTTGAGGCATTTTCTTCATTAAAAGGACTTTATAAAATGAAAGTTGGTGCTATTGTTAAATTGTAGAAATGTGTATACTGCGTCCAGATTAAGGCCAATATTCTGAGAAAAATCATAGAAACAAGGCAAGGAAAGAAACAAGGGCAGATTAAGGATAAAATGCTGCAAGAAGGATCTTGGAAATAGCTGCAAAATTGCAATCACATGAAATTGGGGCACCCACTCAACAGAACAACAACACCTCCAATGAGGATAAAGATTAATTAAAATAATCAATCAATATTGCATTATTTTTCTGTGTTGTTACAAAAACCTTTTATCATTTGTTAATCTGTAAATTTCTGCCAAAACACTGGCAAAGAGTTCTTATATCTATCCTCAACCCCATGTGGACTGATAAATTTTAACAGAAATGAATTTCTCTACTGATTAGCAGAAAGAAACCAATTGAGCGATGGCACTTTTGTGAGATTTTAAGTGTAACAAAGTTTCAAATTTTAACAAAGATAGACCTTAGGTTTAGAGTAAAAGCTCGGCACAACATCGTGGGCCAAAGGGCCTGTACTGTGTTGCACTGTTCTATCTTCTATGTTCTAAAGTAATTTCAACAGAAATAAAACTTCATTAGCAGTCAACCGATATATGAAGTTAAAGAAAAGGGTGTGTTTCACATTAACCAACTAACACAACCAAAACATGTCTTTTTAGACTCATAGAGTCAGAGAGTCATACAGCATATAAATAGGCCTTTGGCCCACCATCTATGCTGACCAGCAAACAATAAACTACATCAATCATATTTACCTGCACTTGGTCCATAACTACATTGGCATTTTAAGTGTTTATCCAAACGTTTCTTAAATGTTGTGAGAGTGCCTGCCTCCACCACCCTCTCAGATCGCACGTTCCAATTTTCTACCACCCTCTGGGTGATTAAAAAAATTCCTATAATCTCCTCTTAAGCACTAACTCCTCATCTTAAACTTAAGTTGTCTGGTTTTAGACATGTCTGCCATGGGTAAAAGATTTTCACAATCTACTCAGTCAATGCCTCTCATAATTATGTACACCTCAAACAGATCCCCCTCAGCGTCTTCTGCCCCACAGCAAACAAACTCGGTCTATCGAGTCTCTCCTCATAACAAGGACTTTTCATCAATGTAAACATCCTGGTGAAACTCCTTTACACCCAGTCCAATGCAATCACATCCTTCGATAGTGTGGCAAGCAGAACTGCACACATTACTCCATCAATGGCTTAACCAATGTTTTATGAAGTTGCAACAAGACTTTCTTGTCCATATATTCTATGCCCCAACTAATGAAAGCAAGCATCCTGTATTGCTTATCCACCCTTCAGAGGGTCAGTGTGGATTTACCGAGCCAAATGGCCTGTTTCCACACTGAAGGGATTCTATGATTTCACCCCATGTGTCTGTATTGCACATTCAGGGATCTACAGACTTGTACACCAGGTTTTGTCCCTTTGTTCCTCGGTACATTCCAGAGGACTACCATTCACTATGTGTATCCTTCCCTGATTTGACCTCACCTTGCACTTATCGGGATTAAATTCCACCTGCCATTGTTCTGACCAATTTACCAGCTGATCAATATCAGACTGTACCCTGAGACAATCGTTCTCACTATCAGCAACACCATCAATTTTCATGTCATCTGCAAACCTAATCATTTATAACTTCTACATTCACATCCAAGACATTAATGTATATAGAACAGAAAACAGTATGGCACATTATAGGCCCTTTGGCCCACGATGTTGTGCCAACCTATTATCCTACTCTAAGATCAAATTACCCGGCATACCCTACATTTTACTATCATCCATGTGCCCATCCAAGAGTCATTTAAAAGTCTCTAAAGTATCTGAATCCACTACCACTGCTGGCAGCGCATTCCACACACCCTACCTCTGTCATCTCCCCTATACCTTCCTCCAATCACCTTAAGATTATGCACCCTTGTAATAATCATTTCCGCCCTGGAAAAAGTTTCTGGCTATCCACTCTATCTATGCCTCTCATCATCTTGTGCACCTCTATCCAGTCACTTCTCATCCTTCTTCGCTCCAATGAAAACAGCCCTAGCTCCCTCAACCTTTCCTCATAAGACCTGCTCTCCAGTCCAGGCAGCATCCTGGTAAATCTCCTCTGCACCCACTCTAAAGCTTCGATATTCTTTCTATAAATGAGGTGACCAGAACTGAACACAATATTCCAAGTGTAGTCTAACCAGGGTTTTATCGAGCTGCAGCATAGCCTTACGGCTCCTAAATGCAATTCCCCTGCCAATGAAAGCCAACACACCATATGCCTTCTTAACAACCCTATCAACTTGGGTAGCAAGTTTAAGGGATCTATGGACACGGACCCCAAGATTCCTCTGTTCCTCCACACTGCCAAGAATCCTACCATTAACCCTGTATTCTGCATTCAAATTCGACCTTCCAAAATGAATCACTTCACATTTTTCCGGGTTGAATTCTATCTGCCACTTCTTTGCCCAGTTCTGCATCCTGTCAATATCCCGTTGCAAACTAAAACAGCCCTCCGCACTACCTACAACTCCACCAACCTTCGTGTCATCAGCAAAGTTACTGACCTATTCTTCCACTTCCCCATCCAAGTCATTTACAAAGATCACAAAGAGCCGAGGACCCAGAACAGATCCCTGCGGAACACCACTGGTCACCGAGCTCCAGGCTGAATACTTTCCACCTACTACCACCCTCTATCTTCTATTGGGCAGCCAATTCTGTATCCAGATAGCTAAATTTCCCTGAATCCCATGCCTCCTTACTTTCTGAATGAGCCTACCATGGGGAGCCTTATCAAATGCCTTGCTAAAATCCATATACACCACATCCACTGCTCTGCCTTCATCAATATGTTCTGTCACATCCTCAAAGAATTCAATAAGGTTTGTGAGGCATGACCTGCCCTCACAAAGCCATGCTGACTATTTCTGATCAAACTGTGCTTTTCCAAACAATCATAAATACTATTTCTCAGAATCCTCTCCAATAATTTGCCCACCACAGAAGTAAGACTGACTGGTCTATAATTCCCAGGATTCTCCCTATTCCCTTTCAAGGGATCAAGGGAACGACATTTGCCACCCTCCAATCATCTGGTACTACTCCAGTGGACAGTGAGGATGCAAAGATCATCGCCAAAGGGGGAGCAATCTCTTCACTTGCTTCCCGTAGCAAGGGTCCCAGGATCGATCCCTGTGGTACACTGTTGGTCACAGGCTTCCATTAAATAAAACAACCCTCCACCATCACCCTTTGCGTCTTATTTGAAGACAAATTTTGGGTTCAGTTTGCCAACTTGCCTTGGATCCCATGGGGTCTTATCTTTTGGACCTGCCTTTCATGTGGGACCTTGTAAAAATCTGTACTGAAGTCCATGTAAACCACATCAACTGCACTGTCCTCATCAATATATTTAGTCGTCTTTTCAAAAAAATTCAGTTAAATTAGTCACACGGGATCTCCCACCAACAAATCTATGCTAACTATCTCTGATCAATCTCTGCCTTTCTAAGTGTTGTTAATCCTGTCCCTTGAAATCTTTTCCAATAAATTCCCTACCACTGATGTCAGACTAATTGACTTGTAAGAACCTGGCCTATCCCTGCTGCCCTTCTTGAACAAGGAACTACATTAACTATCCTCCAGTCATCTGGCACTTCACCTGTGGCCAGCAAGGTATTAAGTATCTCCAGGGCCTCAGCAGTCTCTTTCATTACATCCCATAGCAGTCTGGGATATATCTCATCAGGTTCTGGGGATTTATGGAACTTTATACCCGTTCAAACAAATAGACTCTAATTGGTCAAGGTATTGCCACAGAGAATGCACCAGAGTATAACAAGCTCAAAGCTTTTGGAAACCAAAAATAATGGAAAGTCAGCTCTGATTGTTCAAGTAACATAAAACTGCAAATGTTGGAGATCAGACCCAAAAACAGAAATTGCTGGAGATCTCAGCAGGTCTGGTAGCATCTATGGGAAGAAAATAGAGTTAACTTTTAGAGTCCAGTGACTCTTCATCAGAAATCAGTTCTGACTGGAAACATTAACATGGCTTTTTCTCCACAGATGCTGCCAGACCTGCTGAGTTTCTCCAGCAATTTCTGTTTCTGTTTCTGAATCAGCAAGGCCTGGTATGTGCAGTGCACCATGGAACATTGTTTCCCAAACTTTGGTTTCATTGAAAAGCCTCAATGCCTGAGTAAATTCTTTCTGCCTGTAGTAGACAGAGCCCTGCATACAAATGTAAATTAAATACAATGTTCTCATTTTGCCATCATTTTTTTAAATCAATTTGCAGATGAACCAGATGTTCATCACATGAACAGAGGCCAGAGTCACACTGCAGTGACGCATGCTTGGCAGAGGATATGCCTTAAGATTACTCTGTATTAGTCTAGCTGTAAATAAATCCACCAGAGATCATAGCATAAACAATATGGGAGAGGTTATTTCAGCCATCGGTCTGCACCAATAAAAACTACTCTCAATCAGCACTAATGCTATTTTCCAGCACTTGGCCCATAGCCTTGAAGTCAATATTCAAGTAAATGGAGTATGTAACCTTACAAGCTTGAACACCCTGGAAACAAACAGCGGATAAGGTTCAAAAGCGTTCCATAACAGTAAGCTCCTATAGTAATGAAAACAGAAAATAATCAGGTTTCTCACAAGCTATGTGGATCTCCACATGGCTAAGTGCGTACCAACAGCCAGATGATTCCAAACCACACTATCTAAATGCATCTTAACATTTGAAGTCAGTTGGGATTCAGTCTCATACTGAACTGAACTGAAGAAAAATATGCCTAAATTTAAAGAAAGGATGCAGACTGCATTTAGGAACAGTGCAGAGTCAACAGGACAATTCCCAAAGCAGGTTTTAAGCCAAAAATAGAAGCAGAACACTAAATGCAGTGCTGAACACAGACAAGGAGTTCAACAGGAAAATATAACATGAGAAGAAAACAAGCCAAATGCAGACAGCATAGCAAAAGTTCTGCTCAAAGCGCACACAGGGTGCTCTCACAATGACTGAGACATTCCCGCATAACAATAGTAAAAGACAGAAAACAGACACAACAGTAAACACACAAATTCCATCAATATCATTTCAAAGTTCAAACTTTTAAACAAAGAATGCAGCTATGTTTCTTAGATCGAGCAGTTGTAGAGACAGTGAAGCAAGATGTGAAAATGCTGACAGCAATTGGTATTAAGAGGTCGTATGGAGTCAATGCCTTGGGATTACTTTCAAAGGACCAAAAGATCTTGTGAAGATATGGAAAGTGCAAAAAGATTTGTACGTATATGTAAATTTTAGAATTTATCACTTAGAATTGATGTTCTACAATAATCAGACACAACAAATGACCAACCTTGATGCTGCTTGGCCTGCTGCGTTCATCCAGTTCTACACCTTGTTATCTCAAATGATCAACCAATTCAGATTCCCTACCAGCGATGCTTATTGAGATTTTTCAAAGACCGAACTGTCAGAATGGAAATGAAGTTGGCGATTGGCCCAACACGATGAAAACTCTTTAAAGATGAAACGTCAGAGCCAACAGATATCAGAAAATATAAAGCTACTGAAAACTGAGAACAGTAACTGTAAACACTTAGTGCAGCTAATGGTAATGGCACTGTAGCAGAACACAAAAAGCAAGCATGTTGTATAACAAGTGGAGACTATCGCACCTACACTGAAGCTGTCCTGCATTCAGGATCTGTACAAGGCATGTGGAACTAAAGAACATGGGTTCCCCCAAAGCAGGAAATCTGGTTCCAAAGACACAGCCAGCAGTTGCAATAAGGAACAACTAAACAGAGACTGGCACAGCAGCATTGTAACTGATGTATGGAATTCACACAGACCTGCATAACTGTAAGTCAATACACAATGTTCACAGCAAGACAGGCCTGAGTCAAGACCCAGAGAGGTACAGCTGACCGGAGAATGAACAGGCTTTTCACGTTATATTTCTGACACAGTATGGGGGTAAGGTCAAGAAATGATTGGCTTTTGTCACAATCACGTCATTTTCCCAAAGAAAGCTGGCAAAGCACACACTCAAAACCAAGACTGATCCAAGAGTTAGTGCAAATACCTGACCAGTCTGAATTACAAGAAAAATGGATCTGGATCAATGGAATTCAGATGAATTACTGACAAATGTTGAATTATCTACATACAATATCACTAATCTCTTCCATTTGTAACAATAAAAATCATGCATTAAGTTTTGGCAATTCAGAATGGAAATCACAAATATTCGAAAGGATGAGCTATGGCAGGATTGGGTGCAGATCTCAACCTTGAGATTATCTATGAGATCACCATGGTAGCCAAACATGGAAGACGAGACCAGGAAAACGTGCATTCGATCGGTCCAGAATTGTCAACAATTATACCCTGAGATAATGATAACAAGGTGTGGAGCTGGATGAACACAACAGGCCAAGCAGCATCATAGGAGCAGGAAAACTTGACGTTTCGGGCCTAGACCCTTCATCAGAAATGCAACTGCAGCAGGCAGATTGGTAAGGAAGAGGTCAAGTATGTTTTTCCCTCTTGTTAGTTCCCTCACCATCTGCCGCAGACCCAGTCTAGCAGCTATGTCCTTTAGGACCCGACCAGCTCGATCATTACAACTGTGGCTGCTGAGCCACTTTTGGTGGTGGACATTGAAATTCCCCACCCAGAGAACATTTTATGCCCATGCCATCCTCAGCATTTCCTCCAAGTGTTGTTCAACATGGAGGAGTACCAATTCATCTGCTGAGGGAGGACAATATGTGGTAATCAGCACAAGGCTGATGAAGGGTCTAGGCCCGAAACGTCAAGCTCTCCTGCTCCTATGATGCTGCTTGGCCTGCTGTGTTCATCCAGCTCCACACCTTGTCATCAACAATTATACCCTGTCAGGTCTGATACAATAGAAAGTCCCACCACTTCCAACTGCTTGCAGAAGATGTAGAGTTCAGGGTCACAGAAAGCTTAAGTAGCTTCTGGATGACATGGACCACAATGACACTACGCATTGTGTGTATCACCACACAGTCACCTTGGAAATGCTGTGCATATTTCCAAACACAAACAAAGATTTCTCTATTCTATTGGATCTACAACTTGACAGCATTGACACTAAGGAGGAACATGTGGTCAGAGTCTATTTATTGCTTTTTTCTCAAAGGTAATACAACCAGCTTCAATTGCAAACAGATAGTGAACCATGACCAAAGGTGCTGTGGGATGATATGATTGGATGGTAGCTGCATATAATAAAAGAGGGCTACGTTCACTCAAGCACTTCTGGGCTTTTGGAGTTGGGTTCAATATCTCAAAAGGTGTAATTTTTTTTCATTCATTACACTGGCTGGGCTAGCATACACTCCTCATCCCTAGTTGCCCCTTGAGAAGGTGGTGGTGAACTGCCTCTTAAACTGTTGCAGTCCATTTGCTCTGAGTAGACCCACAATGCTGCAATAGAGCATGTCACAAGATACATGTCACACTTTTCAATAAACATGGAAGAACGAAGTTGGTGCTTGATCAATGCCACTGGAATGGAACTATTTTAATTACAAAAAAGACAGTGTTCTTATGGCTCCCCAATGGGAGCACGCTTACCCAGAGAGGTTTCCTATGAGTACTTAGGTCCTACAAAGTCATAGCAGCTAATAGAATGATGCACTATGAGGAGGAACATAAGCTAGTGAACAGAAGTAGAAATATGCGAATTGTACACAACAGACCCAAAAAAAAACGCATTTGCAGGACAGACTCAGCAGAGATGGTGGCACAGTGGGATACAGTCAGGAGGGTGTTGCTCTACGAGTCCTCAACATTGACTCCAGATCCCATGATGTCTCATGGATTCAGGTTAAACATAGGCAAGGAAACCTCCTGCTGATTACCACATACTGTCCTCCCTCAGCAGATGAATTGGTACTCCTCCATGTTGAACAACACTTGGAGGAAATGCTGAGGATGGCATGGGCATAAAATGTTCTCTGGGTGGGGAATTTCAATGCCCACCACCAAAAGTGGCTCAGCAGCAGTAGTAATGATCGAGCTGGTCGGGTCCGAAAGGACATAGCTGCTAGACTGGGTCTGCGGCAGATGGTGAGGGAACTAACAAGAGGGAAGAACATATTTGACCTCTTCCTTACCAATCTGCCTGTTGCAGTTGCATTTGTCCATGACATTATCGGTAAGAGTAACCATTGCACAGTCCTTATGGAGATGCAGTCCTGTCTTCACATTGAGAACAACCTCCATCGAGTTGAGTGGCACTATGACCACGCTAAGTGGGACAGACTTTGCACAGATCTAGCAACTCAAGACTGGGCATCCATGAGGCGCTTTAGGCCATCAACAGCAGCAGAATTGTACTTCAGCACAATCTGTAACCTCATGGCCCAGCATATCCCACACTCAACCATTGCCATCAAGCCAGGGGATCAGCCCCGGTTCAATGGAGAGTGCAGGAGGGCATACCAGGAGCAGCACTGGGCCTGCCTGAAGATGAAGGGACAACCTGGTGAAGCTACCAAACAGGACTACTTGCACGCCAAATAGTGAAAGCAGCAAGTGACAGACAGAAATAAGCGATCCCCCAACCAACGGATCAGATCTAAGCTCTGCAGACCTGCCACATTCAATTGTGAATGATGGAGGACAATCAAACAACTCACTGGAGGAGGGGGCTCCACAAATATCCCCATCCTCAATGATGGAAGATCTCAGCACATCAGTGCAAAAGATGAGGCTGAAGCATTCGCAGCAATCTTCAGCCAGAAGTGCCCGGTGGATGATCCATTTCGGCCTTCTCCAGTGGTCCCCAGCATCACAGATACTAGTCTTCAGCCAATTTGATTCACTCCACTTGATATCAAGAAATGGTTGGAGACACTGGATACTGCAAAGTCTACGGGCTCTGACAACATTCTGGCAATAATATTGAAGACGTATGTTCCAGAACTTCCCGTTCCCCTAGCCAAGCTGTTCTAGTACAGTTACAACACTGGGATCTACCCGACAATGTGGAAAATTGCCCAAGTATGTCCTGTACACAAAAATCAGGACAAATCCAACCCGGCCAATTACCGCCCCATCAGTCTCCTCTCAATCATCAGTGAAGTGATGGAAGGTGTCATCAACAGCGCTGTCAAGCAGCACCTGCTCAGCAATAACCTGCTCAGTGACACCCAGTTTGGTTTCCACCAGGGCTATTCAACTCCTGACCTCATTACAGCCTTGGTTCAAACATGGACAAAAGAGCTGAATTTCAGAGGGTGAGGTGACAGTGACAGCCCTTGATATCAAGGCTGCATTCGATTCAGTGTGGCATCAAGGAGCCCTAGAAAAACTGGAATTAATGGGCATCGGGAGCAAATTCTCCAGTGGTTGGGGTCATACCTGGCACATAGGAAGATGGTCGTGGTTGTTGGAGGTCAATCTTTCAGCTCCAGGACATCTCTGCAGGAGTTCCTCAGGGTAGGGTCCTCGGCCCAACCATCTTCAGCTGCTTCATCAATGACCTTCTCTCCATCATACTGTCAAAAGTGGGGACGTTTGCTGATGATTGCAAAATGTTCAGCACCATTTGTGACTCCTCAGATACTGAAGCAGTTCGTGTTCAAATGCAACAAGATCTGGACAATATCCAGGCTTGGGCTGACAAGTGTCGAGTGATATTTGCACCACGCAACTGCCAGGCTATGACCATTACAAATAAGAGACAATCTAAACACCACCCCTTTATTGAATTTCCCACTATCAACATCCTGGGGGTTATCATAGACCAGAAACTCAACTGGACTCAACACATAAATACAGTGATTACAAGAGCAGGCCAGAAGCTAGAAATACTGCGGCAAGTAACTCACCTCCTGACTCCCCAAAGCCTGTCCACCATCTACAAGACACAAGTCAGGAGTGTGATGGAATACTCGCCACTTGCCTGGATGGGTGCAGCCCCAACAACACTCAAGACGCTTGACACCATCCAGGACAAAGCAGCCTGCTTTGGGTGGACAGTGAGAGCCTTTTTCCTCGGATGGTGATGGCTAGCACGAGGGGACATAGCTTTAAATTGAGGGGTGATAGATATAGGACAGATGTCAGAGGTAGGTTCTTTACTCAGAGTAGTAAGGGTGTGGAATGCCCTGCCTGCAACAGTAGTAGACTCATCAACTTTAAGGGCATTTAAATGGTCATTGGATAAACATATGGATGACAATGGAATAGTGTAGGTTAGATGGGCTTCAGATCAGTTTCACGGGTCGGCGCAACATCGAGGGCCGAAGGGCCTGTACTGCGCTGTAATGTTCTATGTTCTATGATTGGCACTACATCCACAAGCATCCACTCCCTCCACCATTGACGCTCAGTGGCAGCAGTAGGTACTATCTACAAGATGCACTGCAGTAATTCACTAAAGATCCTCCAACAGCACCTTCCAAGCCCATGACCACTTCCATCTAGAAGGACAAGGGCAGCAGATATATGGGAACACCACCACTCCAAGTTTCCCTCCAAGCCACTTACCATCCTGACTTGGAAATATATTGCCATTCCTTCACTGTCGCTACGTCAAAATCCTGGAACTCCCTCCCTAATGTCATTGTGGGTCAACCTACAGCTGGTGGACTGTGGCAGTTCAAAAAGGCAGCTCACCATCACCTTCTCAAGGGCAGCTAGGGATGGGCAAGAAATGGTGGCCAGCCAGTGACACCCATATCCCACAAATGAATCAAAAAAAAAATTGAACAATGATGGTGTGACAGAACTCTAGGCCAACAATCAACAAACTTTTGAGAAGCAGCCATAGGTGAAATCACATCTCCAGAGTGTTTAACCAAAACAAGATCTGGAAGGCTTTTCCAACCACCAAAATAATATATGGATCCTTAGACTTCTGAACTCATAGATTTAATAGTCATTTGTACCTGTAAATTTTGCAATTCCTGCCTCCATACAACTATTATGGCTATTACCTAATCTTTATGTGTCTATAGTTGAAAGAAACAAGCGGTATCTTTGGAAAAAATTGGAATGTTGTGCCAAGAATAGTGCTGCTTTAAAAATCTCAACAGATCGATGAGTCATACACTTGGATGTCATGTGATGCAGCAGCCCAGATGAAGGATGTATCTAGAGAATAATTTGTTCTGTCATACTGGCTTGAATGTAAATAAACCCATGAGGAGACATTGAAGTAAACAAAATCTTTGCACCTCTTTTGTGTCACTTACAGATAGCACAAGAGCACTATCGCATATAATCTACAACACACGCTGGGGTAGTGCACCGAAACGGAACCTCTCTCTTCCCACCTAAAGTTAATTTAGAAACTTGTACGTGGCTAAAACATGGGGAGCGTGGGAAATGATGCATGCCTCTGATTGGATTGACTCAAGCAACACAGTACATTGAGACTTGATCCTCATTATCACAATGTAACATCACAGAGGGGGCTCTGACAAGCTTTTAGTGCTTAATTAGTAAATAGAGAAAGGTTTGACTACCTTTTCCACTTGGGAACCCTGCAGCCCTCCGCATTCAATATTGAGTTCAATAATTTTAGGGCCTAAACTCTCCCATGCCCCAGCCCCCTACCCCACACACCAGGCCTCGTTACCACATAGCCTGCTATTACACACCCGCTGTTGTTAGTCACTAACAGTCCCCATTAACAACTATTCACCCTCCCAGCCTGATCATTAGCAACTCTTTGTCTGTCCGATTTCTCTTCTCTCTCTTTAGGCTTTATCTTATCATTTACTCCCTGTCCCATCCCCCTCCTCTCCTTTTTTTTCTGCATCTAAACTGATGTTTTCCCATCCACTATCAGGTCTGAGGAAGGGTCACCAGACCCGAAATATTAACTCTGTTCTTTCCTTCACAAATGCCGCCAGACACGCCGAGCTTTTCCAGTAACTTTGTTTTTGTTCCTGATTTACAGCATCCTCAGTGCTTTCGGTTTTTATTTACTATTCTTATACTTCAAGCTCCTTCCAAAATGCCATTTGCCTTCTTAATTACTTGTAATTAAAGAGAGATGACTGGTGGTAAGTTTAACCTGAGGATCACCATGGTAACTTGAGCCATTGCAAGAACTGAGCATGTGCTTTGGGCATCATTCTACATCATAAACCAGCTGTCTAGCCAACTGAGCTAAGTGACAGCTCAACCTCACTCCTGGCCTGAATCCTCCATCCATTTCACCCTTAAATCCATGAGCAATATTAATCATCGGTATGGTACCTTATCGAATGTTGTTTGGAAATCCAGGCATGCTGCATCTACTGGTTCCCGTCAATCATAGTTTTTCTATCCTAAAACCATTTTCACTTTGTCTAAGATAACAAGGTGTGGAGCTGGATGAACACAGAAGGCCAAGCAGCATCATAGGAGCAGGAAATCTTGACGTTTCGGGCCTCGACCCTTCATCAGAAATGGGAGAGGGGAAGAGGGTTCTGAAATAAATAGGGAGAGGAGGGGGAGGCGGATAGAAGATGGATAGAGGAGAGGATAGGTGAAAAGGAGGCAGACAAGTCAAAGCGGTGGGGATGAAGCCAGTAAAGGTGTGTGTAGGTGGGGGGGTAGGGAGGAGATAGGTCAGTCCAGGGAGGACGGACAGGTCAAGGGGGTGGGATGAGGTTAGTAGATAGGAGATGGGAGTGGGGCTTCAGGTGGGAGGAGGGGATAGGTGAGAGGAAGACCAGGTTAGGGAGGTGGAGATGAGCTGGGCTGGTTTTGGGATGCGGTTGGGGGGAGGGGAGATTTTGAAGCTTGTGAAATCCACATTGATACCATTGGGCTGCAGGGTTCCCAGGCTGAATATGATTTGCTATTCCTGCAGCCTTCGGGTGGCATCATTGTGGCATTGTAAGAGGCCCAGGATGGACATGTTCTCTGAGGAATGGGAGGGGGAGTTGAAATGGTTTGCGACTGGGAGGTGGAGTTGTTTGTTCTGAACTGAGCACAGGTGTTCTGCAAAGCGGTCCCCAAGCCTCCGCTTGGTTTCCCCGATTTAGAGGAGGCCACAACCGGTACAGCGGATGCAGTATACCACATTGGCAGATGTGCAGGTGAACATCTGCCTGATGTGGAAAGTCTTCTTGGGGCCTGGGATTGGGGTGAGGGAGGAGGTGTGGGGGCAGGTGTAGCACTTCCTGCGGTTGCAGGGAAAAGTGCTGGGTGTGGTGAGGCTGGAGGGGAGTGTGGAGCGGACAAGGGAGTCATGGAGGGAGTGGTCCCTCCAGAAAGCAGACAAGGGCGGGGAGGGAAAAATGTCTTTGGTGGTGGGGTCGGATTGCAGATGGCGGAAGTGTCGGAGGATGATGTGCTGGATCCGGAGGTTGGTGGAGTGGTACGTGAGGATGAGGGGGATTCTGTTTTGGTTATGATTGCGGGGATGGGGTGTGAGGGATGAGTTGTGGGAAATGCGGGAGACACGGTCGAAGGCGTTCTCGACCACTGCGGGGTGGAAGTTGCAGTCCTTGAAGAATGAGGACATCTGAGATGTACGGGAGTGGAATGCCTCATCCTGGGAGCAGATGCGGCGGAGGCGAAGGAACTGGGAATAGGGGATGGCATTTTTGCAGGAAGGTGGGTGGGAGGAGGTGTATTCCAGGTAGCTGTGGGAGTCAGTGGG
>JAHRHZ010000046.1:230025-241622 GCA_024137785.1 Ginglymostoma cirratum
GGAAGAGGGATTGTTCCACATAACCTACAAAGAGGCAGGCATAGCTTGGGCCCATGCGGGTACCCATGGCCACCCCCTTTGTCTGTAGGAAGTGGGAGGAATTGAAAGAAAAGTTGTTGAGGGTGAGGACGAGTTCGGCTAGGCAGATGAGGGTGTCGGTGGAGGGGGATTGGTCCGTTCTGCGGGACAGGAAG
Organism: Ginglymostoma cirratum; assembly: GCA_024137785.1. Lineage (NCBI taxonomy): Eukaryota > Metazoa > Chordata > Chondrichthyes > Orectolobiformes > Ginglymostomatidae > Ginglymostoma > Ginglymostoma cirratum. The sequence goes on from JAHRHZ010000046.1 coordinate 230,220, forward strand.
AAGCGGAGGGCCTTTAGGCCATCTGCATGGGGAATACAGGCGTATAGGGACTGGACATCCATAGTCAAAATGAGGTGTTGGGGACCGGGGAATTGGAAGTTCTGGAGGAGGTGGAGGGCGTGGGTGGTATCACAGACGTAGGTAGGGAGTTCCTGGACCAAGGGGGTGAAAATGGAGTCTAGGTAGGTAGAGATGAGTTCGGTGGGGCAGGAGCAGATGGAGACAATGGGTCGACCAGGGCATTCAGGTTTGTGGATTTTGGGAAGGAGATAGGGCGGTGCGGGCTTGGGGAACGATGAGGTTGGAGGCGGTGGGTGGGAGGTCATCTGAGGTGTTGAGGTTGTGGATGGTTTGGGAGATGATGGTTTGGTGGTCGGGGGTGGGGTCATGATCCAGGGGGCGGTAGGACGACGTGTCGGTGAGTTAGCGCCTGGCCTCAGCAATGTAGACGTCAGTGCGCCATACTACAACTGCGCCTCCCTTGTCCGCGGGTTTTATGGTGAGGTTGGGATTGGAGCGGAGGGAGTGGAGGGCTGCACGTTCTGCGGGGGAGAGGTTGGAGTGTTTGAGAGGGGTAGAGAGGTTGAGGCGATTGATGTCTCAACGGCAGTTGGAGATGAAGAGGTCGAGGGAGGGTAGGAGGCCTTGGGGTGGTGTCCAGGAGGAGGGCTTGTGTTGGAGGCGGGAGAAGGGGTCAGTAGAGGGAGGGTTAGATTCGCGGTTGGAGAAGTAAGCGTGGAGGCGGAGGCGTCGGAAAAACTGCTCAATATCCAAGCGTGAGCGGTATTCGTTGATATGTGGGTGGAGGGGGACAAAGTGAGCCCTTTACTGAGGACTGACCGTTCGTCCTCAGTAAGGGGGAGGTCTGGGGGGATGGTGAAGACTCGGCAGTTTGTCTTTGTCTAATCATTTTCTAAGTGCATTTAAATTTCCTGATTGATTGATATTAATGCCAACTGACCTTTGGGTTCTTTTATTTCTGGTCCTTTTTCTCAAAATTGCAAGGCTTTTGCATTGTAATATAGCTTCACAACCTTCAAGCTCAATATTTCTCTTTCTGCAGATCAAATTGTGTGGCAGCTGCATCAGTTATCTGACACGATACCCGTTAAGCACTTTCACACTGATTGGAAAACCAGGCAATGAAAAAACATTCGGTGCAGCTCGATGCCCAGCAGCTACTGAAACCCAGTGTATTCGCATGAATTAAGGGAAAATCTCAAACCTTTGCCTCAATTTCTTTGCAAATTAAGGATGCTGATGAAACAATCACAGCTTATTGATCAACCAAGAATTCTGAAAACTCATGCAAACTAATCTAAAGGAAAACAAGCCCATCATTTTAAATGGTGAACATTTATGAAAATTCAAGTGGGATGTCTGCGTCTCTGGCTGGGTCCATCCATATTAACCTTGAGAAGGGGGGGCGGTGAGTTGTGTTTTTGAGCTGTTACCGATCACGTGGTGTAGGGACACCCACAATGCAATTACAGAGTGAGTTGGGGATTCTGTGCCACAACATTGAGGGAATGGTGACATTGTTCATGCCAGTGATATTGCCATGAGATGGGCTGCAGAAATGCAAGATTAGGCAACCCTTAAAGGTTTTTCATTCAAAGTTGAAAAAGTGTTCACAAATCAAAATTAACATTACTGCTTACCTAGACATGATCAATAGTTCCTCAACGTGATTGAACGGGTGCATTTTGGCTTCTTATACAATATATAAAATTGAAGTGGAGCCTGCACTGATGTTGCACTGTCCACATTTTTTTTATTCATTCATGGGATGACAGCACAGCTGGCTAGGCCAGCATTGAATTGTCCAGAGGCCAGTTAACAGTCAACCACATTGCCGTGGGTCTGGAATCACATATAGGCTTGGTCGGTGCAGCACAGTGACTCAGTGGTTAACACTGCTGCTTCACAGCAAAAGGGACCCGGTTTTGATTCCGGCCTCAGGTGACTGTCTGTATGGAGTTTGCACATTCTCCCCATTGTCTGTGTCAGTTTCCTCTGGATGCTCTGGTTTCCTCCCACAGTCCAAAGATGTGCAGGTTAGGTAGATAGGCCATGCTAAATTACCCCTCGCGTTCAGGGATGCGCAGATGGATCAGCCATGGAAAATGCAGTGATGGGGTGGGGTGCTCTTTGGAAGGTCAGTGTGGACTCAATGGGTCCCAGACAGGGTTTTCATGACAACTGGCAATGTATTAACGATCGTCAATAGATGATCTAGTTTTTTTTTCCTGAATTCAAATTCCACTATCTGCCATGGCGAGATTCGAACCTGACTCTCCAAAATATTACCTCAGTCTCTGGATTAACTGTCCAGTGATAATACCTGTGGGTATCACCTCCCTGTAACACGTTTGATAAGAGTGGAAAATGCTAACTAGTTTGAGTTGCTGTTACAGACCGTGTTACTGAATGCGAACAGTCCACTTCATTGGAAGAAATATACCAATGTGTGAGCAGAAGGCCATTTGACCTCGTAAGTTCGTTCCACTATCCAATAAGATCGAAATGCAACTCATGGGCATTCCAATATCCTATCCAGCAGTCTGCCAATGGTTACTGATGACACTTTTTCCAGAATATTCCAGCGTCCTTCTATTCAGAGCATGTCTGGGACAAGTATGAAAGAACACAAATGAACAAGTCCATGAGCAAAAGAAATGATTATAATGAAAACCAAGGTAGAGGAAGTCATCAGTGTCTGCAATAAACAGTTGGAAAGTTCATGGAAACTTAGCCTGAGTTGTACTTTGGGAAGAATGCTGTTACCAAGGAGCTCTTGGCATGGCAGAAAGCTTGCCTGCCACAGAATGTATCAAACCCAAGATGGAGGAAATCAGCAAAAGTATTCGCTTGTGTGTCATGGGTCAAGCTCTAGATGGTTTATCATCTAAACTCATTGAGTTCAGGAAAGCAGGACCGCTGCAGAACCAGTGCAAACACCTGTCTCTGCTAGAAACTGAGGATCTGCCCCAGGATAGGAGCGATATCAGCATCTACCCAAATTCCAGTGTAGTTTCCACCATTAACCTGATCTCAGTCTGGCAGCTGTGACAGAAATGTCATGAACAAAGGCAGCCACTTTATATTGCTTTCATCGATCTCATCAAGGCACTCAAATGTACGAGCGGAGCTTGTATACTCAAACTGTTTCAAAAACTGGCTGTGTACTAAAATTGTTCAAAGTGATCACCTCTCTCCGTGACAACGAATCAGCAATGACAAGACAACATCAGAGTCCTTTGAGAACTACACTGCGTTAAAACAAGCCAACTATTGTAAAAGTATACATCAAGATATTGATAGATTGGCAACTTGTGCACAGAAATAGCAAATAGAGTCTAATCCAGACAAATGTGAGATGATGCATTTTGGAGGATCAAATTTAGGTGTGAATTATATTGTAAATGGCAGAACCCTTAGGAACACTAACATTCAGACCAATCTGGGTGTGTGCAGGTCCACAGTTCCCTGAAAGTGGCAACACAGGTAGCCAAGGTGATTAAGAAGGCATATGGCATGTCTGCCTTCATCACCCAGGACGTGGAGTACAAGAGTTGGCAAAACATATTGCAGCTATATGAAACCCTTGTTAGGCCACATATGGAGTATTGTGTGCAGTTTTAAGAACATAGAACATAGAACAGTACAGCACGGTACAGGCCCTTCGGCCCACAATGTTGTGCCAACCTATCATCCTACTCTATGATCAATCTACCCTGCATGCCCTACATTTTACTATTCTCCATGTGCCTATCCAAGAGTTGCTTAAATATCCCTAAAGGGTCTGACTCCACTACCACTGCCCGCAGTGCATTCCACGCATCCACAACTCTCTGTGTGAAGAACCTACCTCTGACATCTCCTCTATACCTTCCTCCAATCACCTCAAAATTATGCTCTCTTGTAATAGTTATTTCCACCCTGGGAAAAAGTGTCTGGCTATCCACTCTATCTATGCCTCTTATCATCGTGTACACCTCTATCAAGTCACCTCTAATCCTTCTTCGCTCCAAAGAGAAAAGCCCTAGCTCGCTCAACATTTCCTCATAAGACCTGCCCTCCAGTCCAGGCCACATCCTGGAAAAACTCCCCTGCACCATCTCTAAAGCTTCCACACCCTTCCTATATTGAGGCGACCAGGACTGAACACAATATTCCAAATGTGGTCTAACCAGGGTTCTATAGAGCTGCAGCATAACGTCGCGGCTCTTAAACTCAATTCCCCTGCCAATGAAAGCCAACACACTATACGCCTTCTTAACAACCCTATCAACTTGGGTCACAATTTGAGGGATCTATGGACTTAGACCTCAAGTTCCCTCTGTTCCTCCACACTGCCGAGAATCCTGCCATTAACCCTTTTAGTCGCCACATTACCAGAAGGATGTGGAAGCTTTGGAGACACTACAGAGAAGGTTCATCAGGATGTTGCCCGGTGTCCAGGGCATTGACCATGAGGAAAGGTTAAAAAGGCTAGGATTGTTTTCACTGGAAAGATGGTGGCTGAGAGGAGACCTGATAGAGGTCCACAAAATTATGAGAGGGATAGATAGCGTGGATAGTCAGAAGGTTTTTCCCAGGGTTGAAGTTTCAATTACAAGGGGGCACAGGTTCAAGGTCAGAGGGAGAAAGTTTAAGGGGGATGTGCGAGGGAAGTTTTTCCTGCAGAGAGCAGTAGCAGCCTGGCATGCGCTGCCAGAAGAGATGGTGGAAGCGGGAACATTGAAGACATTTAAGAGGCACCTAGATGGGTACATGGGAGGGAATAGAGGGATATGGATCTAAAAATGGCAGGTTTGTTTTTGGATTAATTAGAACATGATGACTGGCACAGGCTTGGAGGGACAAAGGGCCTGTTCCTGTCCTGTACTTTTTCATTTGTTCATTTTGCTCATTTGTATTCTGGTACTGACTCTCTACACTGGGTTAAACAAGCCTGTGTTCTGACATTGACTCTCTTTGGCACTTTCTTCACTTGCTCAAACAGATAAATAACTTTTCATCTTGCAATCATTGGAACAAAATTATAGGAACACTAAATCTCAAAGGGAACAATTATAGTACTTAACCAGAGGTTGCTGATTGGCTGGAAATGGGAGTCTGATCGGTAGAGATGTTGCCATGAAGATTGCAGTAGGTGATTGTCCTGCAAATATTTATTGAAAAATGCCCAATGCATGGACATGTTGTTTCACTTGCAAAGGGCAGGACCACGGGTGTGAATTTACTACCAGTGCATATATGAGATGCACTGTAAGATCAACTGATAATCCAAAACTGGTTGTAATGTGAGGTAATTCTTAGCACAATTAGGATTGTTTTCTAAATACTGAATGATGTCAGAATCACATCTAATGATGTACGCTATGCTCTGAGTTTTTGCAAGCAGAGACTGGTTGAGTACTATCAATTCTCAACCTATTGTGAACAGTTGAAGGGATGTGTTGCTTGATATGAATCCATCAGACACTGAGATGTCTGCCTACACACCTTGCATCACACTTGCATTAAAATGCAAACGAATCATTCTTTTAGCTGATTGCAACAGGCTGAATACTGATTGTAAAAGCCGAAAGAACTGCGGATGCTGTAAATCAGAATACTGATTGTATTCATCCAGAACATGCTTCTAAAATCCAAAACATATTGTCCAACATCAGATGTGATTTTGAGATTGAACAACATTTGCTGAGCAATTCCAATTGCGCAAAGAATTTCACTAAAGACCAACTCAAGGTGATCAACTGGAATCACAGTGTGGCTTACCAACATGTTTTAGAGAAGTGACATATATACAGCCTGAATACATTCACTCATATCAGGGCCCTGTCCTGTGCAAACAGAAAACACATATCAATTTGCATCATTTATAATTAAAAAAAAGCTTGGGTGACAGATATGCTCTGGTGCATTCCTAAGGGCAATAAATTTACCAATGTGCCTGATTTGGATTTAAACATAAACTTGTCAGTTAACTGTTCCTCAGTGCATTCTCAATGGTAATGCCTCTATCAATGAAAGTCAGCCTACTAAACCATCAGTACCCTCTTCTCATGCAGTATAAATGTTAAAGCTCCCTTTAACATTTGGTACTCTTGTGATCCTGTCCTGACGAGTGAGAGGCAAAATGTTTTAACAGCATTTCTTTTTCACAGTTATACTCAAGTTCTATTCAAGCAAGTGATGATTTTATATTTGTTTCTGTCATATTCCTTCAGAGCATCAACTAAAAGTATCTACATACAAGTCAGAACTGACAGGAATCTTGTTGCTGAGACCTAAGACAAAACATCAGAGATGTGGTGTATGCTGAAGATACCACACCAACATTATGCACCAAGGAGGACCTTGAGCAACAAATGAACAAACTCTCTCAGGCCTGTGAAGAGTTTGTTTTGACCATCAGCATCAGGGAGACAAATGTCACGTAATGTTGTCATTCTACCATTTCTCAGCATTGACAATGTGATCCTGGAGGTTGTTGATACTTTCACATATCTCAGCTTCACAATCACCAGCAGTCGTCAACAGATATTGAAACCAACAACCAAAGCTGTTTGTTAATTCATTCATGGGATGAGGGTGTCGCTGACCAGGCAGCATTTATTGCCCATCCCGAATTGCCTAGAGGGCAGTTGAGAGTGAACCACATTGCTGTGGGTCTGGAGTCAAATGTAGGCCAGACCAGGTAAGGATGGCAGTTTCCTTCTCTACAGGACATTAGTGAACCAGCTGGGTTTTTCCCGACAATCATCAATGAATTCATGGCCATCATTAGATTCTTAATTCCAGATATTTTATTGAATTCAAATTCCACCATCTACCATGGCTGGATTTGAACCCGGTTCCCCAGAACATTATCTGGATCTCTAGATTAACAACCAGCTATAATACCATTAGGCCATCACCACCCACTTACAGTGGTTATGCCCAAGTTGAGTAGGAGGATGTGAAACAACAGAGTGTGAACACTCTCAAACTGTAAGGGTTGAATTGTCCCCTCCCTGGTGTAGTGTACATAAAGGTAGGAAAGGTGAGAATGAATGTCAAGAAAAAATTCTGAATGTTGAGAAAATATTCTGAATTTCCCCGAAGCCTTTGATGGTGACTTTAGAATCTCACCATTGAGTGGTAATATCTTAATTCCTTGCATTGCATCTTTCTTAAGCCACAACCTGCCCAAATACATCCTGTTTCCAGTTCTCCTCCCGTCCAGTGAGAAACTAGATGGCATAAATTTCCAAAAGATAAATCAGAGCTCACCAAGTGCTTGTCCCAGCCATCATTCAACTATTTCTTCAGTACAACATAAATCCGTTGTCCATGGCAATTATCTTCTTTCAGCCTTTGCCCAAGCAAGTCAGCAAACCACCACCTCACAGGATATATCTAATGACTCATAGCTTGCTTTCTGAGTGCTCACCTACATTAACACATACTTGGAGGGTGCCATCCTCCTTTTTTCACATTTCATACTCACTGACTTCAGCACTGACTTTACTGAGGTGCCAGCCTCTGTGTGGCTCACACTGTTTTCTTAGTGCACAGGATCTTTCGTAATCAATTACAGGCTGCCAGCTTCCGTGTGGCTCACATTGTTTTCTTAGTGCACAGGATCTTTAGTAATCAATTACAGGCTGCCAGCCTCTGCAGCATGCATTACTCTTCTCTGCAGACGGAGAGGGAAGCAACTTGAAATTGTGGGAGAACTGAATAATCAATCTGTCAGTTAAAAAGGGAGTGGGCATGTTTCTGTGTGGAGTCAGTTCTTGGCCCCGCCATATTCTCCACTTTCAAGAGTATTAAGATTTTTAAAACAGAGAACGGATCACATTGTTCAACTTATCCTCATGCATGAGCCTATTACTGAAATGCTGTTTACAGAGGGCATCAAATTCACAAATCTCATGTCTCCAATCAATATAACGTACTCAATCAGCAGTGCAATCGCCATTACAATTCCTGGAATTATATTATTTTTCACCAGAGAATTAACAGCTTATTGCGTTAAAATGTGATACAGTTGCCAAATTTACACTATTGATTCATTGTGTTTTGTATCTATGGTCATTATTGTTCTTGCAAGATTTTTTGAAGTTAAAATTAATCTGAATAAAATCTCACAAACCACTTTATTCTCCTAAAATTACCCTGATCATCATTGTATAATAGTCCATAATAAAATGCCAACATAAAATGAGCGCATGTTATTCATTGCAACTCGAGCATAACTTAAACTTTCTAAAGATAATAAGTATGACACAGGTGAAAATGACCCTTCTTAAAAAAGTAATTTTGCTTCCCTTCTTTCACTTACTTCTGTCCTTTCAGCTGTTTACACTGAAGATAATTGGAACATTGTCCATCAGATCCTTTGCATCGCATCTTTCATGAGTACCAAAAGACTATTTTCATGGACAAACTTAACTCTATCATCAAATTTTTGGATGCTTTATTGAGTAAACCAATTGAAAACTGTCACCATTTGAATGGTGTCTTATCGAACCAGTGGGTCTGATGAGCCTTCAAGCACAGGCACAAACTTTGTCCATTACACTAACCCTTTTTTGTGAATTCACAACATACTTGCAATGTCATCAATAAAACTTGAATCAAAGCTCATAAATAGTATTAACTGACAGAAGCTTAGCGTTTCTTATGTGAATTGGAAGAGCTTTCTGTCAATCAGATAAAACAGAGAAGACTGTGATGTAAAAAAAATCTTGGAATATTTAGAACATTGAAACTTTACACATATGGAAGAACTGGGCTATTGGTTGTGAAGGTTATTGACAAAACAATAATATTGATACATTTTTGATATTGCATATATCTTAACATTTTGATAGGACTCAAATAAAAGTGCAACATTAACCAGCATTAAATGACAATAAGGCAACAGAACAAGAAAGCAACTGACCTGAGAAAAAAGCAAAGGGGACGGGGGAGAAAGCAAAGTTATTTCACCTGATACTGTCTGGTCCTTTAGATCCCTTTGAATTCTGACCCGAGAATGTGGGAAGTTGTATTGAACAAGCTTCCCACCAACCTAGAAAATTAGAACCAAATTTTATGCTTTAATGTATTCTTCTTGAAATAATACATTGATCAATTTTGATTCACACACAAGTAAACAACATTTGAAGAAACAACATTGTGCATTGATATCATGCACAGATGTCAATTTATTTACGTTCAATGAACAGAAGAAAATAATGTTAATATTTTGGCGTTTCCTCTAATGATCTCTTTGGTAATGTCTCGTCTAAGATATTAGATTTCAATGTTCTCCAAATATAGTGCTCTCTGATCACTTAGTACATATTATTCAAGCCTGCAGAAACATAGATCAATGACGATATTGTATATTCAATGCAAACTACAAAATTACCAAAGAATTCTTTTTATTCCAACTTAGTCAGGAATAAGAAGGATCAATGCAGAAATTGAAATTCATAAATGATTTCTTACTTCTGTGAATTGTTGTTGAGATTGTCTGGAGTGGGTTAATTTCTCTGGAAGTTTGCGATTTATGGCAGGTGCATCGTCTAGGCGAGACTCACGTGGCTTGTCAAACCAATCCGTTTCTTCACGACGCAGATGATATGCTTTGAAAATCAAGGAAATGTCAGTTCTCCAAATCAGACAACGGGAGCTCAGGATGGCAGCTCACTGCCAGGTGAGGGCATTATATGTGCTATTTAGTAATTGCAGCATGCAAGTCTATGCATTTTCCAACATGTTCATGCAAAATTACAACCAGACTATGACCATCATTAGAAAAAGCAATTGAAAAGTAGGAAGGCAATTTGTAAACATATCACAGATTTATTAACTGGAGACTAAAGGTGTGCAAACCATCTGATGTTTAAATCATTAGATAGTTTTCTGAGCTTTAATAGAGTCTTGTTTTTTTCAGGAATATTGTGAATGCCCTATTATTATCACTTGTCAATTGTTTAAGTGAAAAGTTATTTTTCAGGAATGGATTAGATAGTTAGCTGTAAAATATAAAGTTAAAATCAAATATCAAGAACCCTCAGCATCCAGGGTTACAGCCAGGTTAGTTGATTGAAAATATTTTAGTCTATTAATTTTCAAAGTAGTGATGAGAAAATGAAAACTAATCAAGACAACATAAATTCTGCCATAGATTCTGGGAAACATGCATTGCTTAGTTTGAAATCCAAGAGTCAAAAACCTGGACAAATTAGGATAATGTAAGGATGTAATAGTAGGAACGGGAAAAGAGTTGGTCAGCTCAATGCTTTTAATGATTTACATGATAGACATAGCCTGACCAATCAAGGGTTAGATCATTCACATAAGTGCGTGAGAAATCTATCCCAAACTTTTAGAAGGAAATTTTATTGAGGGCAGATCTCTAAAACCAGCTCTATGTCACAAAACTGGAAAACATAGCACCACAATTTGGCTTGGGATTTGCATTTATCTAATCTGAAGATGTGAAATTCTCAGTTTGAACATGAAGTATGTATCATATCTTCATGGCCGAGACGAATAGCAGAAACTAGAAACCTAGTAACAATAATACACATAGACTGGCATTTTGTTTCCTTTAGTATTTTCAAGATACAAATCTTCCCAAGAACCAATGACCATGCCTTGTAAAGTCACTCAGTGCTCCTTCATTAGTTAGCAAACTCAATTTAACAAAGCTCAAAGTCCAACCAAATCATTCAACTCACAATTCATTTCAATGAACTTAGTTTGGTTGGGTTCAGTTAATTGTTTCAGTGCTGTGCACACCCCTGTTTGATATAAAGCGAGAGAAGGGGGGAAAAAGAAAGAGAAAAAGCAATATCAGAATAGTTCGGTTTCTCAGAAAATCTTGCTTTTATTTTTATGTGACGAAGGGCACCAAAAGCTGCAACTGCAGCGACCCTTCGTTAAATTAATCATCATCTTTAAACTAAATTCTTCAACCACACTGTGTATTTAATTATTCATTTGGCCAAGAAAAACACATACCGTAATAATAAATTCAGACTGTATAAAGCACCAAGAGCAGCCTTTATTTGATAAGCATTAATAAAACTAATGAGAAATCTATACAGCTTCTTTGGGGAAAAAAGCCTCAAAATTGAAAAACAACCTTTGTGTCCCTTCACTCTGAAACATTATTTAGTACTTTACAGAATATTTGGAGTGGAGTTTTTAAGCAAATGAAAATATGGATAGTATCAGAGATAAAAGGTTCTGCAGATGCTGGAGAATCCGAGATAACAAGCATGGGGCTGGATGAACACAGCAGGTCAAGCAGCATCACAGGAGCAGGAAAACTTGACATTTCGGGCCTAAACCCTTCATCAGAAATGCATTCATTATAAAACCCTTCATTTCTGATGAAGGGTTTAGGCC
>JAHRHZ010000046.1:242022-257756 GCA_024137785.1 Ginglymostoma cirratum
CATTTCTGATGAAGGGTTTAGGCCCGAAATGTCAAGTTTTCCTGCTCCTGTGATGCTGCTTGACCTGCTGTGTTCATCCAGCCCCATGCTTGTTATATGGATAGTATTGTCAGGATATACACCAACCGAGGTGCAGACTGGGATAGATTCTGGGAATCTATCCCATCAGACTGGGAAGTATTTGTGCTTCTGAATCAGAGACTCTGAGTCCCTCTCCAAGTCTTGATGGCCAAGGAAAGAGTGTTCATAACTTAGCCAATAGATTGAAGATTGACCTTCAAACTCTTACAACATGTGGGTAAGAGTAGGAGACATTTCTCGTCAGCCACGTGATGGAAAAAATACATTGGAGCCTCAACCATCACTATCCGTAGTTGTCAGGCTACAACACAAAGGGGAAAGCGCACGTTACATAGGAACCTGAGCTCTCTGAGCGCACCTTAACATACCACCCACTCGTTGCCTGATGCTATTCACTATTCTAATGTTGTATGTTGCTACCATGTTAAAGGTATGGCACAGGGCGCATAATCTATCCAAGAAGTCATGCATTCGTGCATTCTGTTTGTTCTTGTTGTTAGCTACTACACGCAGGCATTTCCAGAGCATGGCTAACTACCACATACAAAAAATAAATGAATGAAAAATAAACTGGCAGAATCTCAAACCTAATTAAAACACAATTCAAAATGATCAAAACATAACTCTTCTAATGTTTTATTCTTCATGATTTGTTTATTCACACTGCTGACTTCTTCAGAGCTGCATAAAGTTTGGGCTAATAATTGGAAAAGGGAATGGATCTAACAGCAACAAAATGTAGCCTGTTTCACACACAAAAAGGAAATTCTGAAGGAAATTGAAAGACATGTCTCTCACAAAATCTTTCTAGAAAAGTGGTTTCATAAATTAAATAACATTGTACACATTCAACTGAAATAAATGTTTGCAGTTCATTAATACATAATTTTCTTAATTGAAAATAGTTAACAGAGAATCTTCAATATGACTTGAAACTTCTAATGTTTGTAACATGCTTGCAGGAGAAAACATTTCCCTGCTGAGGTACACACAAATAAAAATAAAGTACAGGCAAGGACAAGAGAGTCCGTAAGGAATGAACAAAAATTATAAACATGCAGAGAACGGAAATTTTTTTGATGATGACATAATATCTTGAGTCCCATTTTACCTTCACTGTCTGACATGGCATGTTGGAAGTCATCCATAATAAACGCTATGTCACGGTCATATCCACGTGTCCGTGATTCCTCCCTCATGTGCTGTTGTACTTCAGGTAGAGAGTGGCTCGAGCCAAACTGTTCTCTTGTATCAGCAGATATTGGTGGCAGTGGGCCAGCTGCTGCTCGAGCCATTCCCATTGGCTGTCCAACAGGACTTAAGGGGCTTTCTTCCTCCGAATTCTGGGCGACTATGGTAATTCTTCCTCTGCTGTGGCTAATCGGTAAACTGGACGGCTTTGTTCGTACAGAAGGAATACTCTGTCCATAGGCAATATCTAATGGATCATTTTCCTGACCTTTTATGCGCAATGATGTACTGGAAGGGTCTCTTTTAATTGTTAGATCAAGTCCATAAACGGACGAGGGCCTGGATCTAGTTCCACTGGTGTATGCTTTGTCAATTTCATCATCGAATGTAGATCTGACAGTTGCACCAAGAAACTTCTGCTGGTCACGAATATTTTTTCTTAGGCTAAATGTTACATCATCTTGAATAAGCCTTGCTCTAGAGGGAGTCCCTGTTACTGCTGATGCAGTTCCCATGTAGTTGGTAAAGTCAGGCTCCACATCTCTGGCTTCTTGAATTGGTGAGAACTTGGAGAATTTGGGGTCCAGCAACTGTTTCTTATGTTTGCTTTGCTTTTGGTAAATGATGGATGGTGGCAATTGCTTTGCAGCTTGCTTTTCAAGAGTCAGCCTGCTTATACTATACTTCTCAGACTTTGGAAAGTGCCTGTAGCTGCTATCTGCCTGGTAGTATTGGGGAAGGCTAGAAAGATGTTCTAAGCCTTCAGCTCCTCTGCGAAACTCTTGTTTAATTTGTTGCTTCAATAGCTTTAATTCATAAGGATCCTCCATGGTATCTTCATCTGCTTTTCCATAGGAATGTAAGCGTGTTGAGCTCTGCAAAGGCCCAATAAAATCTTTCATGTCTGCAGTTCTGCGTGCTTCACTTGTGCCAAGTAGCCGCTCATTCTTGTGCACTTGTTTTTGTATATCGTGAAGGTTAAATCCAGTCACAAGTGAACTAGATCCTTTAGTGAGTTCACCAATGTCATCAATCAGAACATAGTTCCGAGGTGCACGATGCTCTAGATCTGCATAATAGGATTCTGCAGAAAGGCTTGAGATTGGGCTACCTGTCACGGTTCCCCTCTCATCCAACCCTATTCTCAGGTCTAAATTACTATACTTACTGCCCAAGTGAGGAACTGCATAAGTGCTATCTGCAGAGGTGGAAGCCATCAGAAGAGACTGATTATGGATCACCTCATAGTTTGTGGTTATTTTTGGTTCAAGGTCAACAAGTGTGGTCTGCCTTGGTTTCTGTTGAATCAGCATCATTTGGGATGGATGTGGATAGGCTGTTGACTGGGCCTGAGAAGGAGGGGGCTGTTGTTGATAAGTGATTGTGGGGACAGTCTGATAGGTAGCTGGGGTTTGATAGGGAGAAACTTGCTGATGGTATAATGCCTGTTCTTGGTAAGGAGATTGCTGTTGGTATTGAGTTTGGGTTTGGGTCAGTGGAGGAGTGGGGTACTGGTACTGTGTGTAATGGCTTGGAGTGGTCGCATACTGAGGCTGTGACTGGGTCTGAGGTGAGAGAAACTGATCATAATCAGGCTGTGGTGCAGTTCTAGGTCTCTCCAACCCACGTTGTGCATCTATTCTGGTCTCCCTTATGTTGCTTACTTCACTGTCTGACATATAATCTCTTTCCTCGGCTACGCCCTGCAAATAGGCTCGCTCCCGTTTCTCTCTCTCCTTCAGCAAAGCTTCTTTTCTTCGATTGATGCCCATTTCCAAATATCGTAATTTGGCATCAATTTCTTTTTCTTCTTCATCTAGTTCTGCCTGTTTTTTCCTGAGTTTGGAAGATTCCCTTTCTACAAGTTCCAACTCTCTGTCGATGTCCTGGAGAATTTTCGCTCTGGCCATCGTGTTGGTCCTGCAAACTCTTCTGTGGGAAACAGAGTTGACAGTGGGGAAGTTTGCTTGGCTCCCAGCAAGACCAGCCTCTTCAGGAGGAGGATGAGGAAGGGTTCTCTTCACTTTTTTCTGAGTACCTACTGGTGTGGTGTTTTGAGAACCTTTTGCCTGAAACAGATATAAAGATCTCTAATTAACATTGCTTGCAGAGGTAAGGAAATTATAACCAAAAGATTAGCATATAAGTAAAAATTAATAAAAAATGTGCAATTAAATCAAATAAGTTCCTAAAGTACATTTTATGCGAGTTCAGTTAAGAGGATAGTATGCAAAAGTGAAATACAGCAGATGCTGGGAACTTGAAATTAAAAATGAAAATGTTAGAAAATCTCAGCAAGTCTGGTTGTATCTGAGGAGAGAGAAACAAAGTTAATGTTCCAGTTCCTACAACCATAAAGGTACAGGATGAGGCCCTTCAACCAATCTATTCTGTCTCACTGCAAAAAAATCCATTAGTCCCAAAACACCTCTGTATCCCCTGACTCTGTAAGCTTATTTCACTGAAGTACTGATCAATTCATTTTTGAAATCAGTCATTGCCTCCACTTTCATTGACCTTGGAGACAATAAGTTCCAGATCTCAGTGAGTCCGGTAATTTTCAGATAATTACCACTCACTGAATAAAATGTTCTTTCTCGTATCTCTCTCTGTATCTCTTGTTTGAAACATAAAATCTGTGTCTACCAGGGCTTGTTCCATCAGTTATTGAGAACAGATAATTTTTGTCCACCTTGTCTACAAGTGTCGTAGTCCTGTACCTTTTGATAACATTTTCCCACAATATCCTTTACTCAAAAGATAACATTCCTCAATCCTAGAAAAAATCTGGTAAATCATCTCTGCACTATCTCATGTCTTTCATGCCCTTCCAAAAGTGTAGTCACGAGACCTGGATGCATTTCTCTCTGTCATAGAATCACAGAACTCTTGCAGCACACAAAGAAGTCATTCAGCCCATTATGTTCGTGCCAGTTCACCATAGGAACAATTAAGACCTTTCTCTTGCATTCTTCCCTCAACACTGCTCATTTTCAATGTGATTCTGTAAAGTGAGTGTCTAATTCCGTTTTGAACACCTCAATCAAACCTGCTTCCACCACACTCTCGGGCAATGGATTCTAGACCTGAACCACAAATTGGTGACACCTTCTAAAATGCCTCCTTAAGACTGAAGTACAATATATAGATCTCCTGTATCCACAGCATGTGTTACCTCCTCAACAACCTTGAATAAATTAGTTAAATGTGGTTTTCACTTTGCAAGACCATGTTGACTCTGCCTTTTTACCTTGAATTATTCAAATTGCCCTGCTATAATGTCTTTAATAATACGGAAGGAAATCTGTCACCCTTACTTGATCTGGACTACATGTAACTCCAGTCCCACAGCAATGTTGTTGAATTTTAACTGCCCTCTGAAATGGCCTAACAAGCCACTCAGTTACATCAAATGCAAGAAAGTCTCAAAAAAGAATTGAAACTGGATGGACCACCTGACATAGATGAAGGCATTGGAATTTTAGCATCTAGCAACTCAACACTGGGCATCCATGAAATGTCGTGGACCATCAACACTATGACAGAATGGTAATCCAGCACAATCTGCAACCTCATGGCCCAGCATGTCTCCCTCTCAACCATTACCATCAAGCCATTCAATTCTGGTCAAAACTTTAAAGGAAGGATGTGGAGGCTTTGGAGTCGTTGCAGAATAGGATTAACCCTACTTCAAAGGAGAGTGCAGGGCGGCATGCCAGAAGCAGAGAAGAAGAAGAAGAAGAAGAAGAAGAGTACAGCATAGACTAGACCATAAGACCACAAGACATAGGAGTAGAAATTAGTCCATTCAGCCCATTGAATCTGCTCCACCATTCAAGCATGGCTGATACATTTTTTAGCCCCATTCTCCAGTTTTCTCCCCGTAACCCTTGATCCCTTTGACAATCAAGAATCTATCTATCTTCACCTTCAATATACACAATGTGCTGACTCATGATGCCTTCCTAAACTAAAAACCTTTTGCCTCTATACAGTCTGTATTGCTCTATTCCCTGCCTATTCCTGTATCTGTCAAGGTGTCTCTTAAATGCTGCTATTGTGTCCATCTCTACCAGCTCCTCTGGCAGCACACTCCCGGCACTTACCATGCACTATGTAAAAATACTTGTCTCTCACACCTTCTCTAAACTTACCCATTTTTACCTCAAATCTATGTCTTCTAGTAATTGACATTTCTACCCTGGGAAAAAAAGAATCTGACTATCTATTCTATCCATGTATTCCAACATTTTGTAAGCATCTATCAGGTCACCTCTCAGCCTCTGACATTCAAGTGAAAACAAACCAAGATTTGTCCAATGTCTCCTCCTAGCTATTGCCCTCCATATTGTGCAATATCCTGTTAAACAGTGTCTGTACCCTCTCCAAAGCATCCACATTCTTCTTCTTGTGTGGCAATCAGAACCGTATATAATATTCCAAACACTGCCTAATTAAATTTTCATACAGCTGCAACATGACTTGCCAATTCTTATACTCTATGCCCCAACCAATGAAGGCAAGCATGCCCCATGCCTTCTTGACCACCTAATCCACTTGTGTAGTCACTTCCAGGGACCTGTGGACCTGTACACTTGGATCCCTCTTTATGTTGATGCTTTTAAGCATTCTGCCATTGACTGTATACTCCCCTCCTGCATTAGATCTTCCAAAATGCATCACCTTGCATTTAGAACGTAGAACAGTACAACACAGGAATGGGCCCTTTGGCCCACTATGTTGCGCTGAACATGCCACCAAATTAAACCAATCCCTTCTGCCTGCCATTACTCCATATCCCTCCATTTCTTGCATCTTCATGTGCTTTATCGATAAGTCCCTTAAATACCCCAATTGTATCTGCCTCCACCACCACCCCTGGCAGTGTGTTCCAGACTCCACCCACTCTCTGTGTAAAAAAAACTTGCCTCCTCAAATCTCCTTTAAACTTTCCCCATTTAAGCTTAAATGCATGCCCCCTTGTATTAGGCATTTCAACTCTGGGAAAAATATTCTGACCGTCAATCCTATCTATGCGTCTCACACTTTTATAGACTTCTATCGTGTCGCCCCTCGGCCTCCACCGCTCAAGAGAAAACAACCCGAGTTTTTCTAGTTTTTCTTATAACTCATACCTTCTAATCCAGGCAGCATCCTGGTAAACCTCTTCTGCACCCTCTCCAAAGCCTTCACATCCTTAATGTGGCGACTAGAATTGAACACAATACTTTCAGTGTGGCCTAACCAAAGTCTTATAAAGCTGCAACATAACATCCTGATTCTCGTACTCAATTTCCCGGCCAATAAAGGCAAGCATGCCATATGCCTTCTTTACCACCCTATCTGCTTGTGTGGCCACTTTCAAGGAGTAACGGACTTGAACCCCATGAGCCCTCTGTCCATCAATGCTGTTCACGGTCCTGCCTTAATGAATATTTTTCCTTAATATTTGGTCTCCCAAAGTGCAGCACCTCACACTTATCCAGATTAAACTCTATCTGCCATTTCTCCATCCATATTTACAACTGATCTGTAACCCACTGGATATTTTAACAACCTTCTACACGATCCACAACTCCGCTGATCTTTGTATCATCTGCAAACTTACTAACCCACCCATCTACATTTTCATCTAAGTCATTTATATACATCACAAACAGTAGACGACCCCATGCGGATCCCTGCGGAACACCACTAGTCATGGAACTCCAGCCTGAAAAACACCCTTCCACATTTTTCTCGTTAATTTCAGTCACAAGAGCTCCTACTTAGCCATCTCCTTCTTGAAAACGGTTTGGCTTCAGCCACTTTCTGTGGTAGTGAATTCCCCCGGCTCACTACTCTCTGGGTGATGAAATTTCTCATTTCAGTCTTGAAAGGTTTATCCCTTACCTTTCAACTATGACCCCAAGTTTTAGACTCCCTCACCATTGGGAACATTTTTCCTGCATTGAACCTGTCTAGTCCTGTTAGAATTTTCTAGGTTTCTGTAAGATTCACACTCCCCCCTCCCTCTCCATTTGTTAATCTCCAGTAAATACAGTCCTAACCAACTCAATCTCTTCTCCCTCCATCCTGCGATTCCAGGAGCCAATTTGGTAAAGCTTTGCTGCACACCCTCTGCAGTACGAACAAATAGGGAGTCCAAAACTGCACACGATTTGTCATGTGTGACCTTGCTACTGCTCTGTGTAATTGCAGCAAGACATCCTTGCTGTTCCTATACTTGAATCCTCTCACTATAAAGATCAACATACAGTTTACATACTTTACTGCCTGCTGCACCTGCATGTTTATTTTCAGCAACTAGTGCACAAGAATATTCCCCTCTCTCAATCTACAGCCATTCAAGTGATGGTTGATCATACAACTCAGTAGCCTGTTCCTGCTTTCTCCCCAGTAATCTCTGACTCCTTTAGCCCAAATTGTTCTTGAACTCCTTCTTGAAATCATAAAATGTTTTGGCTCGACTACTTTCTAAGGTAGTGAATCCCACAGACTCACCACTCTCTTGGTGAAGAAATTTCTCCTCAATTCAGTTGTAAATGGTTTACCCCATATCCTTGGGCTGCGACCCTTGGTTCTAGACTTCCCTGTCATCTGGAACATCCTTCCTGTGTTTACCCTGTCTAGTCCTGTAAGAATATTGTACATTCCTAGGAGATCCCCCAAAATTCTTCCAATTTCCAGTGAACAGAATCATAACTGATTCAACCTCTCCTCATACGTCAGTCTTGCCATCCCAGGAATCAATCTGGTAAATGTTCGCTGCACTCCCTCTATAGCAAAGTGTATGTATAGACTATGTATAGGCATCACCTCAAGATCCTTGAGAAGTACCATCAATGCTGTTTAAGACGGATTCTCCGCATCAGCTGGAAGGACAGGTGTACTAACATCGGCATCCTTGAAACAGCCAATAGCATCAGCACTGAGGCTATGATCATCTAAAACCAATTCTATTGGGCTGGCCATTTGCTTGGGATGCCTGAGTTCCTTATATAGTCAAATATGTGGTTAGAGGTGTGTCTCTAGGATCAGGCTCATGAGCAACACAAGGAGCCACAAGATGCACGAGCACTGTCATAGAATTGTCTTGGTGCACAATCATACTCTTTTGTGAGTGATTCACTCAGAGAATACAATCCTAACTGGCTCAATCTCTACTTATATATCACTCCTACCATTCCTGGAATCAGCCTGGTAAACCTTTGTTGCACTCCCTCCATAACCAAAACATCTTTCCACAAGTAAGGTGACCAAAACAACACACAATATTCAGAGATGGTGGGTACTGCCGATGCTGGAGAATCTGAGATAACAAGGTGTAGTGCTGGATGAACACAGCAGGCCAAGCAGCATTAGAGGAGAAATTTCTGAAGAAGGGTCCAGGCCCGAAACGTCAGCTTTCCTGCTCCTCTGATGCTGCTTGGCCTGCTGTGATCATCCAGCTCTACACCTTGTTATATCACACAATATTCAGTGCGGTCTCACCAAAGCCCTGTACAATTGCAGCATGATATCCTGCTCCTGTACTCGAATCCCCTCACTATGAAGGTCAATATATCATTTGTCTTCCTCACGACCTGCTGCACCTGCATGCCTACTTTCAACGACACCCAGGTTTCATTGTGCATTCTCTCCCTCAATAATAGCCATTCAGATCATAATCTGTATAAAAACCAAAAGAACTGCAGAACCTATAAATCAGAAACAAAAAGAGAAGTTGCTGGAAAAACTCAGCAGGTCTGGCAGCATCTGTGAAGAAAAATCAGAGATAACATTGCAGGTCTGGTGACCCTAATGATGGTAGAATAATTCCTATGCTTTGTCTCCTGTCTGCCAATATGTTTTCTATTCCTTTCAATACTCTACCACCCAATCACATGTGCTTTAATTCTACATGTTAATTTCTCACGCGGGACTTTGTCAAAAGCCTTCTGAAAATCTAAATAAGTCACATCCACTGGTTCTCCCTTATCAACTCTACTAGCTACACCCGTGAAGAATTCCAGTAGATTTGTCAAAAATGATTTCTGTTTTGTAAATCTATGCTGACTCTGTTAGATCCTGCCACTGTTTTTGAAATGCTCTGCTATTAAATCTTTATAATAAATTCTAGCATTTTTCTTACTATCCTGATGTCAAGCTGACTGGTCAATAATTCCTACCTCCCTTTTTAAACAGAAGGGGTAAATTAGTTATCCTTCAAGCTGTAGGAACTGTTCCTCAGTCCGTAGAAGCTTGGAAATTGACCACCAAGGCATCCACTATTTCTTGGTCCACTTCCTCAGTTACTCAGGGATGTAGGCTGTCAGGTAGGTTAGTTCAGTTGGCTGGATAACTGGTTTTCAGCAGAGGGCATGATGCTAATGGTGTGGATTCAATATTTTCACCAGTTAAGGTTACCATGAAGACCTCTCCTCCTTGACCTCTCACCTTGCCTAAAGTGTGATCTTCAGGTTAAGCCATCGCCAGTTATTTCTCTCTAATGAGAAAATAGCCATATGATCTGGTAAGACTACTGTGACTTTACCTTTTTCAGATTATCAGGTGCTGGGGATTTATCAGTCTTCAATCCCATCAATTTCCTCAACACCATATTGCTACAATTTCTGATTTCCTTTAGATCTTCGCTCTCACTAAACACTGATATATTATTTGTGTCCTCCCTTGACAACACTAAACCAAGGTATTTGGTTGGTCAGCCATTTCTTTGTTCACCAATAACATGTTCCTTTGTTTCTGACTATAACGGACATGCATTTGTCTTCACCAATCTTTTTTCTCTTCACATATCTATAGAAACTTTTATAGTCAGTTCTTGTGTTCCCTGCAAGCTTATTCTTGGACTCTATTTTGCCTTTCTAATTAATCCGTTTATCCTCCTTTGCTGAATTCTAAACTGCTTCCACTTCTCAGGCTTGTTGTTTTTGTCTGATCAATTTGTATGTGTCTTCCTTGGATCTATTACTATCTCTGCTTTCCCTTCTAAGCTATGTTTGTCCACTTTACTTTTGTGCCAGGAATTAACAAATTTTGCAGTTCACACATGTTTGCCATTTGCTGTCATCCCTTTAAGTAACATTCCTCAATCCATCATATCCAACTCATACCTCATAGCATCGTAATTTCCTCTGTAGATTCTGGACCCTAGTCTCAGAATGAACCACATCATCCTTCACCTTGATGAAACATTCTACCTTGTTACAGTCGCTCATCCACAAGGGCCTTGCACAACTCAATTGCCAATTATGGGTTATAACTCACTCAGATATAGTTAGAACTGATAATGCTGGAGTCAGAGATAACACAGTATGGACCTGGAGGATCACAGATTTCTGAACGAGGGTCCTGACTCGAAACATCAATTATCCTGCTCCTCTGCCGCTGCCTGGCCTGCTGTGTTCCTCCAGCTCCACACTGTGTTATCTCAATTGCCAACTATTCCTTTCTCATTACACAATAGCCAATCTAGGATGGTCTGTTTTCTAGTTGGCTCTTCAGCGTATTAGTCCTGAAAACATCCTGTGTACTCCAGGAATTCCTCCCCTATGGAAATGTTACTAATTTAGTTTGCACAATCTACATGCAGATTAAAGTCACCTTTAATTAAAGATATTCCTTTATTGCATACATCTCTAATTTCCTGTTTAAGGTGTAATTCAGCACATTGATGTCCTCAGAGCACAATGATAACACTTTCTGTCTGTTTTGTCAATTTTAATGATCTGCCACGAAGTGTACTTTTGGGATTGACAAAAAGACATGGGGCAACCAATTCTGGACAAGAAAACTAAGGGAAACTTTACCACGGGAGGAGCCAGTGAAACCTCGGATTAGGATGAAGGAAGGGGTGCTTCTAAGATTCTAAGCTGCTAAGATTCCAATGCTGTCAGTTCAGACCAAACCCCCTGGCTGGACAGCCTGGATAATGACCAAGGATTGCGATATCTGATGCATGCACAGAAACAGGGCTGAAAGACAAAAGGAATCACAAAGAATGAATCCTCGGAAGGTGTGGTGAAAGTCCAAGTTACAGAATGGTCCCAGGCAATGGTCACCCTGAACAAGTTGAAAATAATTAGTCTTATTCCAGAAAATGTGTCGGAACATCTGATATGTGTTGTGATATTCACCCCAAGTTGTACCAATTAAACATTCCCAATTCAGCATGGAAGTGATGCGCTGCCTTATATATACTGGAGTTAAACATGGACTTTTACCTTGGGATAAGTTGTAAGTTTGAGGTATTTATTTCAATATTACTGTGCAGTGAAATATGATAAGGAAAATAGAAGGAGACAATTGGAGTGATGCATGACTGAAAGAGAAATATCACAGAGCAATCAATAGTTAAAAATGAATGAACTATTCCCACACAGAGAAAATGGAGACAGATGACAAGAATTTATGAAGAAATGAAGTAAACAGAATTTAAGAGATCTTGCTGGAAAGGTGCCTTTGCTCTCTTTGACTTAATTTTGTTCTTTTTTTTCTCAAATTGAGTGTGGGCCATCAACCAGAAAACTACTTTCTACATCACTGCACATCAACATTAGACTGCAATGTATTTGATACTTTTGTGTTACAGTGGTTTCCACATCCATTCCAGACCTTTTTTTATCAATCTGGTCTATTCTATTAATGAAACCTGCAGAATTTCTATGATGGAAGACTGGGCTTAAAGACATGATGGTGATTGACTACCATTCACTAATTTTGAAAAAAGTGAAATAATACGGAATTGATGAAACCTATAATAATTTATCTTATTGACAGCAAACACAAAATGAGAACATAACAAACAGGTTCATAAGTAACATTGGAACTGGAGTATGGCATTATCTCCTTGAACCTGTTCTGCCATTCAGTGAGATAATGGTCAGTCTGTGACCTAAATTTATACACTTGCATTTGGCACATGTCCCCTTATTTAACAAAACTTTATCTATCTCAGCATCAACTGTTGTTTGTGGAAAAGAGTTCCAAATCACTACCACTCTTTGTGCTTCTGAACATCTCTCCTGAACAGTTGCACCTTAATTTGTAGACTATGCTCCTAGTTCCAGAATCCCCCCCAGTGGATATTGTGTATCTTTATCTTCAACTTGTTCAGGGTGACCAGCCGTGGTAGATTGCCTGGGACTACTCTGTAACTTGGCTTTTCATCACATTTTCCAAAGATTCATGCTTCCTTATTCCTTCTGTTTTTCAGCCCTGTCTTTTCCTGTTAATATCTTGAAGGCTTCCAGTAGATCACACCTTAATTGTCTAAATTCTAGAGAAAATAAGCCTAATTTGTTTAATCTGTCCTCCTAGTTTAACCACTGAAGTCTAGCTATCGTTCTTGTAAACCAACGTTGTACACCGTTGAAGACCAATAGCTCTGACTTCAATAATCATGACGTGCTTTGAGAAGCTGGTCATGGCCCAGATCAACTTGTCTCCCAACCCCCCTCGATCCCCACAGTTCCCCTACCGATGTAACAGGTCCACAGAGGATGCTTTACCCCTAGCCCTGCACTCATCCCTGTAACATCTAGACAACAGAGACACCTCCGTCAGACTCCTGTTTGTTGACTAAAGTTCCACCTTAAACACCAGTATCCCCTCCAGACTGATCTCAAACTGTGTGACGTTGGTCTCGGCTCCACCCTCTGCAACTGGATCCTCAACTTTCTGACCTATCGGCTGCAATCAGTGAGGGTAGGTAACTGCACCTCCTCCACTATAACACTCAACACTGGAGCCTCCAAGGATGCGTCCTCAGCCCCCTACTGTACTACCTGTACACTTATGAATGTGTTTCCAAATTCCGAATGAACGCCATCACTGATGATACCACCGTAGTGGGACGGTTATCTAATAATGACGAGTCAAAATACAGAAGGGAGATAGGGGGCTCAGTGACGTGGTGCAACGAAAACAATTTCATTTTCTCAATGTCAGCAAAACTAAAGAATTGATCACCCACTTCAGAAAGAAAGGAGGAGAACACACCCCCATCTACATTAATGGAACTGAGGTTGAGAGAGTGAAGAGCATCAAGTTCCTCAGAGCGACAATAACCGACAATCTGTCCTGGACTTCTCATGTAAATATGACAGTCAAGAAGGCACAACAACGCCTCTTCTTCCTCAGGCGGCTCAGGAAATTTGCCATGTCCAAAAGGTCCCTCACCAATTTCTACAGATAGCATATTAAATATAAACCAAAAAAACTGTGGATGTTGTAAATCAGGAACAAAAACAGAAGTAGCTGGAAAAGCTCAGCAGGTCTGGCAGCATCTGTGAAGAAAAAAATCAGAGTTAACGTTTTGGGTCTGGTGACCCTTCCTCAGAACTCATACAGAAAGCATACTGTCCAGGTGCATAACGGCCTGCTACGGCAACTGCTCTGCCCAGGGTCATAAGAAACTACAGAAGGTGGTGTGCACAGCTCAGACCATCGCAGAAGCCAACCTTCCATCCATGGACTCTATTTACATGGCTCGCTGCTGCGGAAAGGAGGTAGAAGATACAGAAGCCTGAAGACACACATGAGCAGACTCAGGAACAGCTTCTTTCTGGCCATTATCAGACATTATTGATTCTAGCCTCAATTAATGTAACATGCAATGTAACCTGCATGCCATTTTTTGATCTGTATATCCTCTGCTTGCTGTTATCATCCTGTACCGCTCGTAAACAAAGCTTTTCGCTGTATTTCGGTACACATGACAAGAAATCAATCAATCAGTCATATCCTTCCTAAGGTGTGGTGCCCAGATCTGCTCACAGTGCTGCAACTGGGGTCTAACCAAGGTTTTGTATAACTGCAGTATAATCTATAGAGTTAAGGAGTCATAGAATCATACAGCATGGAAACAGATACTTCAGTCCAACTAGTCAATGCCAACCATGTTCCCAAACTAAACTGGCCCCAATTGTCTGCATTTGGCCTATATTCCTGCAACCCTTTCCTATTCATGTACATATCCAAATGTCTTTCAAATGTTGTAATGTGCCTGCATCTACCACTTCCTCTGGAAGTTAATTTCACACACGACCACTCTCTGTGTAAAAAAGTTGCCTGTCAGGTCCTTTTTAAATTTTTCTCTCCTCACCTTAAAAATATGCCCTTTAGTTTTTACCTGCCCTTGTCTAGGGAAAAGATCCTTGCTATTCGCCTTATTATGCCCCTCATGATTTTATAAACCTCTATAAGGTTACCCCTCAGCCTCCTAAGCTCCAGTGAAAAAAGTCCCAGCCTAACTAACCAATTTTTATAATTCAAACCCTCCGTTCCCAACAACATGCTGGTAAAGCTTTTCTGAATCCTCTCCAATTTAATAATAGCCTTCCTTTAGCAGTGTAACCAGAGCTGGACATAGTACTCTAAAAGTGGTTGCACCAACATCTTGTACAATGTTAACATAACATCCTGACTCCTGTACTCAAAGGTCTGAGCAATGAAGACACATGTGCTAAATGCCTTCTTAACTACCCTCTCGACTTGTGATGCAAATTTGAAAGAATTGTGTACCTGAACCCTTAGGGTTTATCTGTTCTACAACAGAGCCCTACCATTAATTGTGTAACTCCTACTCTTGTTTTCTGCATCCTTGTAGTCCAGTCTACTCGAAAAAAAACCCAAAAACCTCCAGATGCTGGAGATCTGAAACAAAAACAAATTACTGAAGAAACTTGTATCAGAGATAATGCACCTCCCAGTCGCGAACCGTTTCAACTCCCCCTCCCATTCCTCAGACGACATGTCCATCCTGGGCCTCCTGCAATGCCACAATGATGCCACCCGAAGGCTGCAGGAACAGCAACTCATATTCAGCCTGGGAACCCTGCAGCCCAATGGCATCAATGTGGATTTCACAAGCTTCAAAATCTCCCCTCCCCCAACCGCATCCCAAAACCAGCCGAGCTTGTCCCCACCTCCCTAACCTGTCCTTCCTCCCACCTATCCCCTCCTCCTGCCTCAAGCCCCACCCCTATCTCCTATCTACTAACCTCATCCCGCCCCCTTGACCTGTCCGTCCTCCCTGGACTGACCTATCTCCTCCCTACCCCCCCACCTACCCTCATCTTTACTGGCTCCATCCCCGCCTCTTCGACTTGTCTGCCTCCTCTCCACCTATCCTTTCCTCTATCCATCTTCTATCCGCCTCCCCCTCTCTCCCTATTTATTTCAGAACCCTCTTCCCCTCCCCCATTTCTGATGAAGGGTCTAGGCCCGAAACGTCAAGCTTTCCTGCTCCTATGATGCTGCTTGGCCTGCTGTGTTCATCCAGCCCCACACCTTGTTATCTCGTATACTGAAGAAACTTAGCAGGTCTGGCAGCATCTATGGGGAGAAAACAGAGTTAAAGTTTCTTCACCAGTAACTCTTCATCAGAACAAACAATAGCTAGGAAACAGTGATAATTATGGTGGAGATAACAAGGTGTAGAGCTGGATGAACACAGC
>JAHRHZ010000046.1:262756-286117 GCA_024137785.1 Ginglymostoma cirratum
CTGATGCTGCTTGGCCTGCAGTGTTCATTCAGCTCTACACCTTGTTATCTCAGATTCTCCAGCATCTGCAGTTCCTACTATCTACCGTAAATAGATTCCTTTTTGCAATTGGATTATGCAGACAGATGTAAGAAATTACTTTTCTATTAGAACACGCACATTGCATGAACATGAATTGTGTCACTTAATAATTAATGATTGAAAGAAAAAATCAAAATAGAGCATCATTAGTATTATTTATGCGTGCTAAAAAATCACTAAAGTTCTGTTGTGCAGTAATTGCTTTCAAGGACATTATTCTTTTTCTCGGAATATTTTACACATGTTAAAAATCATCAGCAACTGCTGAGGGGAGCCTAAGTTTTTCCACATTGTGATTTACCCACATGCTGAATTGTCAGATCCCTCCGTGCCAACTCAAAGAACAAAGAACAAAGAAAATTACAGCACAGGAACAGGCCCTTCGGCCCTCCAAGCCTGCACTGATCCAGATCCTCTATCTAAACCTGTCATCTATTTTCTAAGGGTCTGTATCCCTTTGCTCCCTGTCCATCCATGTACCTGTCCAGATACGTCTTAAAAGACACTGACGTGTCTGCATCTACCAACGCCACTGGCAACGTGTTCCAGGCACCCACCACCCTCTGCGTAAAGAACTTTCCACGCATATCTCCCGTAAACTTTCCTCCTTTCACTTTGAACTCATGACCCCTAGTAATTGAGTCCCCCACTCTGGGAAAAAGCTTCTTGCTATCCACCTTGTCTATACCCCTCATGATTTTGTAGACCTCAATCAGGTCCCTCCTCAATCTCCGTCTTTCTAATGAAAATAATCCTAGTCTACTCAACCTTTCTTCATAGCTAGCGCCCTCCATACCAGGCAACATCCTGGTGAACCTCCTCTTCACCGTCTCCAAAGCATCCACATCCTTTTGGTAATGTGGCAACCAGAACTGTACGCAGCAACTCCATTGACTTTTTCTAGTAATTTTCTCTTTTTATTTGGTCACAGGATGTGGACATCATGGGCTGGGCCAGCATTTATTACCCATCCCTAGTTACCCTTGAGAAGGTGGGGGTGAGATGCCTTCTTGAACCGCTGCAGTCCATGTGCTATAGGCTGACCCACAATGCCCTCAGGGGGGGAGTTCCAGGATTTTAACACAGTGACAGTGAAGGAACGGTGATATTTCCAAGACAGGATGGTGAGTAGCTTCGAGGGGAACTTGCACAGGGTGGTGTTCCCACATTTCTGTTGTCCTTGTCCTTTCTAGATGGAAGTGGTTATGGGTTTGGAAGGTGCTGTCTAAGAATTTTCGGTGAACTTTTGCAGTGCACTTTTAGAATTATACTATTAATGGCAGAGCCCTTAGGAACATTAACATACAGAAGAATCACTGTGTGCAGGTCCACACTTCCCTAAAAGTGGCAACACAGGCAGCCAAGGTGATTAAGAAGGCATATGGCATGCTTACCTTCATCGGCTGGGGCATGGAGTATAAGAGTGGGAAAACCATGCTGCAGCTATATAAATCCCTCGTTAGGCCATATTTGGAATATTCTGTGCAGTTTTGGTTTCCACTTTACCAGAAGGACGTGGAAGCTTTGGAGAGAGAGCAGAGAAGGTTCACCAGGATGTTGCTCAGTCTCGAGGGCATTGGCCATGAAGAAAGGTTAAAAAGACGAACATTGTTTTCACTGGAAAGTAGGCAGCTGAGAGGAGACCCGTCTACAATATTATAAGAGGCATAGATAGGGTGGATAGTCAGAGGCTTTTTCCCAGGGCTGAAGTTTCAATTACAAGGGGGCACAGCTTCAAAGTGACAGGGCAAAAGTTTAAGGGGGGTGTGCGAGGGAAGTTTTTCATGCAGAGAGTAATAGGAGCCTGGAAATCACTGCCAGAGGAGGTAGTGAAAGCAGGCACGTTGGCAACATTTAAAAGGCATCTGGATGGTTACATGAAAAGGGAGGGAATACAGGGATACGGACTGAATAAAGGCAGAAGGTTTGTTTTCTATTTTAGTCAGGGTATGATGATCAGCACAGTCTTGGAGGGCTGAAGGTCCTGAGTTCCTGTGCCATATTTCTCTTTCATTCTTTTTGTTCTTTTAGATATCATATACTGCTGCTACTCAATGTCAGTGATGGAGAGGCTGGATGCTTGTTGATATGATGTCACTCAATTGGGCTGCTTTGTCCTGGATGCTGTCAAACTTCTTGAGTGATGTTGGAGCTGCACCCACCCAGGTAAGTGGGAAGTATTCCATCACTCTCTTGACTTGTGCCTTGTTGATGGTGGATAAGTTCTGGGGAGTCAGGAGATGAGTTGCTTGCTGCAGGATTTCTAACCTCTGACCTGCTTTTGTAGCCACTATATTTATATAGCATGTCCAGCACAGTTTCTGGTCAATGGTAACCCCCAGGATACTGACAGTGGGACAGACTGACAGGGCACCAGATCACATCACTGTCAGTGCTGCATCATGGCTACAGTGGTTTCAATAACTGTGGCGACAGTTACAACATTTAAGCTGCAAGATTGGAATGGCACCTCAACCCTTACCTTTGATGCCTTGGGCTTATTGCAAGCACAACCTCCTTGTTGTCCTATGCATCAAATATTTTTCTCAGATAATAATTTTCCACAAGGATTAGTATCAGTTCCCCCACCTAATCTTCAACATTGCCAATGCTTGCCAATGAGTTAAGAAGTCTTTTGAACCTATTGAACTGCCGCAAGATCTTGCCTTTCAAACCAGCATTTACACTTAAGTGGCTACATCCCTTGAAGTTACATCTATGACTTAATTTTTGATTTCCTTGCTGAATCTTGCATAAAGTCAAAGTTGCACTACAAACTGAATAATTAAAGAAACAAACTAAATTAGAAAATTTACATCCAATTGCTACGCATATTTATAAACGTATGTATGTTTGCAACAGAGAATTAGCCATATTAACTGGATTGTCAGCTGTGTTATGAGATGCCACTGTTACAGTCTCACAGAGCACCACATGTGGATTTACCATAGGCTTGTGCATACAAAGCAAAGTTTCATGCTATAGGCACTCAGAAACAATTAGGTCGAAAAACGCTTACCAAGTAGCTGTCGCTATACTGGAAATGTAACCTAGAGCTTTCTTCTGCTGTAGGACTCAGTGGTTTTGGATCAGACATGGATCGCTGAATAACTTTGATAGTCCGAGGGCTTAGAGGCTGACTTTTTGGTGGTTCAAGAGCCATTAGTTTCTGCGAGGTTTTGTCAACTGAGGGGGATTTCTCATAGGGCACAAATGCTGTCTCCAGTTCTTTGTTTGGAGTCATTGGTGAGATTGGTGAGTACAAAACTTTCGGAGATTTCGGTGGGGATGGAACAACTTGGAAGGCAGAATCTGCTCGAAGGTGATTTGAATAGCCAATCTCTAATGGCGTTGGACGCTTTTTATCAGTTTTTTGTGGAGATACAACTGTAATGACCTTATGAGTCAGGTATTGGGGACTTTGTCCATCTGAATCTGTTTCAGTCTGGCAACCTAAGCTTTCACCTTTGTACGTTTTCTCTGGAGCTGAAATGTGCTTTACAATTTCTATCTTCGATTCAACTTGAGCCCTTATGGAAGGTGTTCGTATGATTCCCTCAGGTTCAGTTTGAACAGAAATCTCAGCTACAGTCTGCATAGCAATATTAGAGAGTTTTGCAAAATGTGGCCGTTTTGCTTTCTCCAGCTCTGGTCCACCATCAGTGTATTTCCCAACACGAGACTTTCGTCTTCTGGTGGGAATGTCCCAGTCCTCCTGATTATCTTCATCATCAGTCTGAACACTGCTATCCACACTCTTCTTAGTTCTTCTTCTTCTACTAGTGTAGCATCTTTCTGTCCCTTCCTCATCATCAGTTTGGACTCCACTGTCAACTATCTTTTTGTATGACCTTAGATCCTGCATTTTTCCATCAGGATCATCACCATATTGACCTCCCAACCTGGGCATGGAACTCCTCTTTCTAAGTGCTCTTCCCTCTCTGGCATCAATGTCTTTCAAAGACATTTCTGACACTGAGCTCAGCATGCAAGATTGAGGCAGATGCTGAGGGATGCCTTCTGACTGAGCAGTATACCATGGCTGTGGTTCCTGGCCCATCATGGCTGGAGCTGTTGTATTAATATCCTGACCATGCCAGAACTGACCATTTTCGGCTGTTGTATACTGGGATTCTATCATTACTTGATCTGTTGTTGTCTGAGGTGTGGTTGAACCAGAAGGATCATACGTGTACTGATATATTTGTCGAATCTTTTGCTCCTCAAGCTGCTGCTGTAGCTGCTGCTGCAGTTGCTGTATTTGTTCAAGCTGCATCTGTTGCTGGGCTATTGTCTCTTGCTGTATCATAAACTGAGCTTGCCGCTCTTCCTCTTGCTGGTACAGGAGTTGCTGCTTCATTGTTTGCAATTCCTGAAGTTCTCGCTGAACAATAAGCTTTTCTTGTTCTCGAAATATCTGGATCTCATGTCGTTCACGTTCCAGCTCCTCAGCTAAACGTATCTGCTTCATCTTCTCAAACTCCAACATTTCTCTTTCTATTAACAGATGTTTATTTTCCTCAGACACAGGTGAAGTCATTGGTGAGAGCTTAGGGGCCACTACAGATTCAATACTGTGTTTCTGCATATAATCGGTTTCAGTCGGTATAAAATTGACCTCAGATGATGTGTCGTTGTACGTTGTTGAAATTCTTGTCAGGTTAGGCATAAGCACAGATGTATCTAAACCTGGAGAAGTGCCAGCACCTATCTCTCGTCCTGTATCAGCTGTTGTTAAGCAACTGGAAGACTTGGGCATTGGCTGAATATGCTGCAATGCTGATAGTGAAGGCATTGTATCACTACTATGGAGACTAAGAGAAGTGCTGAATATTGAACCTGGTTGTGTAGTAATTGCAAAAGTGGATGGAATTGGAGACGCCACAGAAGAATATACAACACCACCAGATGAACGTAAAACACTTTGCATGCCATAGTGGCTTCCAATAGTTGGTGTTATTCTTGCTTGAGAATACTGTGACATGCTAGAGTCTGTAATCACTTGATGTGTCTCTGGGTAACTCAAAGTTCCCTTGCTGAGGTGATCTTGAGGCTGAGTACAAACTGCAGAATAATCCATTAATTCACCTGTAATTATAGTTTCAGAAACAGAACTCATTCCTAGATAATCAAATAGAGTTGTGGGGATAATCACTGGCATTCCATCCAGGAGCTTTAAGCAAAGTTTGCATGCAAGTCTTCACCATCATCAATAGTGCCATTACATATGAAGCAAAAAACAATGCTGAAAAGAAACATGCAGTGCATGCAAGCAGCGGTGTGCAAAGATAACAATCAACAAATAAATTGCATTCCATTTTCGCATGCTTAAAGTTTTGTATCAAAGTAAAAATAATAAGATTTAGAAATGATGCAACAGAAAGAGATTAGCCCAGTATGAGTTGAGGGAATCCATGCAGTCTGAATTTTAACGAAAGATCTGTTGCTGTTTGATACTGACCTGCTGTCAGTTTTCCTGCAGTAAGATCCATTGCTGCATCAGTGCTACTACTGCAATAGTCAAAGCTATGCTTGCTTTTGTACAGAAACAGACCAGCTTCAGCCAAGTTGGTATCAGACATGGAAGGCTTCATGCTCCCAAATCCTCTGTAGCCATGGGTGGCACCATGGCCATATGAATAGTGATCATCTCTGTACCCATAACGATCTTCAGGGAGGGTGGAAGCAGTTTGCTGTGTCAATGATGAACAACTGCGACCAAATGGAAATTTGTAAACCATATCACAGCAAACATTGCGTCTTCCTGCAGTGAGATCCACAGGCTTGTCTTCCTCCTCTACAACTGTAGTAACAATTCCAGTTGTTAATTCATCCACTGACACCATCGTTCGATGGGGTTTTGTGGTGCTTAAATCAACTGCTTCAACTTCGGCAGATTCCACATCTGTCCATCCATTTATTGTGCTACCAGGAGCTTTGGTCACTGGTTTAGTGTTAGGCCAACCTGAAATGGAAGTAACGGTACTACAGGTCAGGTTAATTGGAACTTCTATTGTGCCTGTGGCTGGGGATTGACAGTGAGCAACACTGCTTGTTGCTTCATCAACCTTGGTCATTAGTGGAAGTGGTATAGACACAGGATGGCCAAGGTCCATGGGCCCTTCCAAAATGTCAGTGGTTGCAGTAAAAGTGGTGCTAGCTGTACAGGTAACTACAGTCATACTTCCTGCAGACATTGCCAGTGTTGAAACTGAAATTTGTTCACCTGGTTCAGTTTTACTTAGATTGATAATGGCAGGCTGAATTGCACTGAGATGACGTACGCCACTAGAATCAATGACTAAAGCATGTCTTCCTCCATCTGCAGAGAAAGTGGACAAATCCATCCCATTATCTGTCATATCTACATCTAAATTTGACAAAGTACGAAGGTCAATTACATCACTGGTGAACTGTGCCATATGCTCTAGTGTCCTCCCATTTTCTGGAAATTGTGGAAGCTCAGAAGATTTTCTTTCAGGAGGTATGGTAATAGCGACACTAACTGTGCCCCTACCAGGCACTTTATCATATAGCATCGAAACTGGTGGCTGCGAGACTTCTGCTGACATTTCATGTTCCACTGTTGATACAACGCCCCGTGCCAAACTCTGGTAAAAATAAACTGTCTCAGTTTTTCCCTTTTCAACTATTTTCTGAGTTTCCAAAGATTTGGTAAAGTGAGCCAAGGATACAGCCGTTGGTAGACTTGATAGACCATGTTGTTTTGAAGGGGATACTGATGATTGGATGGAAGACGCTTGGCACGTGACAGGTTCTGTGGGAGTACCAGGTTCAGATGGCAGAGTGATTACTACATACGTAGCTTGGGAATGCATAGTTAACTTTGGAGAAGATTTATTTGAATGTGGTGAGATAGGAGATGTAGGAGAGATCAACTTGAGATCTCCTGGTGAAGTCAAGGTCAAAGACAAAGTTGTAGTCGAGGTTAAAGCTTTATGTTGTGATTCACTTGGTCTATGCACAGAAATAGGAAGATGAGGAAATGATGGCTTTGGTGGAATTGTGGGCCGTATTCCGTCTGTTGGTCTTGTGGTGAAAACTAATGCTGATGGAATTGAGGCTGGCTTTGGAGGGACAGGAGGTGGCATTGGATGAAATATTTTATCAGTTGCTATTAAACTGCTCTGATCTAAAGTATTTATTCTGCAGATTGATACATCAGTTGTGGATCTTTTCTTTGGGATGATAACTGGCTTTTGAAAGGTTGGAGGAGGTAAAGGAGGAGGGGGTGGTGGAGGTGGTGGTGGAGGGAGTGGTAAATGAGTAGGAGAATGTAATGATGATGTACTGAAGGGTGAGCCCATTTCAAAAGGAAGAGAAGGACCCTTGGTTGTGATTTGTGCTTGTGAGGCAGTGATGGTCACAGACGGAGAAAGTGTCGTTGAGACAGAAAACCCTGGTGCTGGACTTGAAGTGGTTGCAATTTTCGCTTTTCCTGGTAATGATACAGGCAATGTAACTACTGACGTTGGGTCTGTCATCCCTAAGGATTCACAAACAGCAACCCGCACTGAGGCTGGAGGCATAGACACTAAAGCAATAGTTTTATCAGACATACTATCCAGAGAAGATTGCTTATCTAAAAGTTGGCTAGTTTCTGGCACCACTGGTGTCACTGCAATGGAATTGAGAACATCAGAACTGTCTAGATTCGGAGGCACTGAGATCAGTACATGGTCAGATCCAGCTGATAACCCAGAAGAACTGATGGTTGAAGTGGGATGTACTTGAGACATTCCTCCTGTTGTGGAAGTTAACGGAGTCATTGTAGTTTTGACAGTAGATCTGGGTGGCTGTGTTGAAGTGTAATTGTCTTCGCTTGTGGTTATACTAAGGACAACAAAATCTGTTGTCCTTGATCCACCAACAGGCCCAGTGGAGCAAATTGGAGAGCTGATAGTTGTGGTGACAGTAGAGGCAACTACAAAAGATTTGGATGTTACAGTCGATGTTGATGCCGTACTGCTGGCTGTAGTCCCTGGTTTGCTGTGTTGTACAATCTCAGCAGTTTCATATGACATCCCTCTGTTATCTACACAATATTGTTCTCCATATTCCATATCAATGTCATCTTCCATGGAAAAGTGCTGGGTAATTTTGACATCAGGAATAGCATGCATCGTGCTATTTATTGACGAAATTTGAACTGGCTTTATACCAGAAAGTGGTAAAGAGATTAACAGTTTGTCGTGCACCCCAGCTGAAGCAGCTGTACTTGTTAATGAAGAGCTGTTAGTTGCCTCTGACTCAGCAGACATGGAGTCAGGAGAACTCAGCTGAGTTGGACTGGTGCCAGGAGTCAGCAATGCACTTTGTCGCTTCATGATCTCCTCATAAGCAGCATCAGCATCTAACAACTGTTTCTCAATCTTTGTAGAAGCTTCACTGGCATCCAATGGAAATGTAACAAATGTTTCTTTTGCAACAGAAACAGAGGAAGGCAAATCATGTGGATGGAGGTTTACACCTAAAGGCAGACTGTAATGATAACATTGTGCATCATTGAGATTGGTATTTTTCTTCATTATTTCTTCATAAATTTCATCTGGGCTTCTTAATTTCTTTTCAGTTTCTTGTATCAAACCAGTGTTGGTATCCAGTCCAGTGTTAAGAAAACGGTTATCCATTGTTTCATTGTAGTTATCTTCTACTAGAGACTCATAGATATAATCTTCGATTAACATTCCCCCATATAAAGGTTCCTTGTCAAATACATCATCAGGTTCTTTTTGATTCTTAAGAAATTTCGCTTTCTGCATCATCTCTTCATATGCTTCTTCTGCACTTTTCAAAGATTTCTGATTAATAGCACCAACTTCGTACATTGTGCGACTTGCATTCTCATCTGTAGGAGAATATAGTGACACTGATGTAGGCAATTTATAAACTTTCTGTACTTCTATAATTTTTTCTGGATGTATTTCAAAACCTTCTGGCTCAGATTCAATGCTGGGGGAATATTCAGAACATGAAGAGCGATGTAACTCCTCCATTTCTGCTGCTTGTCGCAACTCTTCTGTTGGTGAAGCATCTTCAATTGGTGAGAGATTACTAGGAGGGGTTTTTGGACGTTCCCGTCTTCTCTGAGCTCTTAGCTCATCTTTATCTTTTTTTGATTTCTTTGTTGAACTCTTTCTTTGTTGCTGTTCTAACTCTCGCTGTTTTTCTTGTTCTCGCAGAAGTTCTTCTTCCTCCCGCAATTCTTCTTCTTCAGAAGAGTCTTCAATAGTAGGCAACAGAGGACCAGGTGATCTGTGTCTTGCCTTTCTTTGCTGTTTACTCTCTCCAAGCATCTTCTTATGACTCGGACTACTGTCACTGTCTTCATCCAATGATGATACTGATGTAGGCGAAGTACCAGGTGTAAAACTGGATGTGGCATGCAGACTAGATGAGCCTTCACCTCTTGATCTATCTTCGGGTGAATCAGTTAAGCTTTCCATCTCTAGCTCCGGTTCTTCTTCGTAGTACAATCCATCCTTTTTGATCTCAGAACCATCTTCTGCGTATTTATTTGTAATAGTACTGTTTAAATCTATTGTTTTAAAACGTCTAAGGCCTCCACCAGCTGACAGAGACAATTCTTCATTGTCTTGACTTTTAGTCTCTCTGTACTTAGTCTCAGGACTCTCATCATACACTTCTTCATCATCATCATCATCATCTACATCATGCCATGAATGGCGCCTCCCTGGATCATCATCGTGACTGGCGCTACTTCGCTTTGAAAGACGTTTGTGCTTAACAGTTGGCCCTTTGTTCTCTGGGCGTCCTTTCCCACTTAATTCTTTCAGCTGACTCCTGATATAGTCATCTTCTTCAGAACCTGATGCATCTTCTTCTGCACTCATCTCAATGATTTGTTTTCGAATAAAGTCTTCTTCATCACCAGATCCTTGGCTATCACTGCTTGATGACCCAACACTGACTTTCCTCTGCCTATGAGGACAAGGTGAGTGCTCACTTTCACTACTGTCTTCAAGAGAATCATATCGTTGTCTCCTTGATGCTTCATCACCCTGAGAGCCATAACTTTCATTGTAGTCTTTGCTAGCTAATTTATCTTCATGATCATGATCTTCCAAAGCTTCTTCATCTTCTTCCTGGATATCTTCAAGATCTTCTTCATCCGAGCTATAAGACTCTGGTGTAATTGATAAGGTTCTTGGTCTGTGTCGCTCTCTTTCATGGTCAGAATAAAGTCCATAAGGATCTTTATGTTGGCCTGACTTCTCATGATGCACTGTATTTGCCTGAGCTTCTAAGATTGAAAGAACGGTACTTTCCAGCTTGGCAAGATCTGACGGACTTGAAGGGCTACATTCCTGAGAAATGGAATCTTTCCGAGCTGGTTCTCTGAGCAAGTCTTTATCTTCGCTTTGAAGGATTGTTGGAATTTCACCCAGTGAACTGGATATGCCATCTGAGGAATAGCCTGTGTCACTCAGACCCTGGGGACTTTTCTGCTGCTGAAGTGCTGATGAGTCTGACTTTTCTTCCTCTTTTTCCTGTTTGGAAGAGTAAATTATTGTGTAAAATATAAGAGAAATATTAACCACATAAATTTACTATCTCAACAATTTCCAAAAACTTTCTAAAGTCAATAAGATATCCTGCTATACAAACAGACCAATAGTAACAGACATAAAATGCGACAGAAACTCAGCAGGTTTGGCACACACCTGTGAAGAAAGAAAAAGTTAACATTTTGATTCCAGTTATTCTTCTTTGGAACTGATAGTAGCGAGGGAAACTGTGGTATTTATACTGATGATGGATGTGGGGGGATGAGGAGAAAGGAATGAGTGATTTGGCAGAAACAAAGCTGAGAGAGAAAAAGAGAGAAAGCTCCATCTCCACCAATCCGCTCATTCCTTTTTCCTCCACTCCTGTAATCAGCGTAAATACCACCTAACTACTATTGGTTCTGAAGAAGGGTTACTAGACTCAAAACACTAACTCTGTTTTCGCTCCACAGATGCTACCAGAGCTGCTCAGTTTCTTTGGCAAGTTGTGTTTTTGTTTTAGATCCTCAGCATCTACAGTTCTTTGTTTTATTTTAGAAACCAATGGCAGGTGTGAATTCCACAAAAATTCAAATTTGCTGCAAAAATTTTATATCTAAATATTTATCAATATTATTCAGTATTTCAGTTTGGGATTATGTTCTGCATGGACTGGTTGGACTGAAGGATGTATTTCTGTGTTGTATGACTCTAACGCTCTCTAAGACTATCAGAAGTCACACAACACCAGGTTATAGTCCGACATGTTTATTTAAAATCATTAGCTTTTGGAGCACTGCTGTTTCATCATGAAAAAGAAGAATGTAAATTGAGGCTATCTAAATATTGGATCTCTCTTTATAATCTTCAAAAGGAAAGGCACAATGTTACGGATTAGAATTGTTGATTAATTTAGAATTGCATCTCTCCCAAGAGTAACCAAAAAAGGTGCCTAAATGTAGTTTTCATTGCATTTTTGGGTCATCTCTTTTGAGCATGCGTTAAAATATTGTAGCTGAAGCAACAATCTTCTGAGATTATAATTTAATGGAATAAGTGAGAATTAAAGGAAACTGTAAAAGGGCAACAATAGCGTCATGGTTATATTCAGAGAGGCATTAATCCATTCCCAATTGATAGAATTTGCAAAGCGCTCACCTAGATGGCCTGACAGTAATAATTCAGTAAATACATACCAAGTGAACTGGATAACATTCTTTATCGAAACAATAGTTGTTATGGAATATCACTAGTCTGTTGTCATATAGGACCTTAGCAGCAACAGGAGCATCTGTTCATATCGTGAAGCAATGGGAAAATAAATGTCATATTTATACAAAACTTAAGATGTTGTTGGCTGCAGAATCCTTGTCAAAATAGCTATATCTATTACCTCACAATTTAACAGTTACCATCAGCAATCACACTCACAGTAATGACAATATATTGTGTCAGTGCTTGCCAAGGAAAAAATAAAAAGCATAACACAATCTAGAAAAATTAATTAAACTTCATTTCCACTGTTTGGATGTAAAACTGCCCAGATACGGAGAGACTGTCTAATGAGGAGAGGTTGTGTGAATTGAGCCCGTACTCATTGAATTTAGAAGAATGAGAGGCCTTTATTGAAGCCTTCCAGGTTCTTGGGGACTTGACAGGACAGATGCAGAGAGGTTGTTTCCCCTGTGAGAGAGCCTGGCACCAGAGAGTGTCCTTTCAGAGTAAGGGTTTGCACATTTACGATAGAGATGAGGAGGAATTTCTTCTTTCAAAAGGTTGTGAATCTGTGGGATTTGTTACCAGAGTTATGTATAGGTTTAATCATTAAGTATATTCAAATCTGACTTCGATAAATTTTTAATCGATAAGGGAATCAGGAGTTATGGAGAAATTGCAGGAAAGTGGACTTGAGGAGTAGCAGTTTAGCCATGATCTCACTGAATGGTCTACATTCGCTCCTATGCCTTATGGTCTTAAATCTAGGGGAAAAGTTTCTTTCTTTATACCCTCTCCATGCCCTTCATAATTTTATACATCTCAATCGCGTCCCCTCTCAATCCTCTGTGCTCCATGGTAACAACCTCAATCTGTCCAATCTCTCTTCATAACTAAAACCTCCAGCCTTGGCAACATCCCAGTAAACCTCCACAACAGTCTCTTCACTGCAATCACACTCCTCCTGTAATGTGGATTCCAGAACACCACACAATACTCTAGCTGCGGCCGAAGTTATGGTTTACACAGTTTCAGCATCACCCCTCTGCTCTTAAACTCTATGCCTCAACTAATAAAGGTAAGTAACCCATACGCCTTCTTAACCACTTTATCTACCTGTCCTGCGACCTTAAGAGATCAGTGTACATGCACAACAAAGTCCATCTGATCCTCAGTGCTTCCAAGGGTCTGACCCTTCACCACGTATTCCCTTACCTTACTTGTCCTTCTCAACTGCATCACTTCACAATGATTTGCATTCAATTCCATTTGCCACTGACCAAACCATCAATATTCTCCTGTAATGTAAGGTTATCCTCCTCACTATTTAGCACCTCACTAATTTTTGTATCATCTGCAAACTTACAGATCAACCCTCCTACCTTCAAGTCGAAATCATTTACAGCGACAGATATAGGATTGGAGAATGGGACTAGCTGTGTAACATGAAATTTATCTACTTTTGAGCCTGCCAAAACACTCAGACCATTCTCTCTCTATCTGTGCTAATTTCTTTAAGTATATCACAGATTTTCTCCCTGATTTTTAGACCAACCTATACCCTCCAACTCCATTCACAAATCACCACTGTGATTCTTAATGGGCCGCGCTCTTTCCTTTTACCCTTAATGTACTTGAAAATAATTCAGCCTTTACTTGTTTTACTTGCCGTTACCTATCATGCCCGGTTTGGCTCTCCGGATCTCATTTTTAAGATCCCTCTTGCACATGCTGTTCTCTGGATCTTCTGCAGTTTCAAGCCCTTGGTATCTGCATAAGCCTCCCTTTATCTAGTTCTCAATATCCAGGGTTTGCTTGATTTTTTGGTCCCACCCTTTGTCTTTTTTGGAATATGTTGGCCCTGTCTTCTCTCTATTTCTCGTTTGAATACATCTCACTGCTTTGACAAAGATTTACCTAAAAGTATGTGCACATTTGGCAAAATTATATTTGATCTTATTAAAGTTGACTATCCCCCAGTTTAGAATTTTGAGCATGAGCCTGTGCAGGAGAATTACATTCTTAGACATACAAGATATGTAGTATTCCTTTAGGTAGAAACTCTGCCCCTGTCTACTGGTTTCCGAGCATACCAGCAACCCTTTCTTTCATGAAACATGCTTCTTATACAAATTCTTAGCCTCCATATATATTTTTTTGGTGTTCTGGCTGTTTCTCTTTGCTTCCCCATCATTTCTGTCTATTTGATTTTCTCTCTGGCTCCCTCAGTCAGATTTTTTTCTGTTCTGAGCTGCTGCCTCATTGCTGCTGACAGCCTTTCAAGTGATGCCAGTTTCATGCTGCATTAAACAACATGAATGCTCCAGTCTGCCATAACTGGGTTCTTTCTGAGATTGTTGCTTGATAATTCACTAGGAGATTCAAATGTACACTGCAACTCCCAAAAAAAATAACATAATGCAATGATCACAGTGTAATTCTGGAATATCAAATTTCTCTGGAAGATTGGAGAGAGGCTAACGTCATTCCCTTGTTCAAAAAAGGGAATAGGGATAACCCCGGAAATTACAGGCCAGTTAGTCTTACGTCAGCATTGGGCAAATTATTGGAAAGGGCTCTGAGAGATAGGATTTATGATCATTTGGAAAGGCACAGTTTGATTCATGATAGTTAGCATGGATTTGTGAGGAGTAGATCATGTCTCACAAACCTCACTGAATTCTTTGAAGAGGTGATCAAATACGTGGACGAAGGTAGAGCAGTGGATGTGGTACACATGGATTTAAGTAAGGCGTTTGATAAGGTTCCCTATGGTAGGCTAATGGAGAAGGTAAGGAGGCATGGGATAGGGAGAAATGTGGCAGATTGGATTCAGAATTGGCTGACCCTTAGAAGACAAAGGGTGGTAGTGGACAGAAAATATTCAACATAGTGCTCAGTTACAAGTGGTGTACCACAAGGATCTGTTCTGGGTCTCTTCTATTTGTAATTTTTGTAAATGATTTGGATGAAG
Source organism: Ginglymostoma cirratum (assembly GCA_024137785.1). Classification (NCBI taxonomy): domain Eukaryota; kingdom Metazoa; phylum Chordata; class Chondrichthyes; order Orectolobiformes; family Ginglymostomatidae; genus Ginglymostoma; species Ginglymostoma cirratum. The sequence goes on from JAHRHZ010000046.1 coordinate 277,556, forward strand.
GAGTGGAAGGGTGGATTAGCAAGTTGGTGGACAATACGATGGTGGGTCGCATTGTGGACAGTGCAGAGGGCTGTTCTAGGTTACAAAGGGACATTGATAGGATGCAGAGCTGGGCAGAGAAGTGGACGATGGAGTTTAACCCTGAAAAGTGTGAGGTGATTCATTTTGGAAGGACAAACTTGAAAGCAGAATACAGGGTTAACGGAAAGATTCTTGGCAGTGTGGAGGAGCAGAGGGATCTTGGGGTTCATGTTCACAGTTCCCTGAAAGCTGCCACCCAGGTGGATAGAGTTGTTAAGTAGGCGTATGGTGTGTTAGTTTTCATTAATAGATGGATTGAGTTCAAGAGCAATGAAAGTTACGTTCCAGGTGTACAAAAGCCTGGTTCGGCCACATCAGGAGTATTGTGTCCAGTTCTGGTCGCCTCATTACAGGAAAGTTGCGGAAGAGTTGGAAAAGGTGCAGAGGAGATTTACCAGGGTGTTGCCTGGAATGGAGGGAAGGTCTTACAAGGAAAAGTTGAGAGGGCGAGGGCTTTTCTCTTTAGAACAACGAAGGAGGAGAGGTGACTTGATAGAGATGTACAAAGTGATCAGAGGTATAGATAGAGTAGACAGCCAGAGTCTTTTTCCTAGGGTGGAGGTCACTATTACGAGGGGGCATAGTTTTAAAGTGAGTGGAGGTAGATATAGGGGAGACGCCAGAGGTAGGTTCTTTACTCAGAAAGTGGTCGGGGCGTGGAATGCATTGCTGGAGAGGGTAGTGGAGTCAGCCTCATTAGGGGCATTTATGCTCCTATTAGATAGGCATATGGATGATGGTATAAGGTAGGGGTGGAGGTTAGATAGACCTTGGGATTAGGGTAAAAGTTTGGCACAACATCATGGGCTGAAGGGCCTGTACGGTGCTGTACTGTTCTGTGTTCTATGTTCAAAGTACTTATTATAGTCTTGACACTGCAAACCAATGCTAAGATGAATTTTATATGAATGAGGGAATTACTTTTTACTAGTCAACAAATCAAATTAGTGGTTATGAAAGCTGTTCAAATTTGTCTTAATTACCAAGTCAAGTAAGAATTGTTGGGCATCATATTGATCACTGCATCTCTGGCTGTTTCTGAAACACTCTCATTTCTATAACCACAGTTCCACTTCTACCTGTAGAAATAACAGGTTTTATAGTTTTATTGTAAGAAAGAGATATATTTCTGTTTAACTGTGTGTGCAGCTCTGGTTATATAGTCATTTATTAGAAATGAAAAAAGATCTGAGAAGCCTTGTCAATTGAGGCAGGCTTCACTTTATGTTCTGCAATGTTTCTGTTTGCTTATTTTCAGTTCGTTTCCTGTGCTCTTGTCGTTACTTTTTCAAAATTGTTTTAGTTTAGTATTTTGACGTATTTCTTCCTCTTCTCAGTTCGATTGCTGCAATCATTAACCATAACATTCTCCAGCATTGACTTACATTTCTATTTCTTTACTCTTCTTAATGATAATCAAATGCTTATAACATTCAAGAAGGAATTCCTTCTGCGTATTCGTCACCAGGAGTCATACATCTGTTAACCAAGAATCAGAATGTACTGAAGGAATAACTTCTTTGGCAATGTTTCAGTTATTACCTCTCAACTCATGAATGGTCAACACCAACAAACCTCAGGATCAAAGGAATGCCAAGGAGGCAAATTCAGTTCCTGATAAAACAACAGCAACATTCTTATTCTGACACACACAGAGTGGAACTTCCTGTGGGGTTTGAGATCCCAACATTGGCACCCAATTAGGGGTGTGGGGGTGGTGTAATCCCATTTTGTCGGCCGTGCAATCTTCCACCAGGCAACCTCAGTTTCCTAATTGGCCACCCACTCATTTACCATTTAAGGCTGTTAGCTCTATCAGAGGCCTCATAGCTTTGGAATCTACACAGTAAAAGTGTGTTGAAATGTATCTGCAATTTCCTACAGTTGCAGTCACTCGCTTGGGGGATTGATTTAAAGACTTGTTCTTTCATATAGTTCCATGTATCAGTAAGGATTGGGCTTTCTGATACAACATTATATTCAGAGACAAGAGCTGGTCCTTCACATATCTGTGCGATCAGAACATTCGAGCACTTTCCAACTTTCTGGAGGGTAATTACATGGAGCTCAGTTTGTTTTTTTTCACACAGCACATGTCCTGTATACAATTTTCCGCTCATTACTCACTCAGTGGAGTTTCCATTAAATATCTTGCCTACTAAAATCCATAAACATCTTGTGATTGAATTACTGCCGGTCACTTCAACTAAGCAACTCAACTTTACTTTGACATTGCACAATCCCTCCATCTATATGTTATTGCCCTCCATCCCTAATTCTACTTGAAGGCTTTGCTAACCCTAAATTTCCTGCTCCCAGCCCTTGGAACTGTTGTTAGTTTTTCCCATCTCATCTGAACTGTTGTAGATATCACTGTCAGCTGCTGCCCTCTGCTGGTTTCACTCACGTCTCCTGCCTGCAGAGTGAGTTTGCTACAGCTCTTCGACAACAAAGTGAACCTTAAAATTATTATTTACCATCACAAGTGATAACAAGTTAAATTACTCTCAACTTTTATAATGAACAGAAAAAAATGAGCTATTCTGACAAAACTGGCAAGCGATATTCAGCAGAATGCTACAGATAGCTCGTGGGGACAATGATCAAAGACATTTTCTCTGCGCACTAGAGATCAACAATGTGGATGTAGGAACCAAATGCAAAGATTCCAAGTTTACTGATGACGCAAAATGAGGTGGCAATGTGAGCAGTGAGGAGGATGAAAAGAAATGACAAGGGGATTTAAACAGGCTAACTGAGAGTGTAGGATGATGGCAAGTGGGTTATAGCATAGAAACATGTGAAAGTGTTCACCTGATATGAAAAACAAACTCCCCGGCATTTCTTAAATTGTTGGAGAAGTGATGATGCTCAAAAGAACCTAGATGTCCTTGTTGATAAGCCCATGAAAGCTAAAATGTAGGTATGGTAAGTAGGAAGGCAAATGGAATGTTGGAAGCAAAAGTCAGACTCAAAATGTTAACCCTGTCTATCGCTGCTCAAATGTTGTCAGACCTGGTGAGTTTCTCTAGCACTTTCTTTTTTTTTAAGCTTCAGATCTCAAGCATCTACATTACTTGGCTTCTAAATGTTTGATATTTTCCTAATCAATCTGTTCAGAGATTTTTTTATACAAGCATATGGCCAGGGTTTCAGCCATAGGGAGAGGCTAAAATAGGCTGGGGCTATTTTCCCTGGAGTGTCAGAGGCTGAGGGGTGACATTATAGAGGTTTATAAAATCATGAGGGGCATGGATAGGGTGAATAGTCAAGGCCTTTTTCCTGGGTTGGGGAGTCGAAAACTAGAGGGGATAGGTTTAAGGTGAGAGGGGAAAGATTTAAAAGGGACCTAAAGGGTAAGGTTTTCACACAGAGGGTGGTGTGTGTATGGAATGAGCTGCCAGAGGAAGTGGTGGAGGATGGTACAATTACAACATTTAAAAGGCATCTAGATGGGTATATGAATAGGAAGGGTTTAGAAGGATATGGGCCAAATGCTGGCAAATGGGACGAGGTTAATTTAGGATACCTGGTTGGCTTGGATGAATTGGACTGAAGGGTCTGTGTCCATGCTGTACATCTTTATGGGTCTGGAGCAAGTGGGACTTGAACCTGGGCCTCCTGACCTACAGGTAGGGACACTAATATTGTGCCACAAGAGCCCCTGCTTTGGAATGATGGCCTTTATGAAAGCAACATGAGTAGAAGTGTACATCAGTCTTTCTGAAATTGTATGGGGATTATACCTGGACTGTTGTATTCAGTTTTAGTCTCCTTACCTAAGAAAGGATATATCTGAGATTTGAGGGAGCGAGGCTGGAATGATCCCTGCGATGGCCAAGTCCTGGGAAGGAGGGACTGTCTAAGGAGAGACTGAGGACACCGAGCCTTTCTTCTCTGTAGTTTAGAGCAACAATATGTAATTAATTGAAACTTAGAAAATGCTTACAGGGATTGACAAGGTAGATACAGGAAGAGTGTTTTCCCTTGGCTGGGAAATTTGACTGAGGAGAAAAGGTCCAGAATAAGTGCTAGATGACTTAGGGCTGAAATGAGGAGGAATTTCTTCACTCAGATTCTCCACACTAGAAGACTATGGAGAGAGCTTAGGCATTGTCATTCACACACTGTAGGCAGCTAGTCTTGTTGCATTGTCCCTGGGGAGTATTTCAAGAACAATGCTGTGGGGCAGTTGATTATAACGAGTTAGTGTGCCTCGGGGTTCCATGAAAAGATTTGAAGAAACAGCATGCCTCCAGCTGTCAGCCATAGGGACTGATGACGGTTCAAGGTTTCCTTCACGTGAAGTTACTTCCTAATTAAATGCTACAAGCTATACTTTGTGAATAGGTTTATCATTTTATTTTAAAGTCCATATTTGGGGCAGGTAGCCCCAGCATTGGACAGGTCAACATTGTGCTAAATTACACTCAAATGCCAATTTCCACTCTATTTGGAGAACTTACATGAAACTGTCCAAGATTTGGGTGGCACTGCTGCCTCACAGTGCCAGGGGCCCAGGTTCGATTCCAGCCTCAAGTGACTATCTGTGTGGAGTTTGTAGGTTCTCCCCATGTCTGCTCTGGTTTCCTCCCACAGTCTAGGGATGTGCAGGTTAAGTGATTTAGCCATAGTAAGTGTGGGCTTACAGGGATAGGGTGGGTGTCTGATTAGGATGCTCTTTGGATGGTCGATGTGGACTCAATTGGCCAAATGGCCTCCGTTTGCACTGCAAGGAGTCTATGATTCAATGAATTCTTGATAATAATAGGAAATTAACAGAAGTAAGATGTTTACTCACCATTGTAACTTTTTCTTTGTCAGTCTGTGCTAAATCAGGTGCTTTTAGCTGCTCATTCTGCACTTTCATGACTTCAGAAGGCTGTTTTTGAACTGCTGTATCAGGTGGGACATCTTCAGATTTTACTGTCTTTATTTCTGTTACCTCTTTCTCATTTTCTGGTTCCATTTTCTTTGGCGCAGTAGTTTTTTCTACTTGTTTAACAGCATCTTCTTTTGCCACCGGTTCTGGTGGAAGTTTCTTTTCTTCATCTGTTGCAGGTTTTTGTTTTGTAATGTTCAAATCCTGATCCAAAGTTTTCTCCTGTTTGACCACAATTGGAGCTTCTACTGATTTGGCAGCAGGTTTCAATGCCATTTCCTTCTTCTCTGCTTCCTTTAAAGCAGTTGTCATGGGGCTTACCTTTTCTGGCTGTGTGTCTTTTGGCTGAGGAATAGTTGGTGGCTCTGCTGAAGGTTTTGAAGAACCTGTGGAAGATGGATCTTTCTGAGATTGCTTGGGTCCAGATTGAGCAGGAACAGTTTGCTTCGGTTTTGATGAAATTGGAAGGGGAGGTGGCATTTTTCCAAGGTCTCCCAGTTGTCCACTTAGAGCTCGTTGTGTTTGGCAGGTCAAACATAGCCATTCCTGTACCTAAAACACACAAACATTGTTTATGTAAAAACGCATAGTTTGTCTTATCAATTCAATTACTGATCAATTTTTTTACATTTTCTTATAGCAAAGAACACAAAGATCATCAAAAGAAATGATTGCTATTTTTTATTTTAATCAGCTACTAGACCACAAATCGTAATTCAGCAAATATGTTCATCATTGATGGATTCCGCAGGTGAATTTTCCTTTCCCAAAACTTGACGTATTCTCAGTTTCTAAAGTGGCAAAAACCAGAAAACTGCTGGTTGACTCTGAAGCTTTCTTATGCAAAAATCTTTACACAATAATTTTCAGAATAGGCAGAAATAATTACATTATTTTATCATATTATTTCATAAAAGGTCCCACTTTCAGAACATTTATTGTTCAGGCCATCAACAAAAAAGAATATTCAGACATTGCGTAACCTGTAGTGGCAGTTAGAGCTGTCAAAGAGTGTGTCTATAATTTTTGATAATGTTCAGTCTGTTTGCCCAATGATTAAATAATTAGAGATCTTTTAGAAACAAGCCAGGAAATCTAATCATTATTATAAAACATGCACCATATTAATCCATGTGGTTTTTCCATGTTATTTTATCATTGTCAGTTACCTCCTAATTTTAATTAAATTTGTATGAAGGATATCAGCAGTAACCTCTATGAGCTTAACGCTGTAATATCTCATGTCCAGTTGGTACTTTATCCTTTGCTACCGTATTGCATTGCTTTCGAAAAAGCAACATTTTTGAGTGCAAACATTCGATGAATTGAATTGCATGTGAGTGAGAAGTGTTGTTCACTTCTCTCAACCAAAGGAGCTGATGTGATCTCCTCACTTGTAAGTAGAAGCCAATTGTTCCCTGAAGGGAAGGAAAAACAGCTGGAAAAGATCTGTGAATGAAAGATGAGACCACTACAATATTGAGAAGTGAACTTGGTTCAAAAGATCAAGATGACAAATCTGTTTGCATGGAGATAAGAAATAGCAAAGAAGACACTGGAGGGAATAATTTATAGACCCCCTAAAAATAGCTAGAGACTAGGGGAAAGAAAATGTAAGGAAATGCGATTGGCTTGAAACAAAGGCACTATAATAATCAGGGCTTGTGCAAATAGTTCTCCTCACAGACTTGTCAAGCAGCAGCCTGACACAATCATACTGATAGAATCATACCTTACTGACAAAGTCCTAGACAGCTACCTATGTCCTGCCCCATTGGTGGGACAGACCCAGTGGAGGTGGCTGGACACCAGTGTACAGTTGGAATAGGGTTGCCCTGGCAGTCCTCAACATTGTCTCTGGACATCATGAAGTCTCATGGCATCAGGTCAAACATGGGCAAGGAAACCTCCTGCTGATTACCAAGTACCATCTTGCAGTGATTACTCTGTGCTCCTTGTCATTGACCAACACTCGGAGAGAGCACTGACAGTATCAAAAACACAGAATGTACTCTGGGTGGGGTATTTCAATGTCTGCTACCAACAGTGGCTCAGCAACAGTACTACTGATCAATCTGGTCAAATCCAAAAAGACACAGCTGCTAGATTGGGTCCACCTGGGGAAACCAGCAAGAGGGAAAAACATACTTGACCTCATCCTCATTAATCTGCCTGCAGCTATATCATCTATCCATGATTGTTGCAATAAAAGTGACAACCACACAATCTTTGTGTAGATGAAGTCCTGCTTTCACATTGAGAATACCCTCCAACGTGTTGTGTGCCAGTATTACCAAACCAAATGGGACAGACTTTGAACAAAGGCAGCAACTCAAGACTGGACATTCATAAGGCATCAGGGAAGTGGCTGACGCTCTGATTGATTCAGCAATGAAAATTGAAGTTCTTCTAACACTGGTTTATTCAGATTTCTCCATGGATGTGGGACTCATCAGACAATGCTGTACTCACTCCCCAATCATTTCAAACCTTCTGTTAAAATCATGTTTAGCAATTTTACATTTACCCATCGCAAACCCTTACAGCTTTTCAGGTTTTTCTATATGTGCAAATTAAATACAAAGAATCACACCCATGTATATGTATCCCCCACATTCTTAAGCAGTACATTCCAGACCCTAACCACTCCAGTGAACCTGTCTCTCCCTCACTCTCAGACTGTACATTCCAGAACCTAAGCAGTTGCTTCATGAAAAAGTTGTCCTTAATGCTGTCATTGCTCCTTCTGCCAAACAACCTAAACTTGCGTCCGCCTATTCTAATGGGACCAAATTCTCTTTGTTGGTTCTGTTTGGGCTCGTCATGATTTTTGACATTGTGATGCGATTTCCTCTTAGCCCTCTTTCTCCAAGAGAAATAATGCCAGCTTCTCTAATCTATTTTATATCTGAAATTACTCATCGCTGAAACCATTCTTCCTCAAAAGTGGTGTCTGGAACTGGATGCAATCCTCCCACTGAAGCTAAGCTACTGTATTTTATTTTTCAGGATAACCTCCTTGCCCTTGGACTCTATGGTGCTAGTACTAATCTCATGAAACAGTCTGGTTAATGAACCATGCTCGCAACCTGCCATGTTCAATGGCTTGTGCAATTATACAACTAGGTCCCTCTGCTTTTACACTCAATGATAGCTGCGCCTCTCATTTTCAATTCTATCTGCTTCTTTCTTCACTTCACATTTCTCCACTTTGAAATTTATCTGCCACGTGCACGTACATTTCACCATCTTGTCAATGTCCTTTTAAAGTTCTAAACTTCGACTCTAGCCTCCTCACAGTGCACAATGGTTCCAATTTTTGATTCTCCTGCTTATTTTAAACTGTGCCCCATACACAAAGGTATCAATCATTTTATATTCATCGGAAAAAACAAAGGTCTCAACACTGACTCCAAAGGAACTGCACCACAAAACCTGTCAAAAAAAATCACCTCTTACCCAATGCTATCAGAGATGATAGGTACTGCAGATGCTGGAGAATCCGCGATAACAAGGTGTGGAGCTGGATGAGCACAGCAGGCCAAGCAGCATCATAGAAGCAGGAAAGCTTGACGTTTCGGGCTTAGACCCTTCATCAG
>JAHRHZ010000046.1:286517-299563 GCA_024137785.1 Ginglymostoma cirratum
GGATGAACACAGCAGGTCTGCTCCTATGATGCTGCTTGACCTGCTGTGTTCATCCAGCCCCACGCTTGTTATCTCATTTAATCTAGCAGTTGCTTTTACTCTTTGAATGGAAACAAGCTGTAGAAAATTCTCCCAAACACTTGAGGAATTTAGTATTTGCAATCCAGAAGTGATTACTGATGGAAAGGAACCGAGACTTAGAGAAAGTGCTGGTAAAAGCAGTCCTGATGGAACTAACAGCCAAGGAAGCTCAACAACCAAGCTTGAACATGAGAGTTCACAAAATGGTGGCTGAGAGATGAGCACAAACATAGACTCAAAACCATCATTTATGTGGAAGAACAGGTCACGTATCAGCAAATTACTGCTATAACGAAACTGTATGCAGAAACTGCAGCTAAAAACGACACATTAAATAGGGGTGTTTGAGGAAGAAATATGAACAATATACAGCAAAAGTGCAGAAACCAATTAATACGAAGAAAATCTGCACAGTACGAAAGGGGCATGAGAATTGTTCAGGCTCTCACTCTGAAGAGGATCTGTTATGATACATACTGACCATTGCTGGTGACATCAAACAACACTGGGTCACTCCCTTACTGAATGTCAAACGGACGGGAATTGAGGTGGACGCCAGAGCGATGGTTTCAATGATACCTGAAAGTATATATCAGAAGCAGCTGCAACCTTTAAAATTGTACTAAAAAAAAACAGGTGAAGTGCTGCCTTTAAGGCACTTTGGAGAAAATCAAACTCCACTGGGCTGAAGTAAATCCCCATTTGATGTTTTGGTCTCAGAATTCCACAGGCGCACCAATCTCAGGATGATGAAATTACTCCTCACCTCAATCCTAAAAGACCTATGCCCCATCCTATTCTGGATGAAGGATGCAGAATGTACTCTGGGTGGGGGATTTCAATGTCTACCACCAAGAGTAGCTCAGTAGCAATACGACTGATTGAACTGGTCGGGTCCTAAAGGATACAGCTGCCAGACTGAGTCTGCAGCAGGTAGTGAGGGAACCAACACATGCATCTGTCTATGACAGTATCAATAAGAGTAACCACTGTACAATCCTTGGAGACAAAGTCCTGCCTTCACATTGAGAATACTCTCTATCATTTTGTGTGGCCCCATCACTGTGCTAAAAACTGCGTCCTACCCTAAAGACAGACTTCAAACAGATCTTGCAACTTCAGAGTTGGGTATCAATGAGGCATTGTGGACCATCAAAACAGCAGAATCATACTTCAAGACAACCTGCAACTTCATGGCCCAGCATAATCCCCACTCAGCCATTACCAACAACACAGCAGATAACCTTTGGTCATAGAGTATAGAACAATGCAGCACAGGAATGAGCCCTTCAGCCCAAGGTGTTGTGCCGAACATGACACCAAATTAAATTAATTCCTTCTGCATACCCTTGATCCATTTCCCTCCATTCCTGCATATTCACGTGCTTATCTAAAAGTCTCTTAAACGCCCTTATCATATTAGCATCCACCACCATCTCTGGCAGTGTGTTCCACACTCCTACCACTCTCTGTGGGAAAAAAAAAATTGCCCCTCACATCTCCTTTAAATTTTACCCCCCTCACCTTAAATGCATGCGCCCTAGTTTTAAACGTTTCAACTTTGTGAAAAAAGATTCTGACCATCAATCCTAACTATACATTTCATAGTTTTATAGACTTCTATCAAGTCTCTCCAGAGCCTCTGCTGCTCCAGGGAAAACAACCTGAGGTTTTCTAGCCTGTCCTTATAGCTCATACCCTCTAAACCAGGCAACATCCTGGTAAACCTCTTCTGCACCCTTTCCAAAGCCTACACATCCTTCCTGTAATGCGACCATTACTGAAAGCAATGCTCTCAGTGTAGCTCAACCAAAGTTTTATAAAGCCGTAACATAACATCCTGACTCTTGTACTTAATTCCCCGACCAATAAAGATAAGTCTGCCATACATCTTGTTTACAACACTATCTACTTGCATGGCCACTCATGGGGAGCTATGGACTCGAACCCCAAGGTCCTTCTGTACATCAATGTTGTTCAGGGTCCTGCCATTAGCTATACAGTTTTCCTTAACATTTGATCTCCCAAAGTGCAGCACCTCACACTTACCTAGATTAAACCTCATCTCTCCACCCATTTCTCCACCCATATCTGCAACTGATCTATACCCCCCATCTCCTTTGACAACGTCTACACTATCCACAACTCCACTGATCTTTGTATCATCTGCATACTTACTAACTCACCCATCTACATTTTCATCCAAATCATATATATATGTATCACAAACAGCAGAGGACGCAGAACAGACCCCTGCAAGAACATCAATAGTCATGGACTTCCAGCCTGATAAACACCCTTCCACCACTACCCTCTGCCTTATATGGGTGAGTTAATTCTGAATCCATGTGGTCAAATCACCGTGGACACCATGCATCTTCTGGATGATCCTACCATGAAGGACCTTGCGGAAAACCTTACTAAAATCTACATAGACTACATCCACTGATCTACCCTCATTGAACACCTTTGTCACCTCCTCAAAAAATTCAATCAAGTTTGTAAGACATGATCTGCCTTGCACAAAGCCATGCTGACTGTCCCTAACTTGGCCTTGTTTTTCCAAATGCATGCAAATCCTATTCCTCAGAATTTTCTCCAATAACTTCCCAACCACCAACGTGAGACTCACCAGTCTATAGTTTCCTGGATTATTCCTATTTCCTTTCTTGAACTGAGGAACAACACTAGCTAGTCACCAGTCCTCCGGGACTTCTCCAGTGGCTAATGAGAATACAAAGATCTTCATCAAGTACCCAGAAATCTCCCCTCTTGCCTCCCTCAAAACCTGGGGTAGATACCATCAGGCCCTAGGGGCTTATCCACCTTAGTGCTCTTCAAGTGACCCAGCACCACTTATTTCTTGATCTCAAATGTCATAGCATATTAGCATCCTCCACACAAACCTCACTATCCTCCATATCCTTCTCCTGGGTGAATACTGATACAAAGTACGCATTCGCTTGAACAAGGGGGACTACAACAGAATGAGGGAGGACTTGGCTAAAGTAGACTGGAAACAAAGATTTTATGGTGGAACAGTTGACGAGCAGTGGAGAACTTTCAAAGCAATTTTTCAAAGTGCTCAGCAAAAGTATATTCCAGTGAAAAGGAAGGACTGTAAGAAAAGGGGTAATCTGCCATGGGTGTCTATGGAAATAAGGGAGGCTATCAAATTGAAAGAGAAGGCATACAAAGTGGCCAAAAACAGCATGAAACTAGAAGATTGGTAAAACTTTAAAGGTCAACAGAAAGCCACAAAAAGAGCTATAAAGAAAAGTAAGATAGAACATGAAAAAAAACTAGCACAGAATATAAAGACAGGTAGCAAAAGTTTCTATAAATATACAAAACGAAGAAGAGTGGCTAAAGTAAACATCGGCCCTTTAGAGGATGAGAAGGGGAATTTAGTTATGGGATATGATGAAATGGCCGAGGTATTGAACAGATATTTTGTATCGGTCTTCACAGTGGAGGATACTAATAACATGCCAGTAATTGACAAAGAGACGAAGGGAGGTGAGGGCCTGGAAACAATCATTATTACGGAAGAGGTAGTGTTGGGCAAGCTAATGGAGCTAAGGATTGATAAGTCTCCTGGCCCTGACAGAATGCATCCCAGGGTACTAAAAGAGATGGTGGGAGAAATAGCAGGTGCACTGGCAGTAATTTTCCAAAATTCGCTGGACTCTGGGGCAGTCCCAGTAGATTGAAAAACAGTGACACCACTGTTTAAAAAAAGAGATAGACAAAAGATGGGGAATTATAGACTGGTTAGCTTAACCTCCGTAGTGGGAAAGATGCTTGAGTCTATTATCAAGGAAGAAATAGCAAGGCATCTCGATAGAAATTGTCCCATTGGGCAGATGCAGCATGGGTTCATGAAGGGCAGGTCATGCTTGACAAATCTTTTGGAATTCTATGAAGACATTACGAGCAAGGCGGACATTGGGGACCCAGTGGATGTGGTGTACCTGGATTTCCAAAAGGCCTTCAACAAGGTGCCACACAAGATGCTGTTGCATACGATAAGGACGCATGGCGTTAGGGGTAATGTATTAGCATGGATAGAGGATTGGTTGACTAACAGGAAGCAAAGAGTGGGGATAAATGAGTGCTATTCTGTCTGACAATCAGTGACTAGTGGAGTGCCTCAGGGATCAGTGTTGGGACCGCAATTATTTACAATTTATATTGATGATTTGGAGTTGGGCACTACGTGCAGGGTGTCAAAGTTTGCAGATGACACTAAGATGAGTGGCAGAGCAAAGTGTGTAGCGGACTGTGAAACCTTGCAGAGGAACATAGATACATTGAGTGAGTGGGCAAAGGTCTGGCAGATGGAATACAATGTAAATAATTGTGAAGTCATACATTTTCGTAGGAGTAATAGTAAAAAGGATTATTACTTGAATGGTAAAAAGTTGCAGCATGCTGCTATGCAGAGGGACCTGGGTGTCCTTGTGCATGAATCACAGAAGGTTGGTCAGCAGGTACAACAAGTAATTAGGAAGGCAAATGGAATTTTGTCCTTCATTGCTAAAGGGATTGAGTTTAAAAGCAGAGAGGTTATGTTGCAGCTGTACAAGGTGCTGGTGAGGCCACACCTGGAGTACTGTGTGCAGTTTTGGTCTCCTTACTTGAAAAAGGATGTACTGGCACTGGAGGGGGTGCAGAGGAGGTTCACTAGGTTGATTCCGGAGTTAAGGGGGTTGGCTTATGAGGAGAGACTGAGTAGATTGGGATTATATTCATTGGAATTCAGAAGATTGAGAGGGGATCTTATAGAAACATATAAAATTATGAAGGGAATAGGTAAGATAGAAGTAGAGAGGATGTTTCCACTGGCAGGTGAAGCTAGGACAAGAGGACATAGCCTCAAGATTAGAGGGAGCAGATTTAGGACTGAATTGAGAAGGAACTTCTTCACCGAGAGGGTTGTTAATCTCTGGAATTCCTTGCCCAGTGAAGTAGTTGATGCTACTTCAGTAAACATTTTAAAAGCTAAGTAGATTTTTTTTTGAACAATAAAGGAATTACGGGATACGGTGAGAGCGCGGGTAAGTGGATCTGAGTCCACAAAAAGATCAGCCATGATCTTATTGAATGGCGGAGCAGGTTCGAAGGGCCGGATGGCCTACTCCTGCTCCTAGTTCTTATGTTCTTATGTTCTTATTTAGTATCTCACCCGCAATCTCTGCCGCCTCGCACAAGTTCCTTTCTTTCTTCTTGCAGGTCCTACTTTCTCCCTAGTTATCCTCTTCTTTTTAATGGATGTATAGAATGTCTTAGGATTCTCTTTAACATTACTTGCTAATGTCATTTCATGGCCCTTTCTTGCTCTCCTAATTCCCTGCTTCAGTTCCTCCTTGCTTTCTTTATATTCCTCATGGGCCCTCTTCGATTTTAGCTTCCTAAACCTTACGTCTGCTTCTTTTTTTTTCCTTTTGACTGAATTAACAAATAGGGCAGCACGGTAGTTCAGTGATAAGCACTGCTGCCTCACAGCACCATGGACTGGCGTTCGATTCTACCCTGGGGCAAATCTGTGTGGAGTTTGCACATTCTCCCCATGTCTATGTGGGTTTCTTCTGGGTGCTCCGTTTCCTCCTACAGTCCAAAGATGTGTATGCTAGGTGGATTAGCCATGCTAAATTGCCCGTAGTGTTCAGGGATGTGGAGCTTAGATGGGTTATAGGGGAATGGGTCAGTGTGGACTTGTTGGGCTGAAGGGCCTGTTTCCACACTGTAGGGATTCTATGATCGATGAAATTTCAGACTGAAAGGCCAAGTGGATGATCTATCTTTGTCTCCCCCAGAGGTCACCAGCATCACAGATACCTAGCTTCAGCCAATTTGATTCACTCCACCTGATAACAAGAAATGTTAAAGGCACTGGATACTGAAAAAGTTATGGCCCCTGACAACATTCCTGCAATAGTACTGAAGACTTGTGCTCCATAAATTGCTGTTGCCCTAGTCAAGCTGTTCCAATACAGTTACAACACTGGCATCTACTAGGTAAGGTCAAAAGTTGCCCAGGAATGTCCTGTCCACAAAAGCCATAACAAATCCAACCTGGCCAATTACCACCACATCAGTATAATCTTGATCATTAGTAAAGTGATCGAACATGATTCAAACATGGATAAAAGAGCTGAATTCTGGAGGTGGGGTAGAGTGACAGCCCTTGACAGGCCCTATTTGACTGAATGGCCCTATTTGACTGAATGTGTCATCAAGAAGGCCAAGAACAACTGGAACCAAGGAGAATCAGGGAAATCTGAGGCATTGAGAGATCAGTCATCTCAGCTCCAGGGCGCCTCTGCAGAAGTTCCTCAGGCTAGTATCCTCGGCCCAACCATCGTCAGCTGCTTCATCGATGTCATTCACTCCATCATAAGGCCAGAAGTGGGGATGTTCACTGATGTTTACACAATGTTTAGCACTATTTGCAACTCCTCAGATGCTGAAGCACCCCATGTCCAAATGCAGCAAGACCTAGACAATATCCAGTAACATTTGTGTCATACAAATGCCTGGCAATTACTATTTCCAACAAGAAAAATCTGTCTCTATTAAAATTGTGGTGGTCACAACTGACCAGAAACTCAACTGGACTGGCCATATAAATACAGTGACTATAACAGCAGTTCAGAAGTGAGGAATCTTGCAGTAAGTAGCTCACTTCCAAACTCCCCAAAGCCTATTAGCCGCTCGATGAAGGAGAAGCACTCCTGAAGCTAGTGATTTCAAATAAGCCTGTTGGACTATAGTCTGGTGTCATGTGACTTCTGACCTTCTGAAGAGGAACTAAACATGGAGAATAAATGTTGGCCCAGCCATCAATGCTGACGTGCCATAAATGATTTAGAAAAATCTACACGTGTTGATTGAGCTGAATGGTTTACATTTTCTGCCATGTATCTAACAGTTACATGTTTAGGAGAAACCTCTTCACCTGGAAAGTTATCGAAATTTGAAAAGTTTTACTGGGAAAGATGGTAGAAATTGACTTGATAAATAATTTTAAAAAGGAATTGAGCAGGGTACCTGGAGAGGTTACAAGGTTACAGTCAAAAAAGGAGTGAAAACATAACTTTTCATTCTATTGGCAATAATTAAAACGTTTCAAGACAGTGTTCAGGTCAGCTGTGAATAAACTTAATTTGGAGAAACTAAATAATGCTGAAATAGGAAACAAATGAAAAACCAAATCAATTTTATTCACAAAATGTTAACCTCAAAAATCAAAGGTTGGTTTAATTCAATTTTCAAGCTGTTTTTGAAAGTAATAAGGGGACTCAAGACCAAAACCATTCATTTCACCACTCAGTTCTTTCAGCAATTCCCTTTACTGCTTTTGACAGGTTTGACCAGGATAACGTCAGTTGATGAAATTTGAACACAGCCAGACTTTGACACAATGCAACAAAACAAAATTTGCAGTTTTCCACTGTCACTGACTCACTAAATCCATGTGTTCTTTTTGTTTATCTCCTTGCAAATCTTGAGATGAAGAATTCCAACACTCAGAAATTAGTGAAAGTTATCGCTCACTTTTGCTAATTTATCTTTTGGATCAGACATGATCATAATGAACGGCAGAACATGCTTAATAGGCTAACTAGCTCCTTCCTGCTGCTATCTGCTATGTTTATTCATTTCTTTGGCTGGATTTTTTTTGCATTTGGTCTCTCTTGAAAGCACTTTTATTATTAAAAGCAGTTTACAAATCTTTATTTTACACCCTTTACACATGCTGTTCCTTAATATATGCAGTTAGTCAGTTTTGACAAGCTCTTGATGTGAGGCTGTTGACTTGCTCGTCGAGCTGGCATGTTTTCATTCAGACGTTTTGTCACTATGCCAGGTGACATCGTCAGTGGAGCCTCCGATGAAGTGTTGTTATTCTGCTCCGCTTGGAATTTATACTGTCCGGTCCGTTATGGTGAGTAGTGTCATTTCTGGTTTTGATGTGTATGGGTTTGTATATAGGGTCCAATTCTACATGTTTGTTGATTGCATTATGGGTTGAAAGCCATGCCTCTAGGAATTCCCGTGCATGTCTATGTTTGGCTTGGGCTACTATGGTTACGTTGTCCCAGTGAAATGATGGCTTTCATTGTCTGAGTGTACCAATATTAATGAGAGTTCGTTGTGCCGTTTTGCTGCTAGCTGGTGTTCATGTATTCTGATGGCAAGTTTCCTTCCTGTCTGTCCGATGTAATGTTTGTGGCAATCATTGCTTGGTATTTTGTAAACTACATTTATTCTGCATGTTGTGGGAATGGGGTCTTTAATCCTTGTAAGTGTTTGTCGTAGTGTGGCTGTGTGCTTGTGTGCTACCATTATTCCTAGTCGTCTTAGGAGTCTTGTTATCAGTTCTCACAAGTGTCCGCAAATGTCTCAG
Source organism: Ginglymostoma cirratum (assembly GCA_024137785.1). NCBI lineage: Eukaryota > Metazoa > Chordata > Chondrichthyes > Orectolobiformes > Ginglymostomatidae > Ginglymostoma > Ginglymostoma cirratum. The sequence goes on from JAHRHZ010000046.1 coordinate 295,012, forward strand.
GAACCAGGTACTGCCCCGCAGCGTGAAGTACAAACCCCACTCAACAACCCACAGGCTAATAAAATAACTGAACAGAATGGATGCACAATGCTACAAGTGATGATTAACGATGCCCATAACCGACTCTACAAGTAGGAATGGGAAATTTTGCGCCAAAAATCACAGTACCTAAACACAGCGGACCAGGAATAGACTACAACCCTCGAACAGGCCATCACCATCAATCATCACGGGACCAAAACAAAGAAGAGACACAAGCTACAGGAGAAACTTCATAAACTGATCCACCAGAAAGACAAGGACAACAACAAACCGGACACAAGAATAAGAAACCTATCCAGCAGACAACTCACAGAAACTGAGAAAGCTGTCCTATTACGTGGACTGATCTATAACCACAAAGATACAGACTTCAAGGCCGCACTGGAGATGACATTAAAAGGCAACACACTCATGGACGAAACACAATAAGCCATCGAAAAACTATAATCCCCACACTAAGCCAAAAGAACAAATGAGACACCCTGAACACATTAGAGGGAAAAGCACTAAAAACACTCAAGAAAGACAAGAACATTATAATTCTACCTGCGGACAAAGGGTGCATGACCATCATTATGAACAAACTGGACTACATTGTGAAAGCACAGGCACTGCTCGCAGATACAAACACTTACCAACAGGTGGCGATATACCTGAACTCACAGCTGGGTAATAGGATAACACAGACACTGAAGAGACTAAAGGATGCAGGACAGAAAGCCAAGACGACTAGATGTGAATGAAACCAGAAGGCACGAACACCCGCCCCGCTTCTACAGACTTCCTAAAGTACACAAGCCAGACATCCCCCTCAGATCCATTGTCTCCCTACCGAGCACACCTTCCCACAAACTGGCCAAGGGCCTACAGCAGAGACTGAAACTCCGAGTCAACGCATCACCCCATTCCATCCACTCAACCCAAGATTTCCTCAATACCCTCCGGAACATAAAAATCAGCAATGACGAGACTATGGTATCCTTTGACGTCACAGCACTATTCATGTCAATTGACATCCCACCAGCCAAAAAAACACGAGCAACATTTCTAGAGGAATCAGGAACACAGACCAGCAGCTCCACCAGCAATGACAACATACTCAAACTACTAGATCTGTGCCTCACCACGCACTTTGTCTTTAATGGTCAAGCGTACAAACAGATCAATGTTTCACCCATGGGGTCACCCATCTCAGGACTGATCGCACAGTCAGTCACGTAAAGACTAGAACACATTACCCTCCCCCTCATTCAACCTAAACTGTGGATCCAGTACGTGGACAACACATTTGTCATTAAACCCAACAAACTAGAAGAGAGATCCCTATCCTCATCAACAACATATTTGCTGGGATCAAATTCACGCGAGAAGAAGAAATCAGCTTCCGTTTCTGGACATCAGAGTTGAATGCATGATCAACGGGAGTTCCAAGCCACAGTATACGGGAAAGCAATCCACACTCATCCGCAACCCGAGTTATAAATCTTTGCAAAAACCTTAAAGTTCTTGATGTTCGAAGAGGTCATCATCACAGCTTTAACGTGCCCATTCACACCTTCTGTATGACTGGGTCAGTGGAGAGGTTTTAAACTAAATCGTGGGGAGGGGGATCAAGTTTGAGAAACTTCTATGAATGAAAGAGAGAAAATAAAATGAATGAGCATGGTCACAATAGGGAGATGGCAATCAGATCATGGTGCTCAAATCTTAAGAGTGTTAAATGCAGTGAGGGTCAAACAGATGATGTTACTTCTGAAGATCTGGATGCAAAACCAAATTGGGTAGAGATGAGAATTTCTAAAAAAAAATTATCCATGGGACTTGCTCGTCACCGGCTTGGCCCATTAATTGACAATACTTAATAACCCTTGGGATGGTATGACTGAGCTGGCTTTTTGATCTATTGCAGTCATTGGGGTGTAGGTGAACCTACAATGCGATGAGGGAGGGAGATTCACGATTTTGACTCAGCAACATTGAAGAAACAGTTAGGGTAGGGCTAGGGCTCAGGTCATGTACCTCCAAGTACATTCAGGAGTGTCATACTGCAAATATGACAGACAATACCAAATTGATTGTCAGTGTAAGTTTTCACATACCACAGGATTATCCGGAAAAAGTTGTCCAAATGCAGAATCATACCCATTGTTGATCATTGTGCTGGGAGTTTTGCAACAGGCTGGATACAGTCACTACTTCGGCTGATTGTGAACAGCTGAAGGAACATGCTTAGAATTGTCAGTCAGATTTCCATTGAGGTGCACTGGTGTGTACTGGAAGCAACATAAATTAACACAGAGAGCCCTATCTATTGCAGGCAGCAAAAACACATACACACATTTTGTTTGAAAATCATATAATCCCAACAGTGTGGAAACAGGCCCTTCGGCCCAACAAGTGCACACAACCCTCAGAGCATCCCAAACCTATCCCCCTATAACCCACCTAAGCTATACATCCCTGAACGCTATGGGCAATTTAGCATGGCCAATCCACCCAGCTTTGGACGGAAACCGGAGCACCCGGAGGAAACCCGCACAGACAAAGGGAGAATGTGCAAACTCCACACAGACAGTTGCCCCAGGGTGGAATTGAACCCGGGTCCCTGGTGCTGTGAGGCAGCAGTGCTAACCACTGAGCCACTGTGCCACTCTTTTCTTTTGTTGGAAAGTAAAAAGCACCTTCAATGAAGCACCTTGCTTTATTGCAACCAAATAGCAGGTAAAAGGGGACATGGAGGCTCAGGGAGAGATACCTAGCGACGAAGTGGAGCCCGGTGCTGATGGTACCCACAGCAAGCTGCAATCCTCGCCATCACATGCACTTCACTAGGCACTGTGACCATACAGAGATGGGAGGAACTGCTGACGCCGGAGTCTGAGATAACAAGATTTGGAGCTGGATGAACACAGCAGGCCAAGCAGCATCAGAGGAGCAGGAAGGCTGACATTTCGGGTCTGGACCCTTCTTCAGAAAATGACCATACAATGGGTTTCAGAGGTATTTTTTTTCTCCTGTTTGTCTGTTACGAGGAAGGTTGAGACAGAGGTAACAAACAATCTGCTCAAAGCCAATAAAGTAAACAGCTTGTGCGGTCTTGGTTTTTTTAAAATTGGAACAAAAGAAGCAGCCTGAACGGGTGGGGGCAAACTCCCAAAGAACCAGGATATTTAGTTTAGATTTCAGTAGCAGTTGCTGGGGTCTTGAAGCAGAATGTGGAAGCTATTTTCCTCTCTGTGTTACAGCTAAAAGCTGAGGTTTTCTTCCTGCTGCTAGAATTGCATGTGAGACCATCTGTTTTACTGAATTTGCCTTTGCCAACGGTGTGTTTATCGGATGTTACTATACTAGAACAGCTAATGAGTAGTTTATTATTTTGTTACATATTTCAACAGTTACTTTTATTTTGAGTTTTTTACATTTATTTTTATTCTGTCTGTATTTTAACCACAGTGTATGAATAAAGTGTGTTTTGCGTCAAGCCTGGTAGTTGGACCAATCAAATTGCATCCAGAACACAATGCCTGGCACTTTAAAATAAGAAAATGTTAGTGTCTAGACTATCTCCTTGAAATGTTTTGAGGGGGTTTGGTCTGTTCCATAACATTGCTAACCCTAACTCTGTCCTCCATCCACAAGGCACAAGTCAGGAGTGTGATGGAATAATCAATACTTGCCTGGAAGGGTGCAGTTCCAACAAATCTCAAGAAGTTTGACACCATCCAGGACAAAGCACATCGCTTGATTGGCGCTACACCTTCACGCATCCACTCCCTTCACCACCGATGCTCTGTAGCAGCAGTCTATCATCTTAGAAACTCTGCAGCAACTCACCAAAACTCTTTTAACAGCACCTTCCAAACCCATGACCACTTCCATCTAAAAGGACAAGGACAGCAGACACATGGGAACATGACTACCTGCAAGTTTCACTCCAAGCCACTTGCCATTCTGACTTGGAAATATATCACCATTCCTTCTCTGTTGCTGGGTCAAAATCCTGGAATTCCCTTTCTAATGACATTGTAGATCTACCTAGAGAACATGGATTACAGCGGTTCAAGAAAGCAGTTCATCGCCACTTTCTTAAGGGCAACTAGGGATGGCAATAAATGCTGGCCCAGACAGTGATGCCCACAACTCATAAATTAGAGAAGAAGACAAATCTCTCTGGGACTCCGAGCAATCAACGTTACTGGGTCAAAATCCTGGAACTCCTTTCCTATTATCACAGTGGTGTCAACACACTCAATGGACTGCAATGGTTCAAAAGACAGTGAATCTTTTTCTGTACAATTAGGGATGGGCAATAAATGATGGCCCATATCTCATGATGAATTAAAAGAAACCTTGTCTTAATTCTTCCTAGATAACAAGGCGTGGGGCTGGATGAACTCAGCAGGCCAAGCAGCATCATAGGAGCAGGAAAACTTGACGTTTTGGGCCTAGACCCTTCATCAGAAATGAAGGGTCTCGGCCCGAAACGTCAAGTTTTCCTGCTCCTATGATG
>JAHRHZ010000046.1:299963-348564 GCA_024137785.1 Ginglymostoma cirratum
CAGGCCAAGCAGCATCATAGGAGCAGGAAAACTTGACGTTTCGGGCCGAGACCCTTCATTTCTGATGAAGGGTCTAGGCCCAAAACGTCAAGTTTTCCTGCTCCTATGATGCTGCTTGGCCTGCTGAGTTCATCCAGCCCCACGCCTTGTTATCTCGGATTCTCCAGCATCTGCAGTACCTTTTATCTCTTAATTCTTCCTGTTGATGTTTTCATTAAATTACATTCTTAGAGTTGGGACATCATGTTGAGGACATTGGTGAGGCTACTTTTGGAGTACTTCATACAGTGCTGGTCGCTCTGCTACATTAAGGATATTATTAAATTGGAAAGGGTGCAGAAAAGATTTACCAGGATGTTGCTGGGACTAGAGGGTTTGAATTCTAAGGATAGGCTGGACCTTTTTTTCATTGTAGTGTAAGAGGTTGAGGGGTGACTTTACAGAGTTTTATAGAATCATTGATGGGCATAAATAAGTTAAATAGCAAAGGTCTTTTCATTGGGGTAGGTGAGTTCTAAGCTGGGGGACATATTTTTAAGGTAAGAGGAGAATGACTTAAAAGGAACATGAGGTGTAACATTTTCACACAGAGGGTGGTTTGTATGTGGAATGAGCTACCAGGGGAAGTGGTAGATACAGGCACACTTACAATATTTAAAAGAAATTTGGACATGTACATGAATAGAAAAGGTTTAGGGGGATATGGGCCAAATACAGGCAAGTGGGACTAATTTAGCTTGGGAAACTTGGTCGGCGTGGACGAGGGTCTGTTTCTGTGCTGTATGACTCTATGGCTCTATAACTCTAACTGTTATTGTTAAAGTAAGATATTGAATTGGAAACAACAGATGATGGGTAAAAGGCTAAACTTTACTGTTTTGTACACATTCAGGCACTGATCAAGAGTCTATTTGCAGACTAAAATCAAGAATCTTTTTAGGTCTCTTCCCCCATGGTCCCAGGGAAACTTCTCTCTCTTTGGGCTCTATCCCCATCCATATAAATTGACATTTTCACAGCTACCATCAGTTCTGAGGGAGGGTCACAGGACCCAAAACATTAATTCTGTTTTCTCTTCACAGATGCTGCCAGACCTGCTGAACTTTTCCAGCAACTTCTATATTTGTTTCTGCTGTACAACATCACCACTTCTTTTGGTTTTATTTTGTGCTGCCACATGTCTTCTAGACATGCCTACCTTGAATAAATTCTTCTCTCTCTGATGGGATTTCCATTCTAATCTTTCTTCTTGTCCACCGACATTAATTTCGCTGTCCATCCTGGTGTCTGACCAGGTATTTGCTAAAAATCATTTCCACAGCCATATCACATTCCTCAGTGACTGCCTCCAGCTCAGACTCACCCCATGTGGATTCCAACTGAAGTTTCATCCCTTGTATTTTGAATCCTCCCAGGATCACAGATATTTCCGTGATGTTCAATGTTCCACGGCCAGCTGCTCTCGCCGCATCCTGAGATCCACACTCAGTGCCATGCAGCGCCACACGCACACTCTCAACCTTTCTCTCCAACAGCATCGCAACACACTGGCTCAGGGCTGCACCACTCTGCAGTTCCACTTCATCCTCCATCTCATTGGTCATGCTAACAAGAAACTTTTTCTTTTCTTTTCAGGCACCAAGGCCGACAAGATGCAACAACTCAAAGATACCCGTGGCCCTCTAGAACCTTCCTCTCTGCACCTGCCCTCTGACTCCATCCCCTACCCCAACCCTACCTCCTGTCGGGTGTTCACCATCCCTCCTAACATTCCGCTCTCTGATGCTGAATGTTCTGTCCTCAGCAAAGACCTCAGATTTATTCCTCTGCGTCCCCACCTTAACGAATTTCAGACACCACATGCGTCAAACTCTTCTTCTGCTGTCTTCTCCCTCCACGCTCATTTCTTTGGACAAGAGTTTTCTCGCTGTCTCACCGGCTCGATCATCCAGCTCCAATACCCTCCCTCTACCTGAACCCCACCCTCTGGCTTTTACCTGTACTCAATCTGATCATTGAGAGCTGTCAATGTGACATTGGTCACCTCTATTTCTCAGTCTCCCTCACCCAATCCAACCTGTTTTCCTCTAAACTGACTGCACTCTGTGCACTTAGATCCAATTCTGACTTTGATTTAGAGCCTGCCGATATGGGTTGTGCTGTCGTAGTCTGGTGTACTGATTTCTACATTGCAGAGGCTGAGCGCCCGCTCTCAAATACATCCTCCTATCTACCCCTGGACCATGACCCCACAATGGAACATCAGGCCATTGTATCAACCACAGTCACTGACCTCATTTCAGGTAGTGATCTCTCCCACCACTGCCTCCAAGCTGATAGTCCTAACTTTACTCAGTCTTTCTCCCCGGTCCAGTCCCTGCCACGTGATTCCTCTGACGCTTTACGCCAATTTTGGAATTTCAAGTTTGTAGGCTTTAGCCGCCTCCTCTTTACCATGGATGTGCAATCCCTTTACATGCCCATTCCCCAGGGTCTTAGGGCTCTCCGCTTCTTCCTGGAGCAAAGGTCTGAGCTGTCCTCATCCACCATCACCCTCGTATTCACCCTCAACAACTTCTCTCATTTTCTTCAGGTCAGAGGGGTGGTCGTGGGTACCTGCCTGGGCCCCAGTTAAGCCTGTCTCTATATGGGGTACATAGAATATTTCTTTTTCCTGTCCCATTCCAAGCCCACCAACAACTCTTACTCCAATATATCAGTGATATCATCGGTGCTGCTTCCCTCTCTCATCCAGAATTGGAAAAGTTCATCGAGTTTGCTTTCAATTTCCACCCCGCCCTCACTTTCACCTGATCTACCTCTGACTCCTCCCTTCCCTTCCTCGGCATCTCTGTTCCCGTATCTGGGGATAGACTGGCCACTAATATCCATTATATCCACCGACTCCGGACAGCTGTCTGGACTATACAAGCTCGCACCCTGCTTCCTGTAAAGACTCTATTCCATTTTCCCAGGTCCTACGACCCTGTCACATATGTTCCAATGAGACCAACATCAACAAGAGAGCCTCCGAAATGTCCACCTTATTCCTCAACCGAGGATTTCCCAGCTCCGTTGTCGACAGGGCCCTCAACCAGGTCCAACCCATCTCCCACACATTCGCCTTCACCCCTTCTCCTCCCTCCCGCAACAGCGATGGGGTTCCCCTTGTCCTTACCTACCATTCCACCAGCATCCACATCCAGAAGATCATCAGATGCCATTTCTGCCACTCCAGCGAGATGACACTACCAGGCACATAGTCCCCTCCCCTCCCTTGTCCTTCTTCCGCAGGGACCGTTCCCTCTGAGACACACTGGTCCACTCTTTGTTCACCTCCAAAATCCCTCCCACAGCCCCATGACACCTTCCCCTGCCAGCGCTGAAGGTATAACACCTGCCCGTTTACTTCCTCCCTCCTCAGTAGCCAGGGGCCCAAATACACCTTCCAAGTGAAGTAGCACTTTAATCCAGGAAATTATAGACTGGTGAGCTTGACTTCAGTGGTGGGGAAGATGCTGGAGAAGATACTGAGGGATAGGATCTATTTACATTTGGAAGAAAATGCGCTTATTAGTGATAGGCAGCATGGTTTTGTGCAGGGAAAGTCATGTCTTACCAACTTGATAGAGTTCTTTGAGGAAGTGACAAAGTTGATAGATGAGGGAAGGGCTGTGGATGTCACATACATGGACTTCTGTAAGGCGTTTGATAAGGTTCCCCATGGTAGGCTGATGGAGAAAGTGAAGTTGCATGGGGTCCAGGGTATACTAGCTAGATGGATAGAGAACTGGCTGGGCAACAGGAGACAGAAAGTTGTAGTGGAAGGGAGTTTCTCAGAATGGACAGCTGTGACCAGTGGTGTTCCACAGGGATCCGTGTTGGGACCAGTGTTGTTTGTGATATACATAAATGATCTGGAGGAAAGTATATACGGTCTGATTAGCAAGTTTGCACATGACACTAAGATTGGTGGAGAATGCATCAGAATATAGATAGATTGGAGAGTTGGGTGGAGAAATGTTGGATGGAGTTCAATCCAGGCAAATGCGAGGTGATGCATTTTGGAAAATCCAATTCAAGACCGAACTATACGGTAAATGGAAAAGCCCTGGGGAAAATTGATGCACAGACAGATCTGGGTGTTCAGGTCCATTGTACCCTGAAGGTGGCAACACAGGTCGGTAGAGTGGTCAAGAAGGCATACGGCATGCTTTCATTCATTGGACGGGGTACTGAGTACAAGAGTTGGCAGGTCATGTTACAGTCGTATAGGGCTTTGGTTCGACCACATTTGGAATGCCGCGTACAGTTCGGGTCGCCACATTACCAAAAGGATGTGGATGCTTTGGAAATAGTGCAGAGGAGGTTCACCAGGATGTTGCCTGGTACGGAGGGCGCTAGCTATGAAGAGAGGTTGAGTAGATTAGGATTATTTACATTAGAAAGACGGAGGCTGAGAGGGGACCTGATTGAGGCCCAGATTGAGGCCTACAAAATCATGAGAGGTACAGACAGGGTGGATAGCAAGAAGCTTTTTCCCAGAGTGGGGGACTCAATTACTAGGGGTCACGATTTCGAGGTGAGAGGGGAAAAGTTTAAGGGAAATATGTGTGGAAAGTTCTTTACACAGAGGGTGGTGGGTGCCTGGAATGCTTTGCCAGCGGAGGTGGTAGAGGCGGGCACGAAAGCATCATTTAAGATGTATCTAGACAGATACATGAATGGGCAGGGAGCAGAGGGATACAGATCCTTAGAAAATAGGCGACAGGTTTAGATAGAGGATCTGGATCAGCACAGGCTTGGAGGGCCGAAGGGCCTGTTCCTGTGCAGTAATTTTCTTTGTTCTTTACTCTTTGTTCTTTACCTTCACTTCTCACAATCTAGTCTTTGCTTTTGCTGCTCACAATGTGGTCTCCTCTACATCGGGGAAATGTCACATTGACTGGGTGACTACTTTGCAGAACATTTACATTCTGCCCGCAAAAAAGACCCTGAACTTTCAGTTGCCACTTTAACCCACCACCCTGTTCCCTGGGCAACATCTCTGTCTCTGGCTTGCTGCAGTGATCTAGCAAAGCTCAACGCAAGCTGGAAGAACAACACCTCATCTTCCACTTGGGGACCCTGCAGCCCTCTGGACTCAATATTGAGTTCAATAATTTGAGGGCCTGAACTCTCCCATGTCCCAGCCCCCCCACCCCACACACCAGGCCTTGTTATCACAGCCTGCCATTACACGTTACCTATTGTTAGTCACTAACAGTTTCCATTAACAGCTATTCACCCTCCCTAGCCAGATCGGTTAACTCTATTGTCTGACCAACTGTTCTTCTCTCTCTTTGGGCTCTATCCCCACCTATTGTTCACTCCTTACCCTCTCCCTGCACCCTATCTTCTGCATAAAAACCAACATTTTCCTACCTACCATCAGTTCTGAGGAAGGGTTACCGGACCTGAAACATTAACTCTTATTTCTCTCCACAGATGCTGCCAGAACTGCTGAGCTTTTCCAGCGCCTTCTGTTTTTTATCCCAGGGATTTTTATGCCTTCTCAAAATCAATAAATCTAAAATTGTATCAGCAAAATTACATTAAATGATTGATGCAATTGCGATTGTAAAAGCTAGTTTCCCTATGATTGTGAATGGTATTGAAAAGGATGCTACCTTTAAATTAAAAAATAGCAGATGATTGTAATATTCTGTCGATTGGACGACAGCCAGAAAGGATCAATGATCATTTTTATAGTGGATCCCAATGATTGAAATACTTTGTGAATGGGTTTTCTGTTACTCCACAGCATTGGAGAAATGATGGAGATATTTTTAGACATTGAGATATGGTGTCATTTCATTGCATGTATTTATTGCTCATCTACAATTACCTTTGAATGAGCAGTCATCAGATGTTGATTTCAGAATCTCAACAGGGGTTGAGGAATAAAGTCTGGATGGAAGTAAGTTCCCAAGCATGGGGAAAGAAGAAACAGAGCCACGATTACATACCTCCACATAGATACTTGTAAGCAGTGACCAGGAGTGAATTGTATTATCCATTCATCTGGGAAATGAAACTGCATATAACCAGTGTTGATGGCAAACTGAATTCTGAATGGGGTGATATAACACTTCTGTGACAAAGTGTTAAAAATTGAAGTCAACAAACTATATCTATTCAGTTGAGAGATAAAAGGTACTGCAGATGCTGGAGAATCCGAGATAACAAGGCGTGGGGCTGGATGAACACAGCAGGCCAAGCAGCATCATAGGAGCAGGAAAACTTGACGTTTCAGGCCTAGACCCTTCATCAGACCTTTCTGATGAAGGGTCTAGGCCCGAAATGTCAAGTTTTCCTGCTCCTATGATGCTGCTTGGCCTGCTGTGTTCATCCAGCCCCACGCCTTGTTATCTCTATTCAGTTGAGACTTTCCATGGATTGCCACTTTGATGTGGCGGTGATGCGTGAGTGTTCCGTCATTCCTGAGACTAACGGTGTCAGAAGTTCTCAACTCCCAGACTCCTGGTAGGGCCACCCATGACTGTCAAGTCAGAGGGGAGAAACTAGACAAAGCATAATGCAAAACAAGTCCTCGGTCGCAGTCCAGGCAAAAGGTATTTATGTGCTATCAACAGCTGTTGGTGGGTCAAGGTCTGCAGCAGTTGGGAGATCCCCAATTGTCAATGTTTCCTTGCCACTGGAACTGGATCTACCTTCCTTTAAGGACTCCATGCCTAATGACGTGCAACAACATTCCCACATTAAAAGATGCTCTGCGTAAGGCATCAACCTAAAGGAATTCAACCCTCCACAGAATTTCTGAGATAGACAATCATAATGATTAGCGAGTGATTGCCAATAACATGAGAGTTTACATCAATAGTCAGGGCAGGAAGGTCTTGTGATTTAGGATAGTTTCCAGACCTCTTGGCCAGAAAGTCCTTACTAAAGTCCCGACTACAACGGAGGTGCATCATAGCATGTCCAAATAAGTGATTGTTTTAAAAGGTTTCAGAAAGGAGCAGAGGAAATATCATTGGCTCATACAGCATTGAAACACACTGTTTGGCCCACTATGTCTGTGCTGACCAACAAACACTAAACTGCACTAATCCCATTTAACTGCACTTGATCTAGAACCTACTTTGCCCTGGCATTTTAAGTGCTCATCCAGATTCGTCTTAACTATTGTGAGAATACCTGCCTCCACCATCCTTTCAGGCAGCATGTTCCATATTTCTACTACCTCTGGGTGAAATAAATCTCTCAGACCTCCTCTAAATCACCTATTCCTCTTATCCTTACAAGAGAAGGAAACATGAAACTCCATAGGTAGCCATCCAACAGTGTCAACTGGTAACAATGTAAAGTGTTCTGGTTGGTCTGTTTAGTAAATGGTTTATTCTTAAAAACATAGATTGCGCAAGTCTCCATCATCACTTTAACCAGCTCGATATCTGAATTTGTTTCCGTAAGTGATAACAATTTTATTTATTCACTTGTGGAACGTGGACATTGCTGGCTGGGCCAGTATTTATTGCCTTGCCTCTCCGCTGTTCTTGTAACCATTGTATATTTTTGGTTAGACCAGTTGAGTTTCTGGTCAATAGTGGCCACCAGGATGCTAACTGTCCTTGAGAAGGTGGTGATGAGCTGCCTTCTTAAGTCACAGCAGTCCATGTATTGTGGATGGACCTATAATGCTACTAGGGAGGGAATCCTAGGACTTTAATCCAGCAACACTCAAGGAATAGCGATACATTTCCAAATCAGGATGGTGAGTGGCTGGGAAGGAAACTTGCAGGTGGTGATGTTCCCGATCTTTAAATTAAACCTACTCGAACATCTTGCATCACACAAACCAGCCTTGCTTCCATTGACTCCATCTACACCTCCTGCTGCCTTGAGAAAACAATCAACATAATCGAAGAACCCTCCCACCCCAGTTGTACTCTTTCCCACCCTCTTCCATCAGGCAGAAGATACAAAAGTTTGTAAACATGTACCAACAGATTGAAAAATGGCTTCGTTCCTGTTGTTGTCAGACATTTGAATGGATCTCTCATATATTAGAGTTGATCTTACTCTGCACCTTCTCTGTATCTATAACACTATACTCTGCATTCTGTTCTACTACCCCCATGTACTTATCTAAGGTCTGATTTGCCTAGATAGCACACAAAACAATACTTCTCACTGTATCTCGGTACAAGTGAGAATAATAAATCAAATCAAGCCAAATGAAATCCTTACTTAAAGACAGGTGATCACCCACACTCCTAACCTCACTTAAATGATTTACTGTGGCTCAATAGAAGCTTTGCTTCACACTGAACAAAGAGGATTTCAGCAGAGGACACTTAAGAGTCAATGATGTAGCTATTGGTCAGGACTAACCTGAGGTCAGACACCAGTGAACCAGATGGGGTTTTTATCACAATTAATGATTTCCATTACAGACATTACATTTCAGTTCCAGGTTTTATAAACTGAACTTAAATTCCACCAGCTGTCATGGAGGCACCTGTGTTAGGGTTGAGGTTTGGGTTGACCATGTCCCCAGAGCAATACCATAGGCCTCTGGATTCCTGGCTGTGTGATATTACCACAATACCACTATCTCCCCCTGTGGGACAGGCTGTCCAGCCGTAAATATTCCATACCGTACTTCCTGCTCATGCATCAACAATATCTGCATTACTGATTTTGGACAGATGTGTAGTCCTGTCACTAGGAAGTCCATGAATTTAGAACTGGGTCCTTCATTTCGACAGATGGACCTGGATCTAATATCTCTGATAACAAATGGAACCTTGAACAGACCTGCACTCCCTTGGTGTTACCCTATGGCATTGGCACAGATATCTGCAAATCCTCAATGAGGCCAGAACCCACACTGTTTCAGCATAACAGATAACCCCTCCCCACAATCACTGTGTCACCCCTGTTTCAAATCTATGCTTTTATCATCTCCTAGAAAACAAGTGATAAAACATAAGTTTGGATTTTATAAAGATACCTTTTTCTAGCTTGATTTCAGATTCTGTGATTTAATAAATTGATTTAAAAATTATTTACTCAGTTCACAAACATAACAATGGTGTCACACTTTTTTCCATGAAATCAGTAATTTCTCCATTTTAGCTTTTACAGTTCAATCAGTAAATATAATGCAGGAAATTAAAGGAAAACTCTGTCGTTATATTTGAAACATTAAACTTGTTGATTCCTTGTGTTCCTCCAGGATTATTGTCCTGAACATAAATTAGCATAAGATACATAGAATGTGAACAAGATACCTAATTATATTTACAGGATTTAGAAAACTGAGATGCATAACTTCCAGGTAAAAGGATTTTTAAATCTACAATCCAGTTAATTGCTCCTATATGTTTGGTGAAATTTAGAATTCTGACATGAGATTTGATTGCATATTCCTTAGAGAAACATTACCATAAAATCTACCTAACAAATTCGGTATCACTGTTTTTTTTTCCCCATCAGATGAAGCTAAGATTGGCAACAGAAGATGATGCCACAGGCATTTCTCTAACTGCACAGCATTGTGTTCCACACGGTGGTAAAGTATAACAGGGCAGTTTAACCTTTGAAATATCAGGACTAATGCAAAAAGTACTGACACAGGTTTGTTAAGTTTCCCAAGAAAATTCAGTAATTTTTCACAGTTTGTGAGAGCTAATTCATTTGCTCAGCATGTTGTTCTCCCTCTGTTCCAGTCACTAAAATGATGAAGAGTATTGTGGTTACAGCAGGGAAGGAGGAGGCCACTCAGCGCTTTTAGTGCATCCAGGCTTCATTGAGATTGTGGCTGATCTGTGATCTAACTCAGTAAACCTTCACTATCTCCATTTCCCCTCATATCTTTGATAAACAAAACATTCTCAGTATTAGATTTAAAATGTAAAATTACTTTAGCATCAGTTACAATTTCCTGAGGAGAGTTGCAAACTTCAGCATGGTTTATTTTGTTGTAATCCCTGTGGGCAAATGGTAAACCAATCACATTTTCTGAATGAAGAGATTATCAACAAAATTTCACCGTCTGTGCCTTTTACATCACAACTTATACTTAAATTAACAGGGAAATGGTTATTCAAATAAAGAGGTCAGTTTTACTTTAAATGGTTGAGACAACAGAGATACCTCTTATGAAACCATGAACACCTGCACCAGTCCCCATACAAATACAGACTAAATAGCTACACAGTTCTTTATTCATGCAGGATAGGTCACCGGTCCTATCCAAGAACAACATTCACTCCAAACTTCATGAGCACAATGATCATCAATGGATGATACATCTACAAATTCCAAACCTCAGGTCACAACAGTTTTGATAGTGTAGCTTTCGAGAGTTTCTGTTTAGCCAACCAACAAATAAACTCTATTTTATGGCAAGGCCCCTTTTGGGAAAACACTCAGCTCTTTAACATCTCCAAATGTTTCACTCAACCTTTCAGGCTTTAGACATTTTTAGGTAGTTTGCACAATGTCACCAAAAGATTCTGTCTCCTTTTCTGCCAGAGAGAAAAAAAAAGACCTCTTCCTGACAGTGATTTTAGCTTCTTCTCATCACACAAATTCTGTGTTCCTCGTTCTGTCTCTATCTGCTTTCTCTTTGTGTGTATGTTTGTGGAGACTGCCTTCACCATCCAGCTCCCCTACTACATTTGTGATGTTTACTTCTGGAGCCGTTTTCTTCACCACCTTTTGATGACCATTTTCTAAGGAAATACATGACCTTCTTACTTTTCTTCAGGAAATATAATACGTCATTCATATATTAACATTTATTTCCAATCATGTATTTATTCTGCAAGTGTGTTGCCATCCTCCCCAGCATTGGTCTTTCCTGCAAATTTGTATATTTGCTTATTTAGGAATGATGTTTTTGATTTCCAAGTTCAAACTATTGATTCAAGTAATGAACAATAGTCCTAGCAGTGCTCACCTGGAACACCAGACCCCACCTCCAGCATATCTGAACAGTTACCCTTTATCTCCAATTCTCTGCTTTCCATCTTTCAGCTAAGTCATTGCATTCACAGATTCTGACATCAGAAATAGTTGAAATTTGATACCAGTTTTGAGTTGTTTCTAAAAATAATTAAAGAAGAAAAAAGTTAAAGTAAGTGTTGAATCAGACTAGAGAATTAACAATAGAAAATAAGGAGCTGGCAGATGAACTGAACAGCAATTTAGCATGTGTTTTTGCTTTAGTGGATACAAGTAACATCTCAGAAGCAGCAAAATCAGGAAATGGAAAGGACAGAGGACCTCAGGAAACTCACAACCACCAGAGAACTGGTACTGAGTGAACAGTTGGAGATGTGAGCTTGGATCTTGATGGATTTTATCAACCAGAAGAAGCAGTTAGAGAGAGTGGCCACATTGGTTTTAATTTTACAAAGCTCCTTTGATTCAGGAATGGTTCCATTAAATTGGGCGATAGTTAATGCAACTCCTGCATTCAAAAAAGGAGGGAAGAAGAAAGCTGGAAATGACTGAACAGTTAGCTTAACATCTGCCAAAGGGAAAATATTATAAGCTATTTTGAAAGAAATTGTAGCAGGTCAGTTGGAATATATCAAGACAGCATGATTTCATGAAAGGGAAATCATGTTTGACTACTCCGTTGGGGTTCTTTCAGGAGGCAACTTGTCCTATGGATAAAGGGAGACCTACTGATATACTATACTTAAATATTCAGCAGGCAATTGATAAGATGCCACATCAAAGATTCTTGCAGTCAATAAAATAGTATGGGGGCTGACACATTGAAATGGATAGAATTTGGCTGAAATATAGGAAGCAGATAATAGGTGTAAAGGAGGCTTTTGCGGTAAGTGGTGTGCCACAGGGATTTGTGTAGGGACTCCAGCAGTTTGTATAACTGAGGTAGATGAAGCAATGTAACGTACAGTTGCCATATTTGCTGACAACACAAAGAAAGGTAGGAAAGTAAGTTATGAAGAGGGCACAAAGAAGTCAGAAAAATAAGACAATAGGTTGAGAGTGCAAAGCTGTGGCAAATGGAGTATAATGTGGGAAGATGTGAAACTGTCTACTTTGCAGGAAAAATGAAAAAGAATATTATCACAATGGTGAGAGATTGCAGAACTTTGCGATCCAGACAGATCTACTTCTCTTTTCTAATTTATGGGATGTGGGTGTGACTGGCTGGGCCATGCCTAGTTGCCCTAGGTCAGCTGCCTTCTTGGACCACAGCAGTCCATGTAGTTAGGCCCACAATGTCCTTAGGGAGGGAATTTCAGGATTTGACCCAGTGATGGAAAAACGATATATTTCCAAGTCAGGCTGGTGAGTGATTTGGAGGGGAACTTGCAGGGGCTGGTGTTCATATGTGTCTGCTGCCCTTGTCCTTCTAAATAGAAGTGGATGTGAATATGGAAGGTTATGTCTTAGAATGGGGGTCTAAGTGCATGAATCACAGAAGGTTAATATCGCAGGTATAGCAGGTATTTGGGCAAGCTGATACAATGCTATCACAGGGGAAATTGAATACTGAAGTTGGGAGATAATGCTTCATTTATACAGGGCATTGGTCAGACCATATCTGCAGTACTATGTAGAGTATTGGTCACTTTATTTTGGGGAGTATGGGAAAGATTTAGAAAACGTTTGCCAGATTAATACCTGGAAATAGGGTGGGTTTGTTTTATGAGGAAAGCTTGGACAAGCTAGGCTTGTATTTGCTAGAGTTTAGAAGGGTAAAACACATCCTGTTTGAAATATATAAAGCCCTGAGTGTTCTTATCACGGTAAATGTGGAGAGGATGATTCCTCATGGCAGAATGCCACTGTTTAAAAATTGGGTGTTGCCCTTTTAAAACAGACATTAGGTGAATGTATTTTTTTCTCTCAGAGGGCTGTGAGTCCATGGTACACTTTTCCTCAAAAGGTGATGGATTCAGAGTTCCTGAATGTTCTTAGGCAGATGTAGATTCTTTAGAAAGGATTTTAAAGGTTGTCTGGGATGTGCAGGAATGTGGACTTGAGGTTACAGACAGATCAATCATGATCCTATTGAATGGCAGAGCAAGCTCGAGGGGCTGAATGGCTTACTCTTGCTCCTGCTTCCTCATTTTAGATCATCGTTAATTGATATGTTACCTGCTATTTTGATAACTTCAGCATATTCTCAAACCACAAATATCTTACAAAATACTGCCAAATTACAGTTGAAATATATTTCTGTTTTAATTTCATATCCACTAGCCAGTCATAACTTTTATTAAACAAAATGATTTAAAACTCTGGACTCCCTGTGCTTTGGTGTTACAACTTTTTTGCTGTTAGGAGAAATTGTCAAGAAACCTGGGTCCAAATGTTTCATTTCCAGTCACTGGATGATTTAAAGGTAATGATATAAGAATAATAAACTAGCCATCAGTATTTCTAACCTATTACCGTCTCCGACGTATATTAAAATGTATACAGTCATTCAATAATTTACATGATTCATTGGCACTAAGTGTGATGACAGATAATTGGACACTCAGTGCGTACATTACATTAGCGTGACTGTAATCAGATTTAAACACAGAATGCTGGAGAAATTCAGCAGGTCTGGCAACATCTGTGAAGAGAAAAGCAGAGTTAATGCTCAGATTGAGAACTGATACTATCAGACCTCCTGAAATTCTCCAGCATTACTTATGCTTGTTCTAGATTTCCAGCATCCTCAGTGTTTTGCTTTTATTTCTATGATTACATTTATGTGTCCTTTCAGTTGAAGTGACAGGATGCAGAGAGTGGAAATACATGGACAGAAAAAAAAACTCAACAAAACTGGACCATTAACTCCTCTACATGTAAATGGAAATAAATGTCATTAATTCCATTCACTGATCTCACTCTCTCTGTACTTGCCATCACTAATGTAAATACCAAATAAAATAAATCAGGCACTGCGGCAAACTGGGGTGAAGAATATTAGAAACTGATAAGTTTTGGTAAATAAAGTACTGCATTATAAACTTGGCCCACATTGTGTTGTCAAACTCAAAGCATTCACAGCAGTACACTGTAGAAAAATTGCACACAAACAGAAACACGAAACATGCTGAGCCAAGTTATACATCACTGGACAGTGATTTATTTAAAGCATTCCTCTGATCTCTGACAAAAGCTGAATATTGCGTTAAATCAGCTTTGCTGCATTTCCTGTGCTAAAATATTCTGATCAAAATAATTATTATAGGGAGAGGAGGCTTGACTTTCTGACTGGTTTATATTTCACTTTAACAAACTGAATGCACACTTTCCTATCATTGCGGAGATTCTGAATAAAATATGTTTGTTTTTAAAAAACCTATATAGGCCCAGCCTAGTACCTATTTCATGAAGAGTTACAAAATATTGAGAAATTAGAATTTCACTTTTTTTTCTCAATTGTAAAATCGACCTAGCCCAGAATCCTATTGCAGCCATGACTCAAGAGTTTGATGAAAAGTGGAACATAATTACACAGCAGTACTGGATTATTCAGTCTTCCTACAGTATGCTTAGCAGCTGCTTCTTCTGCTAATCACACAGGAGACAAGGATAATTGAAAATGTGGAATAAAATCTTTCCCATACAGAAAAAAATTAATGTTAAGTGTCTCGGGAATCAAAACCAAAAGACAGAAATGGCTTCAGAGAATTCTGGAGCATCTCCCTTCCCTCAGTCTCTCCCGGCTGCAGGATTTGGAAGTTTTAGAGCTCATGGAATAAAAGGGACAGTGGTTACATGGATCTAAACTTGCTTGAGTGACAGAAAACTAAAAGTAAGAGAACATAGAAGAGTACAGCACAGGAACAGGCCCTTCAGCCCACTGTGCCTGAGCTAACCATAATGATCTAAACTAATCCCACCTGCCTGTTCGTGCGTCTGCCTCTTAAACTTTGTTACTGTATCTACTCCTACCACCTCCCTGACAGGATATTCTAGACACCTATCACTCTCTGTGTAAAAACATTTCTTCACCCATCTCCCTTAATCTTGCCCCTTCTCACCTTAAACTTATGTGTCCCAGTATTTGACATTCTTGGGAAACAGACTCCAACTATCCACCTTATCAATTTCTCTCATTTTTATATAATTCTATCAGGTCATCCTCAGCCTCTGAAGTTCGAGCAAAACCATAAGACTATAGATGAGTAAAGTCCAAAGATGCACAGGTTAGGTGCACTGGCCATGTTAAATTGCCCATAGTGTCCTGGGATGTACAGGCTAGGTGGGTTAGCCATGGGGAAATGCAGGGTTATAGGGATAGGGTAAGGGGGTGAGTCTGGGTGAGACGTTCTTCAGAAGGTCAGTGTGGACTCAATGGGGTACATGGCCTGCTTCCATACTATAGGGATTCCATGGAATCTATGATTCTATGATAAGATTGTCAGAACAGAATTTACGTCATTTGGCTCATTAAATATGATCTGCCATTCAATCACGGCTGACACGTTTCTCAAAATTAGAATAATAGGTCGGCACAACATCATGGGCCGAAGGGCCTGTACTGTGCTGTACTGTTCTATGTTCTATGTTCAACCCCAGTCTCCTGCTTTTTCTCTGTATCCTTGTTCCCCTTACTAATCAAGAACCTATCTATCTCTGTCCTAAATACAGTCAATGACTTGGCTTCCACAGCCTTCTGTGGCAGTGAGTTCCACAAATTAACCACCCTTGGCTGAAAATGTGCCTCCTCATCTCAGTTCTGAAGGATTATCACTTGACTTTGAGGCTGTGCCCTTGAGTCCTAGTCTCTTCTGCCAGTGGAAACATCTTTGCCACGTCCACACTATCTTCTCAGTATTCTGTTTATAAGTTTCAATCAGATCCCCCCTTATCCTAAACTCTATTGAGTATAGACCCAAGAGTACTCACTACTCCTCATATGACAAGCCCTTCATTCTCTGGACTCCCTCCATCACTAGCACATCCTTCCTTAGATAATAATTCTATTCTTTTTACATCATTCCATGATCTGCTTACACATAGAGTCATACAGCATGGAAACAGACCCTTTGGTCCAACCAGTCCATGCCAAGTATAATCACAAACGAAACTAGTGCCACCTGCCTGCTCCTGGCCCATATCCCTCCAAACCTTTCCTATTCATGGATCTATCCAAACGTCTTTTAAGCGTTGCAGTTGTACCCACATCCATCACTTCCTTACGAAGTTCATTCCACGTGCAAACCACACTCTGTGTAAAAATTTTGTCCCACATCTTTTTTAAATATCTGTCCTCTCATCTGAAAAATGTGCTTCCTAGTCTTGAAATCCTGCATCCAAGGGAAAAGACAGCTACCATTAACTCTATCTGTAACCCTCATTATTTTATAAACATCTATCAGGTCGCCTCTCAACTTCCTACACTCCAGTGAAAAATGTCCCAGCCTATCCAGCCTTTCTTTATAACTCAAACCTTCCATACCCAGAACATCCTGGTAAATCTCTTCTGAACCCTCTCCAGCTTGACAATATTCTTCCTATGACTGGGCGACCATAACTGGACACAGTATTCCAGAAGAAGCCTTACCAATGTCCTGTACAACCTCAATATGATTTCCCGACTCAAATACTCAAAGGATTGACCAATGGAGACAAGCGTGCCAAACGCTTTTTTAACCACCCTGACCATATATGATGCAAATGTCAAAGAATTCTGTACCTGCACCCCTCTGTTCCTCTAATTCCTGCTGGCTATTGGGAGGCTTATAGTACAACCCAATCACAGTGATTGCAGCTTTCATATTCCTGGGTTCTGTACAAACAGCCTTGCTGGATGAGCCCAACAAGATGTCCTCTCTTGGTACAACTGTGACATTCTCCTTCATCAGTATTGCAGCTCTCCCACTTCTCTCTCGATCATACCTGAAACATCTAAACTCTGGAATGTTGAGCAGCCAGTCCCACCTTTCTCTCAAGCAAGCTTCTATAATGATTACTACATTGTAGTCCCATGTGCTAAATCAGGTTGATTTAGCGAACTGACTTTTTGGGCTAGAGGAAGGTTTGCAGTGGAATTCTCCAGGGGTTGATGTTGGGATCCTTGTTTTTTCTGGTATATGTAAATAATAATCATGTAGATTTAGGTGTACAGGGACTATAAAAAAAGTTCCGATTTATGCAAAAGTCATAAGCGTTGCAAATTGTGAGGGGGACAGTGTATAACTTCAGAAGAAAAGAAACAAGTTGCTGGAATGGGCAAATAGGTGCAAATGGAGTTCAAAGTTGCTAAGTGTTTTAATTTGGTCGAACGAACACTGCGTATAAATAAAGAGGATGCAGCAGCAGAAGAACCTTTGCGTACATGTGCACAAGTAACACAAGGTGGTCAGGGCAAGTAGAGCAATCAGTTCATAAAGCATCCAGTTTGCTGAACAGGTTTAGATTTAGAGATAGTAGGAACTGCAGATGCTGGAGAATGTGAGATAACAAGGTGTAGAGCTGGATGAACACAGCCGGCCAAGCAGTACCAGAGGAGCAGGAAGGCTTACGTTTTCTGAAGAAGGGTCTAGACCTGAAATGTCAGCCTTCCCGTTCCTCTGATGCGGCTTGGCCTGCTGTGTTCATCCAGCTCTACACCTTGTTATCTCAGGTTTAGATATAGCATAGTTTTGCGCGGCACAGACTCAATAAACTGAAGGGCATCGTCTGTACCGTATGATTTTATGACAGAAGATTCACAGGAATGGTTCAGGAGTGTGGACTGTTGGTGATGAAAATAGTTTGGAGAACTGGGACTTTTCTACTTCGGGAAGAGAAGAATGAAATAGGCAAAATCATGAGGGGTCTGGAAAATGCTCCACTCATGAAATGGTCAAGAATAAGAGGATGCAGATTTAAATAACTAGTAAAGGAAGTAAAGTGTTATGGGGAGAAACCTTTTCAAACAAGTAATTAGGGGTCTGGAATATGCTGCCTGAGAGTACAGTGGAGGCAATTTTGTGATTCTGTGATATAGAGTCACAGAGATGTACAGCACAGAAACAGACCATTTGGTCCAAATTGTCCATGTTATCTAGATGTCCTAGATAAATCTAGTCCCATTTGCCAGCATTTGGCCCATATCCCTCTAAACCCTTCCTATCCACATACCCAACCAGATGCCTTTTAAATATTGTAATTGTATAGCCTCCACTTCCTCTGGCAGCTCATTCCATACACACACCACCCTCTGCATGAAAAAGTTGTCTCTTAGGTCCCATTTAAATCTTTCCCTTCTCACCTTAAACCTATGTCCTATAGCTTTGAACTCCCTCACCCTGGGGAAAAGACCTTGGCTATTCACCCTATCCATACCTCTCATGATTTTATAAACCTCTATAAGGTCAGCCCTCAGCCTTCAATGTTCCATGGAAAATAGCCCCAGCCTATTCAGCTTCTCCCCATACTTTAAACCTTCCAACCCTGGCAACATCCCTGTAAATCTATTCTGAACCCTTTCAAGTTTCACAATATCCTTCCTATAACAGGGAGACCAAAATTCTACACAATACTCCAAAAGTGGCCTAACCAATGTCCTGTACAACTGCAATATGATCTCCCAACACCTACAGTCAATGCACTGACCAATAAAAGCAAACATACTAAATGCCTTCTTCACTATCCTACACCTGCAAATCCAATTTCAAGGAACTATGAACATGCACTCCAAGGTCTCTTTGTTCAGCAATACTCTCCAGGACCTTACCATTAAGTGTATAAGTCCTCTCCTGATTTGCCTTTCCAAAATGCAACACCTCACATTTATCTAAATTAAATTCCACCTGCCACTTCTCAGCCCATTGGACCATCTGATTAAGATCCTGTTGTAAGCTGAGGTAACCTTCTTCACGGTTCACTACAACCCCAATGTTGGTGTCATCTGCAAACTTACTAACCATAACCCCCATGCTCACATCCAAATCACATGTATAAATGACAAAAAGCAGTGGATCCAGCACTGATCCTTGTGGCACACCGCTGGTCACCCCAATCTGAAAAGCAACCATCCACCACCAATCTCTGTCTTCTACCATCAAATCAGTTCTGTATCCAAATGGCTAGTTCTCCCAGTATTCCATTTGATCTAACCTTGTTAATCAGTCTACCATGAAGAACCTTGTCAAATGCCTTACTTAAGTCCACATAGATCATGTCCACTGATCTGCCCTTATCAACCCTCTTTGTTACTTCTTCAGAAAACTCAATCAAGTTAGTGAGACATGATTTCCCATGATTTCACAAAGCCTTGTTGAATATCCCTAATCAGTCCTTGCCTTTCCAAATACAAGTAAATCCTGCCCTTCAGGATTCCCTCCAACAACTTGCCCACCACTGATGTCAGGCTCACCGGTTTATAGTTCCTTGGCTCTTCCTTACCATTTTTCTTCAATAGTGGCACCAAGTTACTCAAACTCCAGGCTTCCGGCACCTCACCTGTGGCTATTGATGATACAAATATCTCAGCAAGGAGCCCAGCAATCACTTCCCCAGCTTCCCACAGAGTATACATGATCAAGTCATGGGGATTTATCCATCTTTATGTGTTTGAAGATATCCCCAGTAATATGGACATTTTTCAAGATGTCATTATTGATTTCCCAACATTCTAAAACTTCCATATTCTTCTCCACGGTAAACACTGATGCAAAATACTCATTTAATATCTCCCCCAACACCTATGGTTCAACACACAGGTGTCCATGCTGATCTTTAATGGGCCCTATTCTCTCCTTAGTTACTCTTTTGTCTTTAATGTATTTACTAAATCCCTTTGGATTCTCCCTAACCCTATTTGCCAAAGCTATCTCATGTCCCCTTTTTGCCCTCCTGATTTCCCTCTTAAGTATAATCCTACGGCCTTTACACTCTAATGATTCACTCGATCTCTGCTGTCTATACCTGACATATGCTTTCTTCTTTTTCTCGACCAGAACCTCAATTTCTCTGGTCATTAAGCATTTCCTACACCTACCAGCCTTGCCCTTCATCCTACAGGAACATACTGTCTCTGAACTCTCCTTATCTCATGTTTGAAAGCTTCCCATTTTCCAGCTGTCACTTTACTTGCAAACCTCTGCCTCCAATCAACTTTTGAAAGTTCTTGACTAATAGCATCAAAATTGGCCTCCCTCCAATTTAGAACTTTAATTTTTAGATCCAGTCTATCCTTGTCCATCACTATTTTAAAATGAATAGAATTATGGTCACTGGCCCCAAAGTGCCTCCTCACTGACACCTCAGTCACCTGCCCTGCCTTATTTCCCAGGATTAGGTCAAGTTTTGCACCTTCTCTAGTAAGTACATCCACATTCTGAATCAGAAAATGTTCTTGTAGACAATTAACAAATTCCTCTCCATCCTAGCCTTTAACATTATGTCAGTCCCACCCTATGTTTGGAAAGTTAAAATCCCCTACCACCACCGCCCTATTATTCTCACAGATAACTGAGATCTCCTGACAAATTTGTTTCTCAATTTCTCACAGACTATTTGGGGATCCATAGTACAATCCCAATGAGGTGATCATTCCTTTCTTGTTTCTCAATTCCACCAAAGTAACTCCCCTGGATGTATTCCCAGGAATATCCTCCTTAAGTACAGTCGTAATGTAATTCCTAATCAAAAACATCACTCCCCCTCCTCTCTTGCACCCTCCCCCCACCCCCCCCCCCCCCCCCTCCCGCAACCCCCTTCCTATCTTTCCTATAGATTTTGACCCAGCGATAGTGAAGGTATAGTGATATATTTCCAAGTCAGGATAGTGAGTGTCTTGGAGGGGATCTTGGAGGTGGTGGTGTTCCCATATGTCTGCTGCCCTTGTCCTTCTAGATGGAAGGGATTGTGGGTTTGGAAAGTGCTGTCTAAGGATCTTTGGTGAATTTCTGCAGTGCATCTTGTAGATCTTCCACACTGCTGCTACTGAGCATTAGTGGTGGAGGGAGTGGATGTTTATGGATGTAGTGACAATCAAGCAGCCACTAGCCTCTATAACCTTCTCCTACTTTGATGCCCATTCATGCCATCTACCCCTGGCCTCATAAGTGTTCCCTCTTCTGTTGCCTGAATTCTATTCTTTGGAGCCAATTCCATCACTCTACACTTTAAGCTCCTCACCAAGACACATCTCTTTGACTAAACCTTTTGCCATTTCAAATATCTGCTGCAAACGCTCAAAACTTTCTGTGTTTCCCTCTTCAAGAACCTCCTTTTGTACATTAAAGTTACAAAATATTGCTGTAGATTAACTCAACCATGGAAATGCAATGAAGTATGCATGAAACCTATTTTCCATAAAAATTAAGTTTCAGATTACATATGAACATTACTGAAATGCTTCAAAATATAATAATATTAAAATGACATTTCCAAAATGCCAGTGTTACATATGATTCAATATTTTAGACAATGCTACACCAATCGAGGCTGAATTCAACCGTGCCATTTCACAAGTAATACCAGGAATAAATGCTCTGTGGAAGATTTGAGGGTCTAGTGTGTGTTGGTTATAGCTCAATGTCTCATGTCACGTCAGGACTTTTTTCTTATTTTTCAATAAGCCTCTCTCAGAGACAATCAATGTTTTTTTTATTTCACAGCTGCCCCTCGCAGATGAAGGACAATCATTTAGCATTTGTCAAAAAAGGGGCACAACAAGCAATTTTTAGTTTATGAGCAACAGACAGGTGAGTTCTATGATGACAGCTCTTCATTGGTTATTACTGCAGCTAATATCTGTTCAGTTTTCTGTACTGACAAAAATCATTTACATTTTACTACATTCATGATGAGTCAGCAGAGCAACTACTTGCGTTAAATCGCCTTTTGTTTTACAACAGTACTCTGCTGACAGTGCATTTCTGCAATGGTGCCAATGTATTTTTCAATCTTTACCTTTTTCTAATTTCTTATTGACATCGGATTTTTCTCATCAAGGTTGGAATTGTTCCGTTAACAGCACAGCTCATCGGGAATCCCAGTACACATAACACTGCTGAATACTGTACCATGTGTCTGCTCCAGCTCATTGTCTAATATATAGCATAACACAGAGGTCATAGCTGTTCATTCCCACTCCAGAAATTGCTGAACCAGGCAGAGGCAAATCATCTTTGTGAAATTATAAGAATTTAAGATTATAATCAGACACAGGTATGACCAAACGAAGTAAGGGTGGATTTGGGGAATGAAGGAAGTGAGAGATGAATGCTGTCCAGGACATCATTGAGGAGAATGTTAGAATGATGGATGAAAAAGAGGAGAAAGAAGAAAGGGAGAAGAGGAAGATGGATTCTAGGCAAGCTGGCAGGTGGTATTCCTAAAATCCTCCTTTAAATTTCAGTTCGAAGTTCTGGAAAAAGATTCCATCAGAAACATTATTTATCTTTACTGTCATACCATTACGTTTCCAGCAAAAAAAAACTGCTTTCAATATCAGAAATTTGTAATTGATTCTGTTTACTCAGAACTTGTATTTCTCTATGGCAAGAGATTCTGACAGAGCACCGCATTTGTTGAGGGGTGGAGCCCTGAGAGAATCTGCGTCTTATTCTAGGGATTGGGAAAACTGTCTCTAATTTAGATGGCGTGGTAGGTACAGAAGAGTCTCAATTAGGCTCATTAATAAGGTACTTAAAGTCAATCTTCAGTGAGGTCACCAAGATTTAAATGATTTAACACTAGTTCAGGATTTAATCTCCGAAGCCTCCTGAAAGCTACCCAACAAGCCCTGTTAATTTTGCTGGTGATCTCTAAGAGGTTTTTCCTCATTGGCTGGTACTCAGTGCCCAATGAAGAGGTCCAGAATCAGGAGAGGTCACCTCCTGAAAACCACCCTTCCCATGAATCCAGAAACTCATATTGACCTATTGTCCAGATGATTAGATTAACTTCTTTATTTGCAACCAGAATAGGAAGCACAAAAATCATCCAACGTCAGTTAATCTTCTGTTGTATAATATAAAATAAAGAACTGCAGATGTTGGAGATCTGAAACAAAAACAGAAACTGCTGGAGAAGCTCAGTATCTGTGGCGTGAAAGCAGAGTTAATGTTTTGCATCCAATGACTCGAGGAATACTCTGGTTCTGATGAAGAGTCATTGAACTTGAAACAATAACTCTATCCTCTCCCCACAGACGCTGTAATCTTCTGTGGCATTGGTCTCAGACAAGAAGACCTAGAAAAAGTCATATGCTTCTTTCCCTTATTTTTTCTTCTGCACCCTGCAATGCTTATTGGTAATAATGTTTGTTCCAAATGTTTCTGAATCTCTCAAAGACTCGTGTTTTTTCATTTGCTTCCTGATTCCCTTAGGTAGGCATGTGCACAGGAAACCACTTGCAGCAATTTCTAAATCAGAGAAACTCAGTTCGTGGGTAAGATAGGTGTGTTATGTCTCTAACTGCTGAGTTAGAGTCACTTTGAATAAATGAAATCACTTATAACTCCATCAGTCAAAGTATTTGCCTCTTTTATGAATCAAGTTGATTAGTCTGCTTATTTCAAGCAAATTAAATGGATGCAATGCTATCCACAGATTTAGCAATCTTTCATTATGTGAACAAATGAACATTTGAACTTACGAATTAGGGGCAAGAGTAGACCATTCAGCCCCTCAAACATGCTCCGCCATTCAATAAAATCATGGCTGATCCAATTGCATTACAAATTCCACATTCACACCAACCCTTGTTGGTTACCCTGCCTGACAAGAATCTATCCTTGTCTGCCTTAATAAATATTCAAAGACCCTGCTCCACTGCTTTCTAGGGTAGAAAATTCACACAACTCTCTGAGAGAAAGAAGTTTCCTCATTACTGTGCTGAAAGAGAAACCGAATTATTAAACTGTGCTCCTTCCTCTGGGCTGACCCACTATTGGAAACACCTGTCCACATCCATTTTGTGAAGACCATACAGGATCTTATACACTTTAACCAAATTATCTCTCACTCTTCTAAACTCCAGCAGAAACATGTCCAGTTTGTTCAATCTTTCCTCTATATCTATTAAATATGCTACCATTCTATTTCACTGAATTCAACCACCTCTGTAAATGCACCAATCTAAAATCTCAACCTGTAGGGAGTTCAGCTTAGATTTCCCTGGCTATGATAGGACAAGGTCAGGTGGGATCTCTGTTAACTCGACATCCGTGAGCTGTGCAAGGATGGTTCCTGACAGCTCTCAAAAATGGTACCCAAAAATGGGATTTTAGGATCAAAATAAACCCTTTCTACCCAGAATTCAGCCCCTTGCCTGACACACAACTTCTCTTGACGGATCACTTAACACAGGAGATTCCTCATCACATTAAACATCATTTGCAGCAAAGTTTTGTAGCTGATCAGGAGATCCTGAGGAAGTTCCTGACACTAAAAGATGTTACCTTGACTTAGAACTATTACAGTAAAAGAAATAAAACTAAAAGGAAAATGACTGCTGACGAAGCAAAATACTGCTGGAAATCTGAAATCTGATGAAAGGTTATTGACCTGAAGCATAACTGTTTCCCTTTTCTCAGATGTTGCCTAACCTGCTGGGTATTTCCAGCATTTTCTGTTTTGATTTTATAATTGACTGTAAGTTTGCATAAAGTTTTTGCACTGTTCCAGCTGGAAATTTGCTTTGTGATCCAAATTCTTTGTTATTCAGTCCAGTTCCCATTGACCCATCCCTTTCCCTGAATGTGCTGACTGACCTGTTGTGTTTATTTCAGAATTTCTTCATCTGCAGTATTGTACTTTTTCTAGTATTGCCAACTAATTGGTTCAGTCTGATAGGGGAAGCTTTTCCTCACAGTCAGGGATTAAGTATGTTGGGACATCAATGTAAATTGTACTTGGTGCATGGTGAGCAGTAAACTTGATGGTGCTATTAACTTTCTTCTATTGTGTTTCTTCCAGACTGGTAAACATTCTTCACGAATCCTTCCACTCTCCCTCACCTTCAACAGGAAAGCAGTGTAGATTTTACTTTAATCTTGCTCAATAGCTTGCAGTTCTGAAGAAGAGTCATCAGATAGAAACGTTAACTCGCTTTTTCCCTCAATAATTGCTGCCAGACCTGCTGAGTTTTTCCAATACTTGCTGTTTTTATTTCAGATTTCCAGGATCCACAACATTTTGCTTTTATATGTGAATTTCCAGCTCACCTTCACTAACTGCATCCGGTGAACATTATTACCCTAAAGTATACCACCAGCTTCCAAAAATTCACAAAATTGATGTTTTTAATGTGCTAAATGATATGTATAAATTGAAATGGAAGGTAACAATTGCATTATCTTAGTTATCAGAATACTAAAAATAAAACACCATTAAAGGTATAATTTTGTTTAGATGCAAAACCTCTAATGTTAGCCTTGAGGTCTTGTGCCAATTAAGTTGAAGGTAATAAATGTCCCAAGGCACTTGATGTCCATTACAGTCTAGTTTAATGATGTTTCCTGCGTAATTAGTTAAATCTATTGTGCTGACTTCATTGAACACTGTGCACATTGCACATGGCTCTCTCAGGCCTAGAGTACACAGCAACATGTTTTTTTATCACAAGCTGGAATACAGGCACACATAAGAGAAAAGATTCAAAGTGACCTCACATAGGCTGGCAGCTGATCCAAAAGCTGAAAAGCACTGAACCTTTCGTGTTTTAAAGGAGATTAAGAGAGAGGAAGTTTCACACAAAGAAAATATTAATACCACACTGATCGCCGTGACTATCCAGGAAGGTGGAAAGGGCAGCCGTCTGTTCACTTTTGTATTGATGCCTCAAACTATTTTTAGCAGTGGAACAAATCCCATGTGAATCATATATGGGTTGAATTTAGAAAAACTGTTGCATGTTATATCTGGAATTCTATTTCAATTCTAGTTCGTGATTAGAATTGGGTTCTTAACAACAAGACAAATCGGCATATTCCTACAGATTTAATAAAAATGTATCCATCAGTCTCTGTTAAATACAAATTTAATTCTGGTTTTAGTCACATTCTGTTCGAGTTATGTTGGCACAGTGGGAACAGATCTAGGAATATTCCTGCTACAGTAATACTTCAGAGAGAGGGTAACTAAGGGAGGGCAATAAATGCCTGCCCAACCAAAGATGCCCATGTCCCACAAATTAATAAACAAACCTTCAGTGAGAAACTCCCTTGCTCTGCAGGGGCTGTGACAAATAATTGCGTGGTCTCCTGCTCACTTCACTATATAGTTACAGATCTTGTTTAAATAAGATAGAAGTGGCCCATCTTTTTTCCCAGAGAAAAGTGAATCTCTGAAATATGTTTCTGGTGAGTGCGATGAGAATTGATTCTCTGTGAACCTTCAGAAAGGAGCTGGTTTGGTTGCTGTTTGGGACAGCAGATGTAGAATCATAGAATCCCTTCTGTGCGGAAAGAAGCCATTCTCCCCATTGAGTCTGCACTGACCCTTTGAACATCATCCCAGTTGTTCACACTTCTGACCTCAGGCTCCCAAAGCAAAGCTCTACCTTAAACTCAGTGCCAGCAGGAGATCTGAGAAGCTGAGCAGGTAAGCTCTTGGGATGTCCTCAAACATTCCTGCTCAAATGTTCCTGCTCACTCACAGGAGACCCTGATTTCCGACTGACTAAGGAACAAAAACAAAATTGCTGGGAAAGTTCAGCAGGTCTGGCAGCATCTGTGAAGGAGAAAACGGAGTTAATGTTTCGGGTCCGGGTGACCCTTCCTCAGAATTCAGTTCAGCAATGGATTCATGGTCATTATTAGATTCCTAAGATAACATGGTGTAGAGCTGGATGAACACGGCAGGCCAAGCAGCTTACACGGTGTAGAGCTGGATGAACACAATTAGATTCTTAATTCCACGTATATTTTCTTGCATTCAAATTCCATCATCTGCCATGGCAGGATTTGAAACCAGGTCCCCAGAACATTAGCTGAGTCTCTGGATTAACAGTCCAGTGATAATACCACGAGGCCATCATCTCCCCATATAACCCTTCACATATATGTTGGAGATTATGTAGAAGGCCTCAGCCAAGATTCTTGTTCAACCAGCTTAGGAAATCATATAAAAAACTGCTGAGCGTAAAGGTCCTTTTGGGAATTTCTTTTAAGCTGAAAAGGGGTCTGTTTTTCACAGGGGTAGATTTTCTTGTTAAAATTGAACATTTGGAATTTAAATGAACCCGTTGATAATTTCCTGAAACTTATTTTAGTAACAGTGAGAAGTCAAGCAAAATAAATGCTCAGATTTTCATTTGGTTCTCAAATATGATTGCCAAGATTGACATTTCTTCCCCCACATTGTCATAGTAACAAAGAGAGAATGGAACAAACACAGAAAATGCTGCAGAAAGTCAGCAGATCTGACAGTATCTGTTGAGAGAGAAACAAAATCAGTCCAATGATGTTTCAGAGATAGTAGGAACCGCCTATGCTCGAGAATCTGAGATAACAAGATGTAGAGCTGGATGAACACAGCAGGTCAAGCAGCATCAGAGGAGCAGGAGGAAGGGTCTAGGCCCAAAACGTCAGCCTTCCTGCTCCTCTGATGTTGCTTGGCCTGCTGTGCTCATCCAGCTCCACACCTTGTTATCTCAGTCTAATGATGCTTTTGCAAGAAGGCTCAGCGGTTACCACTGCTGTCTCACACCAGCAACCCATTCTATTCTAGCCTCAGGCGACTGTCTGTGTGGAGTTTGCACATTCTCCCCATGTCTCCTTGGGTTTCCTCCAGGTGCTCCGGTTTCCTCCCACAGTCCAAGGACATGCAGATCAGGTGGATTGACCAGGGTAAAAACCACACAGAGTCATAGAGTAATAAAGCTTGGAAACAGGCCCTTAGGCCCATTCTGGCCCTTTGGCCCAAACTGGTCCATGCTGACCATGGTGCCCACTCAGCTAGTTCCAATTGCCTGCACTTGGTCAATAGCTCTCTAGACCTTCCTAAACATGGACCTGTTCATGGTGTTCACCGGAACACATCCCTCACGCCCTGTCCCCGCAACAATAACCAAAAAAGAATCCCCCTCGTCCTCACATACCACCCCACCAACCTCCGGTTCCAACACATCATCCTCCGACACTTCTGCCATCTGCAATCAGACCCCACCACCAAAGACATTTTTCCCTCCCCACCCTTATCTGCCTTCCAGAGGGACCACTCCCTCCGCGACTCCCTTGTCCGCTCCACACTCCCCTCCAGCCCCACCACACCCGGCACTTT
This sequence comes from Ginglymostoma cirratum, assembly GCA_024137785.1. NCBI lineage: Eukaryota > Metazoa > Chordata > Chondrichthyes > Orectolobiformes > Ginglymostomatidae > Ginglymostoma > Ginglymostoma cirratum. Next base: position 328,191 of record JAHRHZ010000046.1, read on the forward strand.
TCCTTGTAACCGCAGGAAGTGCTACACCTGCCCCCACACCTCCTCCCTCACCCCAATCCCAGGCCCCAAGAAGACTTTCCACATCAGGCAGATGTTCGCCTGCACATCTGCCAATGTGGTATACTGCATCCGCTGTACCCGTTGTGGCTTCCTCTACATCGGGGAAACCAAGCGGAGGCTTGGGGACCGCTTTGCAGAACACCTGCGCTCAGTTCGCAACAAACAACTGCACCTCCCAGTCGTGAACCATTTCAACTCCCCCTCCCATTCCTCAGATGTCCATCCTGGGCCTCCTGCAATGCCACAGTGATGCCACCCGAAGGCTGCAGGAACAGCAAATCATATTCAGCCTGGGAACCCTGCAGCCCAATGGCATCAATGTGGATTTCACAAGGTTCAAAATCTCCCCTCCCCCAACCGCGTCCCAAAACCAGCCCAGCTCATCTCCACCTCCCTAACCTGTTTTTCCTCTCACCTCAAGCCACACCCCCATCTCCTATCTACTAACTTCATCCCACCCCCTTGACCTGTCCGTCCTCCCTGGACTGACCTATCTCCTCCCTACCCCCCTGCCTACACTCACCTTTACTGGCTCCATCCCCGCCTCTTCGACTTGTCTGCCTCCTGTTCCCCTATCCTCTCCTCTATCCATCCTCTATCCGCCTCCCCCTCTCTCCCTATTTATTTCAGAACCCTCTTCCCCTCCCCCATTTCTGAAGAAGGGTTTAGGCCCGAAACGTCAAGTTTTCCTGCTCCTATGATGCTGCTTGACCTGCTGTGTTTATCCAGCCCCATGCTTGTTATCTCGGATTCTCCAGCATCTGCAGTACCTTTTATCTCTAAACATGGACCTGTCCCATTTTTTTGAAACGTTGCTATTGTACCTGCCTCAACCACTTTCTCTGGCAGCCCATTCCATATACACCCCACTCTCTGTGTGAAGAGATTGCCCCTCAATTCCCTCTTAAATCTTTCCCCTCTCACCTTAAACATATGCCCTCTTGTTTTCAATTCCCTTTCCCTGGGAAAAAGACTATATGCATTCATCCTATCTATGCATCTCATGATTTTATACACCTCAATAGGGTCATCCCTCATTCTCCTACGTTCCAAGGAATAAAGTCCTATCCTGGCCAACTTCTCCTTATAGCTCAGGCGTACTCATCCTGGCAACATCCTTATAAATCTTCTTTGCACACTTTCCTGTTTAATTATGTCTTTCCCATAATAGGGTGACCAAAACTATATACAATACTCCAAGTACGATCTCACCAACAACTTACACAACTGTAACATAATGTCCCAACTCCTATACTCGATGCTTTAACTGATGAAGGCCAGCATGCTACATGCCTTCTTCACCACCCTGTCCACCTGTGACGCCACTTTCAACAAATTATGTACTTGTACTCCTAGGTCCCTCTGTTCTACAACATTCCTCAGGACCTTATAATTTACTGTATAAGTCCTACCTTGGTTTGACGTTCCAAAATGCAGCACCTCACATTTATCTGTATTGAGTTGCATTTCCTAATCCTTAGCCCACTTGCCAATCGGATCAAGATTCCTCTGCAATTCTTGATAATCTTCTTCGCTATCAATGATACCTCCTAATTTTGTATCATCTGAAAACCTTTTAACATGCCTTCTACATTCAAATCCAGATCATTTATGTAAGTAACAAATAACAAAGGTCCCAGCACTGGCCCCGTGGCACACCACTAGTCACACGCCTCCAGTCTGAGAAACAACTTTCAACCATCACCCTCTGCTTTCTCCTAACGAGGCAATTTTGAATCCAATACGCTAGCTCTCCCTGGATCCCATGCAACCTAACTTTCATGACTAGCCTGCTGTGCAGCACCTTGTCAAAGGCCTTACCAAAGTCCATATAGACAACATCCACTGCCCTACCCTCATTTATCCTCCTGGTTGCCTCTTTGAAAAACGCTGAAAGATTTGCCAGACATGCCTCCCCATGCACAAATCTATGTTGACTATCCTAATCAGACCTTGCCTATCCAAATGTTGGTTAGTGGGGAGGGGTATGGGGATGGAGTAGGGGTGGGTCTGGGTGGGATGCTGCTCAGAGTGTTAGTGCACTTCCAATGGGCCAAATGGCCTCTTTCCACACTGTAAGGATTCTATGATTTGGTGAATTGCAGGAGGTGCAACACGGGCCCGTTTACTTCCTTACTCCTCACTATCCAAGGCTCCAGACATACCTTTCAGGTGAAGCAACAACTTACGTGCACTTCATCTAATATAGTCTATTGTATTCACTGTTCACAATCTCCTTAACAATGAGGAGATGGAATGTAGACTGGGTGACTACTTCACAGAACACTTACATTCTATCTGCAAAAATTAACCTTAGTTTCCAGATGCCTGTGTTCCCTGGTCAATATTTCTGTCTCAGTCTGCTGTCCAGCTCCAGCAACGCCAAACACAAACTGGAAGAATAACATCTCTTCTTCTGCCTCGATACCTTACAGCCTCCATGTCCAGACACCTATGACCAGACACGCAGGAACTGTTTAACATGGGCTTTTCCCAGCATAGCCAACCCATTTTCAACCATTTACATTACTCACTGGTATTTATCTCCCTCTTGCCTTATATCAATAATCGCTTTGCTTGCCAATCCCTTTTCTCTCTCTGTCTCTGGGCACCATCACCATGTACTCTACTCTCCCTAGCACCAGCCCATTCTCCCTTCCCCTCTCCCCAACACCCCAAAACACCACCAGCAGCATAAATACCACACTTTCCGAGCTGTTTCCAGTTCAGACGGAGGGTCACTAGACTCGAAACATTAACTCTCTTTACAGTTGCTGCCAGACTTGCTAAGTTTTTCTAGCATTCTGTGTTCTCTTCAGATTTTCAGCATCGACAGTATTTGCTTTTAGACCGTGTAAAATTGGTATTACAATAAGTCTCCTTGCATCTGCAACCCATTTTGTTCACCATTTCACCTTTCAGCGAGAATATTTTCCAAACATTGCTTGGAAACCTCATGCAAATCAGTGAATTTAATAACATTTAAATATTATAATCTGGCTTCTCTCGTAGTGCTAACTAAAAAATGAAATCGGCCAATCTGGAATAAGTATCCCATCCCAATGCGAATTGAGGCTCTTTACTATGGTGTCTGACTCAGAGGCAGAAATCCAGCCCAACTGTTCCTTTTATTAGGACAACACCAGAAACTACCAGGACAAAAACAACAGGAGGATGAGTAACTTGGCACTCGGTTGGAAAGGGCTGGTCAATCAGGGCAAGGAACGTTAAAAAAATGATATGTTTTGGGAGTGGAGGTTGATTGGGCGGTACATCGTGCAGATTGGGGACAGGGATGATCCAGAATGAGGTCTTCAGACTATTCCTTTGGAGCCTAAACGTACTTAAATGTGTAAGGTTGGGCTCAGGAACAACATAGATTTTTTTACAAAAACAGTAATAACTGTTTGTGGCTATGCCAGACGCAGGGGGTTGGGGGGGAGGCTTCAGTTATCTCAGAGAACAAAGCCAGAATTAGGGAGATTAGGAATGCAGGAAACTCAAAAATTCACAGGAGGTAGGAATGAGGCTGGAATCGGAGTACCATGAAGAAGTGAAATTGGAAAGCGTCAGTTTCCTTTTTTTTCCGTTCTTTATTCGTTCATGGGATGAGGGCATCGCTGGCTGGGCAGGATTTACTGCCCAGAGGGCAGTTAAGAATCAACCACATTGCTGTGGGTCTGGAGTCACATGTAGGCCAGACCAGGTAAGGATGGCAGTTTCCTTCCCTAAAGGACATTAGTGAACCAGTTGGATTTTCCGTCACAGTCGGCAATGGATTCACAGTCATCATTAGACTCTTAATTCCAGATATTTATTGAATTCAAATTCCACCATTTGCTGTGGCAGGATTTGAATCCAGGTCCCCAGAACATGATGTGGGTCTCTGGATTAACAGTTCAGTGATAATACCACTTGACCATTGCCTCACCATCACTGCTCTTGAAGGTCGGATGCATGCAGTTACAGTATAAAATTGCCAAAATAAAAGCAGAGGCTGCTTCAATGAAAGTGATGCAATAAAAAGACCCAAATCACAGCACAAAAACTTGACAATTGAACAAATACACGAGAATTTGAATAATTCTGGGTTAATTGTAGAGAGTAGATATATTTTTTAAAATGTAATGACGTAATCAATAGTTTTCCTGTTTGCAAGTGTTAATGACAAATGGAAGCATGAATATTGCAGAGCAAATCCCTGTTAAAAAGCAGAAAACCTAAAGAATACAGATTCCAACATTACAAGTCGACAGGCACATTGAATAAAGGGTAACATTAATTTAAAAAACATTCACAATCATTAAACTATTCAAAACACTTCAAGAGTAAAAACTGCACAGATGTTCCTGTTGCAGAAGTGTAAATATGAAGGGCTAATGCAAAGTGCAACACTAAATTAACAGAATAATCGACAACCTTCACTTCAAACATTTATTTATACCAGACAGAATCTGGCAGTTAGTTATAACTGTACTTCAATGAAATTTGTTTAAAAGCCATTAAATTGAACTGAACCTGACACTTCAATAAATATCCACCACTGCCTTAAATATTCGGAATTCTATTAATGTTCAGTGAATCAAGCGTAAAACTGCAGATTGTTTCTCAATTCTCAACTCCCACTACTTCGTGTTCTCCATTCATTTAATCTAAAGCAGAATAAAGAATTACTTTTTCATTCCTCCTTCCTCAGTATTGAGTTCTGTTGTAAAGCCAAATTTTCAATAAACTGATCATGGCTGTTTTCCAGCATTAGAATCCTTTCATCTTCCAATGTGTCACAGACTCAACAATCAAATCTTGACAATGGGGAATAAATACTTTGACAAAGCTCCCACCAATGTTGAACTTCCAGGATGTGATCCATTGACAATGAAGACTCTGCAAGTCAGGATGGTACAAGCTTGAAGAGGAACTTGCAAGTGGTAGTGTTCCCATGTATCTGCTGCTCTTGTCCTTCCAGATGATAAGGGACATGGGTTTGGAAGATGTTGTCTATGAGTTACTCAGTGCATCTTGTACATAGTATACACTGCTGCTACCATATGTTGGTGGTGGAGGAAGTGATGCCAATCAGGTGGGCTGCTTTGTCCTGGATGGTATCAAATTTCTTGAGTGTTGTTCGTGCTAAACTCATTCAGTGGGGAGTATTCAATCACCCTCCTGACTTATGCCTTGTAGATGGTGCACAGGCTTTGGGGAGACAGAGGTGAGTTAATTGCTGCAGTATTCATAGCTTCTGACCTGCTCTTGTTGCCACTGTATTATATGGTGAGTCCAGGTGAACTTGGTCAACTGTAACCCTAAGGATGTTGATAGTGGAGGTTTCAGTGACAGTAAAGTCACTGAATGTCAAGGGGCAATAGTTCAGTTCCCTCTTATGGGAAATGGCCATAGCCTGTTTTTTGTGTGGGACAAATCCATTTGCCACTTGTCAGCCACACCATCAATATAGTCCAGATCCTGTTGCATTTGAACATGGAACGTTTCAGTATCTGAGGAGTCGTGAATGATGCTAAACATTGTGCAATCATCGGCAAACATTCCACTTCCGACCTTATGATGGAGGGAATGTCATTGATGAAGCAGCTGAACATTGTTCATCCAAGGACACTCGCCTGAGGAATTCCTGTAGAGATGTCCTGGAGCTGGGATGACTGACCTCCAACATACATAACCATCCTCCTATCTTTTGCAGCGATGTGCTGGTCTTGTTCATCATTGAGGGTGGAAATATTTCTGGAGACTCCTCTTCCAGGGAATTCTTTACTTGTCCACTGCCATTCATGACTGGACATAGCAGGACTGCAGAGCTTAGAGCTTCTACTTGCAAAAAAGACTCTGAACTACCTGTTGCCTGCCACTTCAATGCACCACCCTGCTCCCTGGCCAACATCTCTGTCTCCGGCTTGCTACAGTGTTCCAGTGAAGTCCAACGCACGCTGGAGGAACAACACCTCATTTTCCACTTGGGGACCCTACAGCCCTCCAGACTCAATATTGAGCTCAATAATTTTCGGGCCTAAACTCTCCCATGTCCCAGCCCTCCACCCCACACACCAGACCTTGTTACCACATAGCCTGCCATTACATACCCCCATGTAGTTAGTCACTAACAGTCCCCATTAACAACTATTCATCCTCCCATCCTGATCGTTAGCAACTCCTTTGTCTGCCCAACTGTCTTTCTCTCTCTCTGGGCTCTATCCTATTGTTTACTCCCCACCCCACCCACCTCCCTATTTTCTGCATATAAACTGACGTTTTCTCAGCCACCATCAGTTCCGAGGAAGGGTCACCGGACCCGAAACGTTAACTCTGTTTTCTCCTCCACAGATGCTGCCAGACCTGCTGAGCTTTTCCAGTGACTTTGTTTTTGTTCCTGCAGAGCTTAGGTCTGACTCAATGGTTGTGGGATCGCTTAGATCTGTCTGTCACTTGCTGCTTATGCTATTTGGCATGCAAATAGTCCTGTTTGATAGTTTCACCAGGCTGACACCTCATTTGTAGTTATGTCTGGTACTGCTCGTAACATGCCCCCCTTCAGTCTCCATTGATCCCCTGGCTTGATGGTAATGGTTGAGTGGGGGATATGTTGGGCCATCAGGTCACAGATTGTGCTGGAGTATAATTGTGCTGTGGTTGATGGCCCACGACACCATATGAATGCCTAGTATTGAGTTGCTAGATCGTTTTGAAATCTATCCTGTAGAGCAAGGTGGTAGTACCACACAACACAACAGAGTGTATTCTTCACGTGAAAATGAAATTTATTGTCCACGAGGACTGTGCAGTAGTCACTCATACCATTACTGTCCTTGACAGATGCATCTACAGCTGGCAGATTGGTAAGGATGAGGTGAAGTATCTTTTTCCCTCCTGTTGGTTCCCTCACCACATGCTGCAGACCCAGTCTAACAGGTATGTCCTTTAGGACCTGACCAGCTCAATCAGTAGTACTGCTACTGAGCCACACTTAGTGGTAGACATTGAAGTCACCGACCCAGAATACATTCTGTGCCCTTACTCTACATTTCTTCAAACTGATTGCTTCAACTTTGGATCCTCACTTTTCCTCAACAATTAACACCTTGTTCACTTAACAGTCACTAACATACTTATTCTGAAGTCTCTTGACTTTAACAGAATGGGCTGCAGAAGTTTAAAGAGGTGGGTCAACATCACCTTCTCAGTGCTAATTAGGCATGAGCAATAAATGCTGGCCCAGCCAGAGATACCCACATCCTGAGTTTGATTTTAAAAAAGTAGTTATTTAACCTCTGGTGCTGCCATTCCAACAACATTCACAAACTTTCTCATATTCGCCAATGTCTTGAATTTTTGCTTAATAGAAGTCAATAATTTCTGTTAATAAGTTTGTTCAATTTAAAATCTGTCAATGCGTAGAAAAATTATGAACAAAATAATTTCTTATGGAAAGAGTAATTTGTCTGTTACTGCAGAAATACCATATGATTTCACCCTCTTCTTAACTCTGGCAAAATCAGTAGTTGGATGGCATTGGAATCAAGTGTAATATTTCTCTTGGGCTTTACAAGTCTGGCTGAGCAAAGAAGGAAGAAGCTACAATAAGGTTACTGACAGCTTGATCAAAAAAGTAATTTTGTGTAGATTTTGAGAGAAGAGACAGATGAAGATATTTATGGAGGAAATTCAAAAGAACTTCATTCAAAATGTTGGCTGGAAGTAAAAATCTCTGAGCCTCTCAGTATGCTGGATACCCTTGGCACAAGTGGAGTTTTCATGCTTCCATACTTTCCTATATATATTCCATATCTGTTTCTGACAGAGTTGCAACTGTCATTACATGTTAATTTTATTTCATGGAAATTGTGCTTTACTGAACTCCCTGCAGTATTTCATTGTTCTGTAGGTGGTGATGTTGCAGGTATTTTTAAGGTTCAGTATGTCATGGAACACAGTGATAGTTTACTGAAAAAAAAATCATTTGTTTTTCTCAAGCATATACAATTTGTAATGTTCACATGAAATTTTCCAAATACATATTTCTGACCCAATTTAACTTAGCAAATCAATCCAGTTCAAGGCAGACTGATTTGGATCTGATGCCTAATGAAGAACTGATTTGAAAAAAAAATGTTAGTTTGGCTATCAAAAAGGCTGCGTATCAAGAAGGTGAAAATCAGGCCTCTAACTTGTGTTCCCATTGAATGACTTACATTAGGCCATTACATTAGTCCAAAGCACAGTAAAAGGCATTTGATCCATCAAGCCTTCACCAGTCATAAAATTCCACCTAACAATTTAATCCCATTTTCCAGAACTTAGCCTATAGCCTTATATACCTTGGCATCGCAAGCAAGCATCCTTCTCCAGCATTGTTTTTTAATATGACATCTTCCAAAACCCTAAGATTGTAACATCTTGCACCTGTTTTGACAGCAATATTATCTTAAATGCTTGGCAAATATTTTGGTAAAAATATATTTCCATGAAGATCGTGTCATTTTGATGTTCACGATCAGTGTAGGAGATTATGCAAGCACAGAGGTTGAGAAACGTTAATGAGGTAATAGTGAGTCATTTTGTGTGTAGGATTCAGTAAAAGTTGCTTCAGTTGAACAGAAAAGGAGGATGTGCTAACGTTATGATAAGTAGCATTGACTCATGGACCCAGTTCTAGCTCATGTTAAATTCATCTCTTATGAATCAATGTTCATGATTCACACATGTAAGAATTGAGGAAAAACAGTTAAGTCTGTGTAAAAAGCTCTCCAGATATACTCCATTCTCTACACCTAAAAACTGCATCAGCAGTTCCGATTATCTCAGATTTTTATTTGGCTATTTGAATATTAATGAGTTCTTCAACTCTTCTTCTTTAGTGACACAAAGTCCCAGCTCTCCTTTATGTATCAGAACTCCTAGTTATGTGTGGAAACCTTTAGGCATTACCCAAAATTGAACTGCAGGATATTTCTGTGGTAAAAAAGAGAATGGTTTCAAGAGGGTGGAAACTACATTTCATCCTGTACTCCAACTGAAAAGAAAGTCCCTCTCATGCCAGGCTTTTCAATTTGTCAATGATTCTCGTGTAAGGAACAAACACAGAAAGTGCTAGAGAAACTCAGCAGGTCTTCACGGAATTTTGTGGAGAGGGAAACAGAATCAGTATTTCAAGTCTGATAATGACTTTTCTTCAGAACTGATACTTCATGTAAGGATCTGGATTGTGCAGCCAGCTGAGGAACAGGTATGACAGCATTAGACTTGTCTCTCAATGTAATGGCCACATCATGAGCTGATTAGTATTCAGCCTCACAGTATGCTTGTGTTTCAGAAGATATAATCCCTGAGAGCGCTGGAACAAATAACTGCTGGAAAACATGTGTAAAAGATCGGCACTCATTCCTCCATGTTTATGTGCCCAGTGCGATTGTGTTCCCGGAGAGATAGAGTGATAGACAGGAAGCTGCTTGAAGCATCATTCTGTCAGGCTACAGTTTGTGCTTGATTGGGGTCAAAGAGGGAGAATCTGAGCCACTCAAAATGTGTTCTTGCAAATGATATGCTCATGAGGAGGGAAGCAGGATCCTCTGGTATTCTATTGACCATCCTTACTCTCAAACACTATTGAAAGATGAAAAACAGCAAAAAATCCAGTTATGAATGAGGAAAGGAGCAGAAGAGTTTATACTTTACCTCTCTCATAATTCTCAAACAACATTTTAAAAGGTAGACATTCGAAAGGCAGTTATTTTTTAATCACTTCACATTCTCAATATTTTTGTTTCCCATTTTCTCCTGCAATTCCATCAAAATCACATTATTTCCCTGTCTTCAGGAGGATGAGATCCTACAATTCAGTTTGATTCAAACTTTCCAGCAACATTGTGGTTCTTGACAGCTTGCTCTGATTGCTGTGCTCTGAACAGGAAGATTCAGAAAACAAGATGGTTCACTGTCTACAAATTGCTCATCCACCATATGGTATACACACATACAACAGGGACGCTGTTCAATGAGGAATGTTCAAGACCTCTTTACAATCAGGATGTTTGATTTGCTGAATTACTGCTTGTTCTGTGAACCTAACAGGCAGCAGCTGCTCATTCACAGAGTGTCAGGAGCTAAAACAAAAACATCAAACAAAATTAAACTGGAAAATATCAACATATATTTAGGTAATCCATATTTGAATGTACCAGACCCTGTGGTCAGATTTGTTATTGGATAAGCACGGCATACATTGGGTTTGACCTGTCATCAGACATACACAGTCTATGAAGCTTGTATCTAGGCTTCAAAAACTGCACTTTCCAAAGAGGTTTGTTGGGGCAAGTAGGGTTACGAGCTGAATCTTTGAATTTTTGGCTGTCCCAGAGCACCATTCCCACCTCCCCAACTTTTCACAAATTTTCTCTGAGAACCTTTCACTTTCTCAAATCTCACTGAGGAGGTCATACCAATTTTTAAAATGTGGGTCACAGTGGGAAATAGCTGGGAATCAGCGTTTTCAATATAATGCTGTGAAATTAGAAACAAATATTTTATATTTTCCACGTTACTGGGAATCCAACAAACATAATCCTCTCTGAAATCTCCTCCTGGCTTCTGTTTGGATTGAAGGCAAGATATTGGTAATGACTCCTCTGATCTCCTTGTTTCCAGGAAAATGAAACTCCCACTTAGTGAAAAGGTTTCCATTTACAGCACTTACATCAGTATTTGAACTTGCAGATCATCCCTTTTCCAAACAAACAACTCATCAACAAAGTGAAGGATGGGTTCATTGACAGTGCTACCAAGCAGCACCTGCTCAGCAATAACCTGCTCAGTGACAGTCAGTGGAGATCCACCACTCGGCTCCTGACCTCATTACAGCCCTGGTCCAAACAATGACAAATAGTTTTCACTCAGGAAAAGGAGAATATTGTAGAGGAGAAGACTGAGATACGGGCTATTAGACTTGAAAGGATTAAGGTTAGTAAGGAGGAGGTGTTATCAATCCTAGAAGCTGTGAAGGTAGATAAATCCCCTGGGCCGGATGGGATTTTTCTGAGGATTCTCTGGGAAGCTAGGGAGGAGATGGCAGAGCCTTTGGCCTTGATCTTTGAGTCGTCATTGTCTACAGGTTTAGTACCAGAGGACTGGAGGACTGCAAATGTTGTGCCCTTGTTCAAGAAGGGCAGTCGAGATGACCCAGGTAATTATAGACCAGTGAGCCTTACATCTGTTGTAGGAAAAGTTTTGGAAAGGATTATAAGAGATAGGATTTATAATCATCTAGCAAGCAACAATTTGATTGGAGATAGTCAACATGGATTCGTCAAGGGCAGGTTGTGTCTCACAAACCTCATTGAGTTTTTTGAGAAGGTGACCAAGCATGTGGATGAGGGTAGGGCAGTTGACGTGGTGTACATAGACTTCAGTAAAGCCTTTGATAAGGTTCCACATGGTAGGCTATTGGCGAAAATGCGGAGGCATGGGATTGAGGGAGATTTAGCAGTTTGGATTAGAAACTGGCTTTCTGAAAGAAGCCAAAGAGTGGTGGTTGATGGAAAATATTCAGCCTGGAGTCCGGTTACTAGTGGTGTGCCACCAGGATCTGTTTTGGGACCACTGCTGTTTGTCACTTTTATAAATGACTTGGACACAGACATAGGTGGATGGGTTAGTAAGTTTGCGGATGACACTAAAGTCGGTGGAGTCGTGGATAGTGTGGAAGAATGTTGCAGGTTGCAGGGAGACTTGGATAAACTGCAGAATTGGGCTGAAAGGTGGCAAATGGAGTTCAATGCAGATAAACGTGAGGTGATGCACTTTGGGAAGAATAATAGGAAGGCAGAATACTGGGTCAATGGAAAGATTCTTGGTAGTGTGGATGTGCAGAGGGATCTTGGTGTCCAGGTACAGAGATCCCTGAAAGTTGCCACCCAGGTTGATAGTGCTGTTAAGAAGGCATACGGTGTGTTAGGTTTCATTGGTAGAGGGATTGAGTTCCAGAGCCGTGATGTCATGCTGCAACTGTACAAAACGCTAGTGCGGCCTCACTTGGAATATTGCGTACAGTTCTGGTCGTCCCATTACAGGAAGGATGTGGAAGCATTAGAAAAGGTGCAGAGGAGATTTACCAGGATGTTGCCTGGTCTGGAGCGAAGGTCTTATGAGGAAAGACTGAGGGACTTGGGTCTGTTCTCATTGGAGAGAAGAAGGCTAAGAGGGGATTTAATAGAGACCTACAAAATGATCAGAGGATTAGATAGGGTGGACAGTGAGAGTCTTTTTCCTAGGATGATGACGTCGGCTAGTACGAGGGGGCATAGCTGCAAATTGAGGGGTGATAGATTTAAGACAGATGTCAGAGGCAGGTTCTTTACTCAGAGAGTGGTAAGGGCGTGGAATGCCCTGCCTGCCAATGTAGTTAACTCAGCCACATTAGGGGCATTTGAACAGTCCTTGGATAAGCATATGGATGATGATGGGATAGTGTAGGGGGATGGGCTTAGATTAGTTCACAGGGCGGCGCAACATCGAGGGCCGAAGGGCCTGTTCTGCGCTGCACTGTTCTATTGTTCTCTATAGCTCAATTCCAGAGGTGAGGTGAGAGTGATTGCCTTTGACATCAAAGCTGCATTTGACTTAACATGGTATCAAGAAGCCCTAACAAAACTGGAATCAATGGGTATCTGGGGGCAAACATTCCTCTTGTTGGAGTCATACACGGCACATCGGAAGATGGTCGTGGTTGTTGGAGCAAGACCTGAGATGTATTTAGATGTGGACTTGCCATTCCAGGGTGTATACAGCTGTGGGCTAACTGCAGGAAAATGGGATTAAAATAGTTAGGTGGCTGTTTTTGACTGGCACAAACAGGACGAGTTGAAGATTTTTTTCTGTGTTGTAGACCTCTATGATTCAATGGCTTGATGGACAACATCCAGGTTTGGACTGATATGTGGTAAGTACCATCCATGCCACACAAAAACCAGACAATGACCATCTCCAACAAGAGAAAATCTAACCATTGCCCCATGAAATTCAATGGCATTGCCATCACTGAATCCTCCACTCACAGCATCCTGCATTACCACTGACCAGAAACTGAATTAGACTAGTTATATAAACGGTGGCTACAAGAACAGGTCAGAGGCTAGGAATCCTGCTCTGATTAACTCAACTCATGTCTCCCTACATCCTGTCCACTATCTACAAGGCACAAGTCAGGGGTGTGATGGAATACTCCCCACTTGCCTGGATGGGTGCAGCTCCAACTACAGTCAAAAGTTTGACACCATCCAGGACAAAGCAGCCTGCTTAACTCGCACTATATGCATAAGCATCTGCATCCTCTACCATCGACACTCAGAAGCAGTAGTGTGTACTATCTACAAGATGCACTGCAGAACTTCGCCAAGGCTCCTTAGACATAGATAACACAATGTGGAGTCGGAGGAGCACAGCAGGCCAGGCAGTGGAAGAGTCCAGACCCAAAACATCAGCTTTCCTGCTCCTCTGATGCTGCCTGGCCTGCTGTGTTCATCCAGCTCTGCACCGTGTTATCTCAGATCTTCCAAAGTGTTGCTCAGTGTGAGATCAGGATCAACTGCTATATAACAACAGGGGTGTCATCAACAAGATGTGCTGAGACAATGTTACAGGACACATGGCTCACACTCCCATTTTAAAGATGTTTAATGTATTCATTAATCTATAACTCTGCACATGGTAAATTTTTGGTTGTGTGCTATGACGTCCATGCTTAAATATTCGCTCCCTCTGCCAAAAACACTCTGCAGTAAAAATGTGTACCACTCACTAAACATCCCCCAACAGCCCCAACCAAACCTATGACCTCTACTATCCCGAAGGACAAGGGCAGCAGATAAATGGGAACTTTGCCGCCTGCAAGTTTGACTCCAAGCCACTCACCATCCTGACTTGGAAATATATCGCCATTCCTTCACCATCGCTGGGTCTAAATTCTCGGAATTCCCTCCCTTGGGGCATTGTGAGTCAACCTAGAGCACACGGATTGCGACGGTTCAAAAATCAGCTCACCATCACCTTCTCAAGGGCAACTAGTGATAATTAGTAAACTCTGGCCTAGTCAGCAATGGCCACTTCCCAAGAACTACAACTTAAAAAATCAGAAAATGTGCTTTTTTTTTCACTCAATTGTGTCTTGTTGCTTTTTCTCACTTTTCATCTCTTCAGTTTTTATCTTTGCCTGTACCATTGTTCCTCTGACCTTAGCTCTTTCTGTCTCTCCTGCACCTTTTCTGTTCACCTATTGGATAGATAGTGATGGAAAGAGGCCACAAGCCATTTCTGTGTTGGAGATGGGATTGAGAATATAATGTGGCTGTTTCACCCAGCAAGCTGTCCCTGCTTCACTGAGGTACTTCAGTTGCTCACTTTGCAACTACACCTGCACCCAATCCTCATGCACTGTTCCTGCACCTTCCCTTTCCCTTATGCTGTGGTCATTCAACACACCATGGGCCTCTACTGATTTCCCTCAACTCCCAGTAAAGAGAAGGTGACAGAGTGAACCAATTATCCTTGACAAGGTTCACTCTGCCTTCACTTCCGAACAATACAGTTTGATAGAAACAGAATTTGTGTAAAAAAAAATTGCTGTCTTTGCATCTCACTCTCAGTTTCCGACACAAAATTGGCAAGATTTGATTCTATCGATTAAACACAGCTGGCAGAATTCAACTCAATGTGCAGCTGGAGGAACACAGCAGGTCAGGCAGCATCAGAATTCAACTCAACTTGCTTTTGAAAATGGCAGCAAATGTTAAGTAAAAAAGCTTTTCTCTGCACGTAGCCTCTTGAATAAAAGTATCCATTTTGCTTTTGGAGAGGTATTGAAATGCATTTTTTCATAATTTTTTTTTGAAACTGTTTGGGTGCATAGAACTTTAACATGTCACAAACAGGTGCAGAGAATAAGGTAATGGAATGCTGGCCATTATATCTAGAGGACTAGCATATAGGGATGTAAAAGTTATGCTGCAGTTATACATAACCTAGGTTAGACCAGAATGAGAGCGCTGTGAGCAGATCTGGGCACTAGACTTTAGGAAGGATACTTGGCCTTGAAAGGAGTACAATACAGGTTTACAAGAATGATACCTGGACAAGGAGTTAAATTATGAGGAGAGATTATGCAAATTAGGCCCATTTTGCCTAGAATACAGTGTTACATCTGCTGAGAAGGTATAGAGAGAAATCAACATTAATGTTAAAGAGGTCTGATAATAGCAGTGAAGCAGCTGCTCTTAAATCGGCTTGTACATGTTTAAAACCTTTTAAATCTACTGCCTGGCAGAAGAGGGTGGAAGAGCCAGGGTGGATGGGGTCTTTGATTATGTTGGTTGCTTTCCCAACGCAGCAGGAAGTATAGACATGCTGAATATTCACAGCCTCCTGACGAAGTAGAGGTGGTGTCGTGCTGTCTTGACGATAATGCCAATATAGTTGGGCCAGAACAGATTGTTGGAGCAGGACCAGGACACAGAGACCCTCTGAAGAGTATCCCACCCTGAACATAGTCTGACATTCAGTAAACGACACGTTCATTCCTACTTTTTGTTCTTTGTTCTTTAAATCCTTCTTTGTCCACATCAGTAAACTCCCCCAATCCATGTGCTTTAGTTTTACACATTAAATCCATATAAGTGGCCTTATCAAACATCTTCAGGAAGTCCAAGTAAACCACATCTACAGGCTCCCCCGATCAACTCTACTTGTTACATCCTCAAAAAGTTCCAACAGATTTGTCAAGCATGATTTCTCTTTCGTAAATCCATGCTGACTCTGTCCAATCTTGCCACTGTTTTCCAAATGCGCAACCAGTCAATCTTTTATAATGGACTCGACATTTTCCCAACTAACGATGTCAGGCTAATTAGTCTGTAATCACATCTTTTGTTTCTCCTGCCTTTTTTAAATCTGTTGGGTTACATTATTCATAGGAACTATTCCACAGTCGACAGAATCTTGGAAGGTGACCACAAATGAATAATTGGAACAAAAACAGAAATTACTGGAGAAACTCAGCAAGTGTGGCAGCATCTGTGGAGAGAAAACAGAATTAATGTTTCGAGACCAGTGACTCTTCTTCAGAACATATAGCATCTAGGAAAAAGTGGTATTTATCTTGATGACAGGGGTAAGGTAGTAAATTGAATGAGTTGATAGGTGGAGATAGAGCCCAGAGAAAGAGGATGAGAGAGAGAGAGAGCGACAGAGAGAGAAACAGTGGGATTGTTGATAGTAAGTCAAAAAGAAGGAAATCCCAATAGGCAATAATGGGAATTAATAACTATTTCTAGGGGATGTAAACTGTCAGACCCTGGGGATTTGTCAGCCTCATTTATTGAACCTGTTAATTTCAAATCACAAGTGTGATCCTAATCTCAGTTATCCATCGTTATCATTTACCTTCTGGCTCACAGTCTGACCTTACTGTCCATTGCTTTTGATGCTCTTCCAGCCAATCTCCAGGTCAGCAGGATTAAAATTGGCTCAGCATTCCAGGAAGCACTTTCCAGCCTTCCAGATACAACACTGAGAACCACAATTTTAGGTCATACTCTGCCTCAATTTGTTCCTTTTCTCTTTGCAGGTTTTATTTTTACTCTTTCTCTGCCTTGGTTTTGGTTACCAGCTGTTCACAGTCCTGCATTTCCCGATCTTTTAGGTATCTTTGCTTTCCTTGTCCCAGTATTACTCTTTAGTCCTGTATCATCAATGTTTTGCAATATATCTCACCTGCTTTCCACCTATCACAGACTTTTGGTTTTCTTCTTTGTCCCACTCTTCCTCAGCCCCTGCCTTTTAACCTAATTAAAATGTTACATCTCTAACTGGTGCTATTACTGGTGAAGGATCAATGGACTGACACACAAACTCGCTTCTCTATGCACAGATACTGCCTGACCTCTTGAACATTTCCACCAGTTTCTGAAATCATGAATATGTTGAATCAATTTTCTGGGGCTTATGCCTCATTTACAGCAGGCAAGGGGTGGATCTCCATGAATTGATTCTGAATCCCATAACATGACCATGCAATCAACTGGAGATTTACTCTCAATGACTGAATCATGCCCAAGACTTTGAGGGTATCTTGGTAGAATTTAACGCTATTGGCTACAACACAACAGAAACAGTCTAAGTGTAAAAGTAAGTATTATGTCAACTTAGTGCTCATTTTCTTGAGTATGTCTAGAATGGAAATCTGCTCAAGAAAGACAGAGAAATGTGAACTAGCAGCAAGAAGCTTGGCTGAGATACTGGGCATACTGGAACATTACAAAGGGCTAAGATACTTTTGATATATTTGAAATACGTTCAAAAATCAAGAATTTTTTGTCCATTCAGAAATTCATGCCTGTTGCTGAGTGACAGTGATTTCTGTAATAACAAGTTTTTGTCACAGCCTGCGCCAACCACACGACATGGGAACAATATTTGTCCAGACACACAGGGTGACGAATGAATGGGGAGAAAAGCAAGCAAAATGGAACAATAAAGTAATATCTTGTTTCCTTCCTTAACACAACATTTACACACCTGCTGCTAGAATCACTGTAAATAGTTCCTTTGTTCACCAGGAGGACAACACTGAGTAAACACTGCTACAGCTCTATTGCACTTGCACCAGGGATCAAATTGGGGTGAGAAGAGGGATCGAGCAATGGATACAATCAGAGATAAAATGAGGAGTCTGTCGATCTTACATATTCTCTAGTTTAATTCTGAGCTGCTGCAGCGTCCCCATAATCCCTGGTTGCAGTGTTTCCACTGACTTCATCCGTGCAGGTATAAAAAATCCTGATTTATTTAACTTCAAGCTACATAATCCCATCATAATGCATTCACAAAACAAAAATGATTATATACATAGCATTTTAAAAGCTGACCACAATAACTTTTTTACTCCCAATAGGAATATAGGAACAAGTGTAGGCCATTCAGCCCATTGAGCCGACCTTGCCATTCAATGTGATCATTGCTGATTGAAAACTTCATTGTTTTTACTCACCCCATATTTGTAAGTCTTTCTGACACTGGTAATTAGAAATCAGTCAATCTCTCCCTTAAACATACTCAAAGACTAAGCCTCTATGGCCCTCTGTGGTAGAGAGTTACAAAGGTTTACAACTCTTTAAGTAAAAAAAACTTCTCTTCATCACAGACTGAAGTGGCTATGCATTTATTTTTAAACAACGCCCCTGGTTCTCAACTCCCCACAAGGAAAACCTCATACCCGCATCTAACCTGTCTATCTTTTTTAAGCATTTTGTAAGTTTCAATGAGATTACTTCTCATTCTTCAAAACTATGGAGAATAAAGGCCTGGTTTGCTCAAACTCTCTTCAGAGGACAGTCCCACCATCCTGGGAACTAGTCCAATGAACTTTTGTTGTACTTCCAATCCTCCCCAAAGCCTGATCTATAACGTTTTCTGTTTCGGGGTACCACCCTCCAGACAACCCTTTTTTTGCCAGCTATGACATGGTTTTATCTGTTATGATGTAATCTCTGTAAATTATCCAAATGGGTCTAATTTCATCTGCTGTGTGGCAGCAATGACATAATGGGCTGTGAAGGAAGTTCAGCATCAGTAGCATGTGAGGAAGAAACTATTCACTGGAGCAGCACCTTCCAATCAAAGACAGCAACAAAATGTGACACAGAAAATTGGCAGAAGAGATTAGTTAATCCTGTGGTTATGCAACTAAATGGTAAGAGTTTGCACTGGAGATTCGAACCCTTCTTTAATGATGATCAAGGTAGGGAACTGAATCAATGTTCATTTCTTTATCACCTCAGGCTCAGTATAGTTGTTGAATAATTGCCAACTGTCCAGTAATATACACCACAAAAAAAAGCCAGGATAACATGGCTGTTAGAATCTAAATAAAGAAGAAACAAAGGCTTGTTATAAGAATAGAAACTGAAAGTTCTGATCAGAGCCGCAGGATCCTTTTCAAATGTCAATGAACCTGTTGTGCATTGTCAGCATCTTTGATTCCGGGCTTTGAGCAATTGCACATTTTTCTCTTTTGAGCTCTCTATAACAGATGCTGTCCAACTCTTTTATAAAACTGACATGATTTTCGTGTAACACAGAGTCCTGCATCAGTCCTGCCTTCATATATACGACAGGTTTACTAGTTTGATATTATTACAAAATTTAACATTTGGTTTAACATATGATCAGCCTCAGTACCATCAAAGCTGTCTCAGCATCTGTTCTAAAAATGGCAGCTCTCTTGGGAGCTAGGAACAGATTTTGCTGAGACTAGCTCAGCACAGAGCTGCAGTTACATGCACATAAGACCCACTTCTGAAAGAGCTACACCTTAGAACCTGGGGTAGACCGGATACTGTCGCAGCTCAAATATTCATTCCTGCGTTTTCCTCTGTCTGAATCTTCTCGGTCAACAACACACGGACAGAGATTTCCTCTCCCTGGAGTGGCATGGGGCATGGACAATGTTGACAAAAGTGGGAAACTTGGAGAGAATGAAATAAAAATCAGAATCTCAACATTAAGTGAAAAGCTTCTGATTTCTACTGAAGTTTTGAAATACAACTTTAAAATCACACTATTGAGCAGCAATTATTTTACTCTCATTTATTTGCACCACGGTTTTAGCCAAATCTGCCTTATTTAGATACCTGAGATAAAAGGTACTGCAGATGCTGGAGAATCCGAGATAACAAGCATGGGGCTGGATGAACACAGCAGGTCAAGCAGCATCATAGGAGCAGGAAAACTCGACGTTTCGGGCCTAAACCCTTCATCAGAAATGGGGGAGGGGAAGAGGGTTCTGAAATAAATAGGGAGAGAGGGGGAGGCGGATAGAAGATGGATAGAGGAGAGGATAGGTGGAGAGGAGGCAGACAAGTCGAAGAGGCGGGGATGGAGCCAGTAAAGGTGAGTGTAGGTAGGGGGGTAGGGAGGAGATAGGTCAGTCCAGGGAGGACGGACAGGTCAAGGGGGCGGGATGATGTTAGTAGATAGGAGATGGGGGTGTGGCTTGGGGTGAGAGAGTTGCAGTGGGAGAGAGATTCCCTCAGGTTTGTCCGGAGGGAGGAGGGTAACTTCTTCAGGGTAGGCATCCTTAGAAGAGGCTTCGCAGTGGGGTTAAATTTGTATCAGAGATAAAAGGTACTGCAGATGCTGGAGAATCCGAGATAACAAGCATGGGGCTGGATGAACACAGCAGGTCAAGCAGCATCATAGGAGCAGGAAAACTCGGATTCTCCAGCATCTGCAGTACCTTTTATCTCTGATACAAATT